>SJXQ01004525.1:499674-634678 GCA_006408695.1 Aepyceros melampus | reverse complement strand
AGCTTCTAAGAGTCACTTTCAGAGTATGATATATCTGCAAAGATTGTTTGATTAGCAGAAAATGTGCCCAGAGAATGATGTCATATTATCTTGGATTATTCATTTTACTAGCTTTCCCCTGTCCAAGGCAGGAGGACAGAGTACTGAATCTGGCATAGCCAACATTCATCCTCCCAGAAACTTGGAGAAAAGGTTGGGCCTCTCCTTCTCCCCACCTAGGTGGCCATTAGGATGAAGGCTTTTTCTGGGAGGAGGTCCAAAGTCATCTCAGATGTGTAGGTTTTGGAGATTATTCAAAAGGGTTGCTCCCTGGAATGTGAGACATTCCCAAGGTCAAATCAGTTTATTTAGGCAAGATTATCAGTAAACTACATGAAAAGGAAAGGAAAAATCCATTTCTGTAAACTTTAGCCTTTTCTGAAAACATGTGCTCCATCTAAAAAGAGGATAGTGCTTACGAAGTAGAGAAGTCTATAAACATTAGCATGGTCTAGATTAGTTTAAATAATTAACTACATGATACACACAATAGAGAAAAACAAGATTCTTTTTTAAAACAGCATTCTATTGAAATAATTATAATATATGCATATATTTTGTTGTTACTGTTTATGTTCCCAAGATTGATGTTTCTTCATATCGCAAAAACATTCCCAGGTTTTTTATTCCAAAAGAGTGAAACAAACAACAATAAAAAAGACAGTGTGTTTATTTTAATAAGATTTTTTAAATGCAGTGAATTTTATGCCTTAAAAAAAGTTTTATGTACTTTCTTGTAGACTTTTCATCTATTCTCCCATACCTGCTATTAGATCAAATGATAGAGCTTTAAGCTAAGGGCTTACACAAAGTCCTGTAAATAACAGCCCTCTCTTCTCATTTAAAGCTAGCAGGACATCTCGTCATGACTACCTCTTATTTAGATGATATTTTGATCTGTGTTCCTATTCATTAATGCTTTGTTTTCTAGTGTCATGTCAGTGTACTGTTTACCGACTAATACAATTTCGTGACATATTCCTAGGGAGCTGGACCAGGAGAGATGGCGTTTGGCTCAGTCTTTCCACTATATTGGTTGACATAATTTCCAGATTAATGTATCTGTGAACTTCATAATACTGAAAAATTCTTCATTTTCAGAAGTTGAGAATTTTTAAGAAAAGCCCAGTAAACCCTTAGCAGGAAGAAGACTGACATTCACACACTGGTTATCTAACTTCCAGAGCATTTTCATTGCATTAGTTTTCCCTGGGTTGGTCCATTGTCTTCACCCAGCTCCGTCTGCTGCCGCTTCTGCAGTGCTGTGCTTGCTATTTTTTTACCTAATATTTAATGCAGTGCATTTTATGTTCTTCCTTTTATTTCATTTTATGTTGGATAGCGTTATGTATTTCACTGTTGGATCTAAATTGGGGAAGGGAATCCTGCTTTGTCCTTGTACTATAATGAAGATAGAGTTTGTTAATATAAATGTAAACTGCTGTCTTAGGTGCATCATCACAGGAAGACTGTTTCATAATTGAATATGTTGGTACTGGATACATTTAGAAAATTACAGTCCCTAAACACCTACTCAGAGAGAGAGAGATGAACTTAATGGTTTGTTGTGTATAGTTTCATTTTAAAATAGTTTAGAAGAATGATTTGTAAGAATGTGTACAATGCAAAGTAATGATGGTAACAGTGGAACAGTTAAAGGAAAAAATATATGCAGCAATTACATTCAACATTTATTAGGATCTTTGTTCTTGAAAAGTTATATATTTTTGAGAATTTCAAAGTATGGATGGTAAAATTAGATTAGACTTAAGAGGGAGAAATAAGTTTGCAGAAGCCCGTTAAGGACGCAGTACCTGCTTTAGTAAACATAACTTTAAAGTGTATTGCTTTTTATTAAATTATCTGCCTTCACAGAGCAATAATATTTTTAAATATGTATCGAGTGTTAAAAATGATGTGATGATGGCAATTTGAAATCCACTTTCCTCATTTCTCTAAGTGAAATAAAGAAATATACATGAGCACATCTCCAAGTAAGAGTGGAAAAATTATTTTAAATAAAGCAGATGTGAAAATGAGTGCCCAGTAAGAAATGTATGTGAAGTGCTAGTGGTTAATGCTACACTGACAAAATTCTTATTTGTCAATATCTAAATGTTTGATGTTGAGAGAAATATTTCAGAAGCATGAAATATTTGAAACAAAAAGACAATGTGCTTCTTATAATCACTTCAAAATTTATATGAGCTACTCTGGCTTCTTCAGGCTTAAAGAAAAGGAAATGATTCACATTTGCACAAAAATAATACATCAGACTTGTTATTCTTAATGTAGATATTTCATCAAGAACAGAACTTTGAGGTTATTTTTATTTTCCAAGAGATGACATGACTGTGATTTTTAGATCACACTCTCTTTTTTCAGAAATGACTGTTTCTCCTTCATCTTTGCAGGACAGACATTTCATAAAATAGAGACATGTTCAAGATTGGAGAAGACATTGCTTAAAAGAAGTTGTAATACGTTGTTTTGTAGAGAAATCTCCATTAAGGTTAAACATGAATTTAAGAAACTAATCCCCCTGAAGTTAAACATTTGCCCTTTTTGAAACAGGTCTCCTGAAGCCAGACATTTCTTCTTCAGAAAAATTAAGTGTCCTGGGTGCTATCTAGACAATAGCACGAGAAGAAAAAGAGGGACAAATTGGGTGTGAAAATGTGTTGTACATCTCTAGTTAAACAAAGATGGTCACTTGGATTTTAGCTGTACTTTCCATATTTAAAACTTGTGAAAAAGAGGGGTTAAAAAGGCTGAATATCTTTGTACCTTAATGAGAGAACGATTGCTGTAATAGTATCAAAGATAAACCAGTATATTAGGAACACTAAATGATAAAGGGCGATAATATGCCATTCTTGAGACTTCTTGGCTCTTACCTAACACATCAGAAAGTGATTGTTGAATTTTAAATAGCCATACAAATGGATGACATAGAAATTTAACTTTGCTTTGACCTTATTCTAATTCACAAGATGACTGCAAAATGACTTTGTTGCATCTGAATGTATGTGGATGCTAAATCACTCCAGAGTATAAAATCTTTGTTTTGGCATAATGTTGATGCATAAACATTTGTACCCCATACTAACCCTATAAACATCACAATCCATCAGTACAATTACAAAAAAGATTGTTTGTTTTCACACTTAAAGCAGACATGAAATAGAGTGTCCTTAACTTAATCACCACCTTGATTTACCACATTTGCATATATTTGCATATTAATTGGACTACAGATTAAAATTGGTTTTGTAATTTTAATTAAGTGTCCACAAAGGTAAATGATTAGAACTGTTTAAAATACATTCTGACATAAATAGCAGTAAAAGCTTTTGTGATGATGTTTTTGTGGAATTACATTCAGAAAGTGGCCTTTTTATGATAGTAATTTTAATCTTAAATAGAATTATACAGTCAAACAGAACTGTGGATTCATAATCATTTTTTTCAAGATTCATTTAATATTTTGCTGATTTGCAGCACTTGATGAAAATGTACTGTAGGTTTAGCTGATTGCAAAATTAGGCCTCTAGAGCTGATAAACTGAGGGTTTAAACCCTCGGTCTGTCACATGGGCTTGAAATGTATATCTCATCCTGTTGATGTCTGTGCATGTGTGTGTGTTTTAATGGAATCAACTCCTAAACCCTTTTAATGATATACCCTTTAAAAAGAGAATCACCTTAAGGGACCATCATATTCCCAGTTTAAATTAGGGAACATATAAAATGTTTAAAGGTCTCTTTGGCATATTATTCTGGTGCCCAGAAGAACTGTCCTGGTGTTGACATAGGCCAAAATGTGCCAATTTAATAACAGGTCACCCTCCCTGGTGAATCCCTGTGGGGACAACACTCACAGGATGCACAAGATAATTGTTGGGAAAATGCGCAATTTTTTTTCCCTCGAAACCTGGGATGCTTAACGTGTGCATGTGCTTTCTCTTCTACCAGACAGAAAATTGGTTTTACCAGAAGGTTACTGGATGCCTAGCACCCCCTTCTTCCAGCTGGCATTTTCCTGTTTGGATCTTTTAAATGTTGGATTCTGAAACCCTCCCCTCTCCCAGCTGCCACCTTCTTCCCTGGCGGTACCCTTGAGTCGGCTCCCTAATGCTTTCTTGCACCCAGCTGCTTCTCTCCCTGGCTCCTGGCTATTTAGAATGTGATGAGATAAATAAGTCTTTACCTACCAGTCACCTCTGAACAACTCTTAACTGGATTTCTTTTATAAGCTGTTGTACCCCTAAATTTGCAACAAATTCATCAAATTTGTTTTCCATTCTAAATTTTGTGTGTGTATGCATGTGCACATGGATTCAGGAGTATATCCCTCCCACATAAACATATATACATACTACACCCTTGTAAGTTTATGAAGAATAAACCTGTTAAAACCTTTTGACTTTGTTAAATCAGGAGCAGGGAGATAATTTTTTAGAAACAAATCAATGCATATTAATTTTTGAGTCAATTTTAAAGACGTTTTCTTTTTTCCTGATATATTAGAAAGAGCAAAAGCCTGGGAATTTGCCAGGCATAGTTTCAAACCCCAGTCCTTCTATTTCCTGAGTGTGCCGTGTTGGCAAGTCATTACATCTCTCTGAAACCTTATTTTCTGTGTATGTTAAATTAGGATAAAAAAGACCTTTGTTAAGTAATTGTGAGATTTAAGTAAAATGATGAATGTAAATGCATCTAGTCAAAATGGAGCAGTAGAGATTGGTGAAAATGGCCACATCCAGGACATATTTTGAAGACAATATAGACCAAATTTGAGGATGAAGTGTTTGTGGGATGTGAAAAACATAGGGTGGTACCACAATTTTTGGCCTCAGCAAAGTTCAGTTCAGTCGCTCGGTCGTGTCCGACTCTTTGCAACCCCATGAATTGCAGCACGCCAGGCCTCCCTGTCCATCACCAACTCCCAGAGTTCACTCAGACTCACGCCCATCGAGTCAGTGATGCCATCCAGCCATCTCATCCTCAGTCGTCCCCTTCTTCTCCTGCCCCCAATCCCTCCCAGCATCAGAGTCTTTTCCAATGAGTCAGCTTTCGCATGAGGTGGCCAAAGTACTGGAGTTTCAGCTTTAGCATCATTCCTTCCAAAGAAATCCCAAGGTTGATCTCCTTCAGAATGGACTGGTTAGATCTCCTTGCAGTCCAAGGGACTCTCAAGAGTCTCCTCCAACACCACAGTTCAAAAACATCAATTCTTCAGTGCTCAGCCTTCTTCATGGTCCAACTCTCACATCCATACATGACCACTGAAAAAACCATAGCCTTGACTAGACGGACCTTTGTTGGCAAAGTAATGTCTCTGCTTCTGAATGTGCTATCTAGGTTGGTCATAACTTTCCTTCCAAGGAGTAAGTTTCTTTTAATTTCATGGCTGCAGTCACCGTCTGCAGTGACTTTGGAGCCCCCAAAAATAAAGTCTGACACTGTTTCTACTGTTTCCCCATCTATTTCCCATGGAGTGATGGAAAATAGACCTCCCCTAATCTGAAAGATGGGCTTCTCGGAGTCTCCACAGTTTGAAAAAAAAAAAAAAAATCTACCTACAATGCAGGAACCACAGGAGACACGGGTTCAATCCCTGGGTCAGGAAGATCCCCCTGGAGTGGGCATGGCAAGTATTCTTGCCTGGAGAATCCCATAGATAGAGAAGCCTGGTGGACTATAGTCCATAGGGTTGCAAAGAGTTGGACAGGACTGAAGCAACTTAGCACACATGCATAAAACTGAAAGAAAGGGAAGACTGTGACAGAAACAGATTTGAAGGGAAGGATCTAGAGTTGGATTCCAACATGCTGAATGCAGGATACTTTTTAGAGACAGAGTTGCCAACTTACTTTGATCAGAAATTATTTTGTATAGCAACATCTTAACAGGTGTTATAGGTGTGTGTTTGTGTTTGTGTATAAATATTTGGGCACATCTAATTCAAAATATACTTTTGTCAAAAAGATAGATGGGTGTAGAAATCCCAAATTACATCTGAAGATTAGGGGACACCATTTTGAAGTGCTAAAAATAGTTTAAAATTATTGTTTTATTACTAGCATTGCTTTAAGATTTGTACAGAAGAGATTTTGATGTATTTTATTATTCTCAGTGTTTCTAGTTCTGTTTTCAGATTCATTTCACTAGTTGAAGCAAAGTTTTTATGTGAACACTTTATTGGGTAATATGATATCCTAATATATGATCCAGAAAGTATAGTAAAAAGCAGAAAGGAAGTACCAAACACTTCCCCTTCCTTTATTGGTTCAAAGATCCTGAATAAAATGCTCACAAGAAAGAGAATATAAGGAAAAAGAAGAAAAAAATGAATGAAAGGGGGGAGAAAGTTCCTTGAAAAGAGGTTACAAGAATCCGTATTATGCGAAAATAGTTTCAACTTCAAGATTACGTTACCCAATGCTCTTCCCAGAACTTTACCTCCCCCAACTTTAAACCTGAGTTATTAACCATTAAAGAAAGTTTGTCCTCTCTGCTCTTTGTTCTTATTGCCGTCATCTTTTAAGTTTTTCTTACCTCTGTTTCCTAGGACCTCTCAGTCTCTACCCATGCCAACAAATCTCTCTCTTCTGGATCATTCTTGAATATTCATCATACATGTTATCATTTCAAGGACTCTGAACAGTCTTCCAAAAAAAAAAAAAGAAACCAGTTTTATGTTCTTTATTCCAGTTTATCAGTCAAAGCGCTGGCAAGAAACATATGGCACACTCAAACTTGTAACTTGAGAAAACTTTAATAAAAGGACTTTTTACAACAGGATGGGCAGAGTTTCAGGCAGGCATCAAGGGCAGTGCAGTACTCTGTTACCACCCCTGGGCCTGGGAGGACAAATGGAAGGAGTCGTTATTAGAACCTGAAGTGTGTATGCGCTCAGTCATTTAGTCATGTCCAACTCTTTGCAACCTCATGGATTTTAGCCTGCCAGGCTCCTCTGTCCATGGAATTTTCCAGGCAAGAACACTGGAGTGTGTTGCCATTTCCTCCTCCAGAGGATCTTCTAGACCCAGAGATGGAACTCGCATCTCCTGAATCCTGTATTGGCAGGCAGATTCTTTACCACTGAGCCACCTGGAAGCCCAGAACCTGGAGAGAATCAACAAACTAGTCCCTTAGTTACAAAGCCGGAGCCAACCCATTGCAACTTGGCAGTGAATGAGCAGTAGAATAAACACCTGGAAATTTCCTGCCTGTTTCTCTAATTGACTAAATTCAACCAGAACCAGAGGGCCAGAGATCTCCTTCATGCAGTCCTTTTGTTTCAGCACAGAGTAGGACAGAACATGGGGAAATAGCTGGAAGGGCCACCCAGAAAGCAGTCCAGCACACGTTAGGTTTCCCAAATGTTTATCTCACTGAAGCTCACTTTTGGTCTGTTAGTATGTTTGCTTTGTTGTGATTTGATTTGACACCTACGAACTGTCTCCTTTGATACTATTCTGTGCAGCACAACTTAGAATATCTATCTAAGCAGTAGTCAGGAAATGGAGGCCAGTGTGCTTGTAGGCAAGCACATTGCTTTTTAAAAAGCAGTTTTGCTTTTTAAATATTAAGCCTGAATATCTTTGGGTGAGACATAGGCACCCCAATTTGATGGCAGGCCACCACTTTCTGATATGTTCATGCATTAGGGCAACCTATTTATGTTATTTTCTTGCCCTAAAGACATTTGAGTTGGCCGTTTCTCTGGATTCTGCCTCTCCCCCTCCCTCTGTCTCAATCTCTTATTAAAACTTACCTGTTCTGGGTCACGTTTTCATTGGACCCAGTTTTCCTCTAGAAAATGTAGTAAATCTGTTGTTACTAAAATGACTATTGATGATTTAACATGTCATTTTCCTTGAGTAACATTTGAATTTTTAAAGCTGTTTTATTCCATATCCTTCCCCCAAAATTTCAAATGATCTGACAACTTTGCTTTTCAAAATGCATAAAATCCATGTTGTTCTAAGTGTAAAACTTGCCCTAATCATTTTTAATAATCAAAAAAGCAAGAGAGTTCCAGAAAAACATCTGCTTTATTGACTATGCCAAAGCTTTTGACTGTGTGGATCATCACAAACTGTAGAAAATCCTTCAAGAGATGGGAATAGCAGCCACCTGACCTGCCTCTTGAGACATCTGTATGCAGGTTAGGAAGCAACAGTTAGAACTGGACATGGAACAACAGACTGGTTCCAAATCAGAAAAGTAGTACATCCAGGCTGTATATTGTCACCCTGCTTATTTAACTTATATGCAGAGTACATCATGAGAAATGCTAGGCTGGATGAAGCACAAGCTGGAATCAAGATTGCTGGGAGAAATATCAGTAACTTCAGATATGCCAATGACACAACCCTTATGGCAGAAAGCGAAGAACTAAAGAACCTCTTGTTGAAAGTGAAAGAGAAGAGTGAAAGAGTTGGCTTAAAGCTCAACATTCAGAAAACTGAGGTCATGACATCTGGTCCCATCACTCCATGGCAAATAGATGGGAAAACAATGGAAACAGTGACAGACTTTTTGGGGGGGGGGCTCCAAAATCACTGCAGATGGTTACTGCAGCCATGAAATTAAAAGATGCTTGCTCCTTGGGAGAAAAGCTATGACCAATCTAGACAACATTAAAAAACAGAGACATTACTTTGCCAACAAAGGTTTATCTAGTCAAAGCTATGGTTTTTCCATTGGCCATGTGTGGATGTGAGAGTTGGACTATAAAGAAAGCTGAGCACTGAAGAATTGATGCTTTTGAACTGTGATGCTAGAGAAGATTCTTGAGAGCCCCTTGGACAGCAAGGAGATCCAATGAGTCCATCCTAAAGGAGGTCAGTCCTAAATATTCATTGGAAGGACTGATGCTGAAACTCCAATACTTTGGCCACCTGGTGCAAAGAACTGACTCATTGGAAAAGACCCTGATGCTGGGAAAGATTGAAGGTGGGAGGAGAAGAGGACAACAGAGGATGAGATGATTGGATGACATCACTGACTCAATGGACATGAGTTTGGGTAAACTCTGGGAGTTGGTGATGGACATGGAGGCCTAGCATTCTGCAGTTGCGAAGACCATGGGGTTTCAAAGAGTCAGACGTGACTGAGCTACTGAACTGAACTGAACTGAATCATTTCTAGTGGTCAATATTGTGAGTTTCTACAACTTCTGTATTGCTTAATAAAGAGATTATGTTCATGTTCCCAGAACGCTACATGCCGAGTTCCCCTCAAATGCCAATTCCCATGGATAAATGGCAGACTGATCTCACAGGTGAAATCTCATTACAGAGACCTCCAGGGAGACAGTATATTTTCTTATAATACTCAAATGTTATTGTAGAGAGTAATTTTCTAAATAAGTTTAAGCACCATAATCATTCGAAAGAAATGTTCTTTCTATCCAAACTGAATGTAATCAATCTGCCTTCTAATGCACAGACCACAGCCTCTGTATTTTTCAGAATGTGGGTAACGCAGAATGAATGAAATCCAATGCTTTTGCCATATCTCCTTTATCTTTTGCCAGAATCAGAGACATCTAGTGCTTTTATTCTTTCTGCTATAAAATAGCTCTGTTTTTATTTTCTCCCTTTCCTTGTTCACTGTGGCTTTGAAATTGTTTCCTCCTTGACCAGTCAGTGTTTTTGTATTGCTTCTTGTGCTCCAAGGAAGCATCAGGTGCTGATTTTTGCTTTTTTATTTACGCCTGAAGCCTGAAAAGGGGACTCTTTTACTGAATTAGTAATGAAAAATTATTTTTTATAATAAGGTCAACAAAGCATTATTACTCTAGGTCATTGGCCAAGGACTCAGAAACATTTTAATTATAGTATATTCTTCACAACAATAATGACATTTGGCCTGTGTTAAATTTCCCATTAGCTTCTCTGCCTGATTTTCATTAGACGTACCCTGAATTCAGGGCTTAGATGTTAATTTTCATGGCAATTGAATGTTTTATTCAGATTACTAAGGCACATTGATTCTCTTTCCTAAAGAAGTTGTGTTAAAGAATGGTGACTTCAAGGATATTTTCAAAAGGATAGAAATGGTTTCAACTCCTCAAGAACTGTCAGGTAGTATTCTTTATGTTTTATTTTGTTATTTATCCTCTAGAACATCAATTGCTAAGTTTCCCTAGATGTTTAAAATAAAAAAGAACTGCTCTGACATACTTTAATATTCAAAAACTATTTTAATTAACATAGATTATATACTTACTTATCTCACATATCAGAATTCCATTGTTAAAATCCCATGTTTCCTCTGGATGAATCAAGTTGATGTTTAGGTTATAGAGGTGTTTGGTATTTAATGTTTTATACACAGAAGAATTATGAAAAAAAATAACAAGGCTCTTTGGTGATGGAAGGTTGCAACTGACAGAAACTCAGTTTCAACCAGTTCAGCCATATTTTAAAATAGGGGTAGTAATTTTTTTGATTAGACATCTGAGTAATCTAGGGTTAACCCTGAATCATGGATGGCTGGATAAGAGGCTTAAGCACTATCATCAGAGTTATATCTTTTTCTTTGTCCTTCAGAATGGCTTTTTTCTTCTGGTTGGGAAGAAGGCTTCTAGCTGTACCAGTCTTGTGTCTTGACAGCAAAGTATACCAGTGATACTTTGTCCAATAGCCTTACCTGGCAAAAATATCCTCAGAATGAATCTAATTAGCTAAAATAACATCCCTGAACCAATTACAGCCACTTAGGGCTAGAGGTATATTTGTTTGACCTTTCAGGAACTTTGTGAATTCCTTTCCCACTGTACCTCATCCCACTCCACTTCCTGACCTTGAAGGGGAAAGCTGTAAGAACTGACCTTGGTCAAAGAGTTGTGGTTCTGTTTCTGAACCACATGGAATGAATTTCTGATAAGACCGAGAGATTCTTTTGTTGAGAATTGAGCCATGAGAAAGTCACTCAGCTTCCTTCTAACTCCAAGTCTTATGTGGAAATTGATGATAATAATTGTCTCTACCTATCTCAAAACTCAACAAGTGTTACCCATTATTACATTGAGATATTGTGACTCTTAAATTGTTGTATCATTTTTAGAAAAGTTATAGAACCCTCAGTAAAATCTTGTTTTTTTACTATATTTTTAAATAAGGAGGATATATCTCTGAAGGTGAAATGGATGATTATTCATAAAACAATATATAACTGCTAACAGTAAGGCTTACCCTATGCAGCCTGTTTTAAAAGATTCCCATGTATTAACTCATAAATATAGTGCTTACTAGCAAAGTTTCTATTGCTTACTAGCAAACCTACATAATCTGAGGGTTTACACTCCACAAATTTCAGGTCATGTGACCAGGGACAACTGGTTAACCGGTTTATGCCACAGTTTCCTGGTCTGTCCAGCAGTAGTATTAATAGTGACTACTTCAATGCTTTACACCAAAGTAAGGCTCATTAGCACTTGAAACATAATAAGCACTCAATTAATGTTAGGAGAGGAAGAAGAGATTTTGTCATTTATTACTATCTTCATCATCGCTGTGCATTATTACCTGCTAATAGAGTTGACCATAATTTATATTTAGGTTTTAATTATACAGTTTTACAAATTGGAGATTTTATTTTTATTTCAGACCATCTGATTAGCAGGGCAATTCAAAGAAAGAACAAAAATGGAAGGAATTCATAGATTCAAAAGTAGCTTTGCTCAGAAGGGAACCAGAGTGGATATGTAATGATCCCTGTGTATTGATGAAAATTGTTTTACCTAAGCTATGAATTTTAAAAAGAAGAGTGGAGTTTCTGGTACAAAAGTAAATACTATTTTCTCAAGCTTCTCAGCTATTAAAGTAAAATTATATGATTTCAAAATATGTTGACCATGTTTTTCCACATTATATAAACACTTCAATTTTAAATGTTTGTACTTAAAAAGTACAGGCTTCCCTAGTGGCTCAGTGGTAAAGAATCCACCTGCCAAAGCAAGAGACACTGGTTCAATCCTAGGTCAGAAATATACCCTGGAGAAGGAAATGGCAACCCACTCCTGTATTCCTGCTTGGGAAATCCCATGGACAGAGGAGCCTGGCTGGCTACAGTCCTGGGGGACTACAGAAGAATCAGTCACGACTTAGCAACTAAACAACAACAGTTTCTCAAGCATAGTATATTGAGAACTGTACCTTCAAGGTTGTTTAAAAGAGCAATTCACTAACATAATCTTACTTTATTATATATGACATGACTCTCTAAAATTATTTTTCAATAGTGATTTACCTAAAGGTATATCAAACCATTAAAAGAAAAAAGTCTTGACATTCATATTTTTAGAAAGATATAGGCTTTATGTTTATAAACATTTCAAGAGCTGTGAAATGGTAATTGTTAATTTGTTTCTGTTTACATACTTGGACTTTAACAGTTATTTTGGAGTCAAAAACACAGTGGTTTTGAAAGTTTAATTTTCAATAATTTTCTTTTCTTTAAGACAAGTCATACAATTTCTCCATGCAGAAATGTTGTTGAGAATGATGTAAAAATTATAGCTTAGCAAAGTCGCTCCTATCTACAAGAAGAGATTATAAATTTTGTTTGTAGGGAAAGACATTATTATGAGAATATCTGGATCCGATAGCAATTTCATACTTCGGTTTGATTAAGGTGTTTGGATTAGATTATTCTTGTATCTACATATATATTTGTATGTTACATATATTCATTATTATTCAAACTTTTGTAAAAAGTGGAGCCAAATTGTATGGATTAATAAATTTATTTTCTAGTATGTCTTGGGAACTGATAAGAATTCACAAAATGTAAATATTATTCCCTCCAAAAATAAAAAAATACAATAATAATGTTGGGCACAAAGTGGTGAATAAAATTTACTTATGATGATGGAGACTAAAAATAAGGCAATTTCAGACACTGTTGAGAGCTATCAAGAAAAGACAATAGAGTAATAGGAAAAGTATGATGGAGCAGGAGTGGTGGTGGTGGGTGGTAACTAGATTAGAAGATGATCTGGTAGATCTTTCTGAGAAGATGGCCTTTTACCTAATACCTGAGTGCCAAAAAGGGGGAAGAACATTCCCAGAAGAAGAAATAGCAAATGTACACATTTTATGAATGAAGAGAGACCTAGATAAGGAGGGGAGAGTTGAAGTAAACAGGGCTGGTGAGGTGAGCATGGCTCTGTGATAGCGGGACATTTAGATTCATTATAAGTTTACCCAGAAGCCCCAGCAAGTTGCATAGCATAAGGTGTGACTTAATTACTTGGTGTACTAAGTAAAAGATTTTGTCAGTAATCTAGGACAGAGATCATCCAAATGCAGATCCTTCATTCCTTTCCTTCTCTTCCCTAGCTGCATTCTTTCTTCTAAAAACCCTTAACTCATTTTTTTTTATTTAACAAATATTTATGAAGCCAGCAGTGTGCCAGATGGTGTTCTTGATGCTCTGATATAAAGATGAATGATATGATTCTTTTCCTATCCTTAATGGATAGTCTGTGTTTGCTTGGGTACCCACTGGACTCAAAGGAATACCTAAATCTTCCTGGGGAAGACAGAGATGGCTTGAGCTGAAGTTTAAAAGATGAGTAGAAGGTGACTAGGTAGGTCAGAGTACTAGAGGGAAAGGTATTTCAGGCAAAGAGGAGAGACGGTTTAAAAAAATAGGGGCATAAAACCTATGATACATTCATGTGCCTAGTCATTTCGGTAGTGTTTGATTCTTTGTGACTCCATGGATTGCAGTCAGCCAGGCTCCTCTATCTATGGAATTCTCCAGGCAAGAATACTGGAGTGGATTGCCATGCCTCCTTCTAGAGGATCTTCCTGACCTAGGAATCAAACCCACATCTCCTGTGTCTCCTGCATTGCAGGCAAATTCTTTACCTCTGAGCCACTGAGGAAGCCCCATACATTTACTGATAAAGAAGGAATTCTGCAAGGCTATGGTGTATGGTTGAAATGAGTGGAGACAAGGCTGAATGAGTAGTTAGAGGCCAGAATCTGAGAGCTCTGTTTGCAGTGCTAAGAAGTTAGGTTTTATCCTCAGTATCCAGGATACTGAGAGCCAGCAAGACATCTGAGCAGGGTTGATACAACATCAACTTCCCTTGTTTTATATTTGAATGCAGTAGAGTTGATGAACTTGAGCTGAAGAAACCTATTTAGAAGGTTATTGTGTAGTTGAAGTAAGATGCTAATTGCTTGGCTTGGAAGAGATCAAGTGATGAGGACAAGGAATTGAGGAGACTGTGAGGCTTGGTGTTCACTGGATAGGGATGGCCAAGAGGGATGGAAAGGGAAGGTGGACCCTGAGGTGACAAGTGGCACCACTGAAGAGGATAAAAAATTCAGAAGTGAAAGGAATTGTTGGAAACAGTTTTGAATTCCAGAGTTAGGACTGGGAGGCATGGACACCTCTGGATACACCCAGTTATAAGTTGAATGCAGGTATTAGTCTCTAGAGGATCTCAGAGCTAAAGTTATACATTTTTAAACTTGTCATGATATGAGTTCAGTTCAGTTCAGTCCCTTAGTCATGTCCGACTCTTTGTGACCCCATGGTCGGCAGCATGCCAGGCTTCCCTGTCTATCACCAACTCCTGGAGCTTACTCAAACTCATGTCCATAGAGTTAGTGATCCCATCCAACCATCTCATCCTCTGTTGTCCCCTTTTCCTCTTGCCTTCAATGTTCCCCAGTATCAGGATCTTTTCCAATGAGTCAGTTCTTTGTATCAGATGGCCAAAATATTGGAGTTTCAGCTTCAGCATCAGTCCCTCCAGTGAATATTCAGGACTGATTTCCTTTAGGATGGACTGGTTGAATCTCTTTGCAGTCCAAGGGACTCTCAAGAGTCTTCTCCAACACCACAGTTCAAAAGCATCAATTCTCCATCACTCAGCTTTCTTTATAGTCCAACTCTCACGTCCATACATGACTACTAGGAAAACCATAGCTTTGACTAGACGGACCTTTGTCAGCAAAGTAATGTGTCTGCTTTTTAATATGCTATCTAGATTGGTCATAGCTTTTCTCCCAAGGAGCAAGCATCTTTTAATTTCATGGCTGCAGTCACCATCTACAGTGATTTTGGAGCCCCCAAAAATAAAGTCTAACACTGTTTCCCCTGTTTCCCCATCTATTTGCCATGAAGTGATGGGACCAGATGCTATGATCTTCATTTTCTGAATGTTGAGTTTCAAGCCAGTTTTTTCACTCTCCTCTTTCACTTTCAACAAGAGGCTCTTTAGTTCTTCTTCACTTTCTACCATAATGATGGTGTCTCTGCGTGTCTGAGGTTATTGATATTTCTCCCAGCAATCTTAATTCCAGCTTGTGCTTCATCCAGCCCAGCATTTCTCATGATGTACTTTGCATCTAAGTTAAATAAGCAGGGTGACAATATATAGCCTTGATGTACTCCTTTCCTGATTAGGAACCAGTCTGTTTTTCCATGTCCTATTCTAACTGTTGCTTCCTGACCTGCATACGGATTTCTCACAAGGCAGATCAGGTGGTCTGGTATTCCTGTCTCTTGAAGGATTTTCCACAGTTTGTGGTGATCCAGACAGTCAAAGGCTTTGGCATGGTCAATAAAGCAGAAGTAGAGGTTTTTCTAGTATTCTCGTGCTTTTTTGATGATCCAGCAGATGTTTGCAATTTCATCTTTGGTTCCCCTGCCTTTTCTAAATCCAGCTTGAACATCTGGAAGTTCACAGTTCATGTACTGTTGAAGCCTGGCTTAGAGAATTTTCTGCATTACTTTGCTAGCTTGTGAGATGAATGCAATTGTGTGGTAGTTTGAGCATTCTTTGGCATTGCCTTTCTTTGGGATTGGAATTAAAACTGACTTTTTCCAGTCCTGTGGCCACTGCTGAGTTTTCCAAATTTGCTGGCATATTGAATGCAGCACTTTCACAGCATCATCTTCCAGGATTTGAAATAACTCAACTGGAATTCCATTACCTCCACTAGCTTTGTTCATAGTGATGCTTTCTAAGGCCCACTTGACTTCACATTCCAGAATGTCTGTCTTTAGATGAGTGATCACACCATTGTGGTTATCTGAGTCATGAAGATCGATCTTATATAGTTCATCTGTGTATTCTTGCCACCTCTTTTTAATATCTTCTATTTCTGTTTGGTCCGTACCATTTCTGTCTTTTATTATGCTCTTCTTTGCATGAAATTTTCCCTAGGTATACCTAATTTTATTGAAGAGATCTCTAGTCTTTCCCATTCTATTGTTTTCCTCTATTTGTTTACATTGATCACTTAGGAAAGCTTTCTTATTTCTCCTTGCTATCTTTGGAACTCTGCATTCAAATGGGTATATCTTTCCTTTTCTCCTTTGGCTTTTGCTTCTCCTTTTCTTAGCTATTTGTAAGGTTTCCTCAGACAACCATTGTGCCTTTTTGCATTTCTTTTTCTTGGGGATGGTTTTGATCACTGCCTCCTGTACAGTGTCATTAATCTCCATCCATAATTTTTCAGGCACTCTGTCTTTCAGATATAATCTCTTGAATCTATTTGTCACTTCCACTGTGTAATCGTAAGGGATTGGATTTAGGTCATACCTGAATGGTCCATTGGTTTTTTCTACTTTCTTCAATTTAAGTCTGAATTTGGCAATGAGGTATTCATGATCTGAGCCATAGTCAGCTTGTGGTCTTGTTTTTGCTGACATAAGAGCTTCTCCGTCTTTGGCTACAAAGAATATAATCAGTTTGATTTCAGCATTGATATGAGTTAGAAGCTCAAAATTGGTGTTTTTTAGACCAGGGGTCCCCGGCCTCAGGGATCTAATGCCTGATAATATGAAGTGGAGCTTATGTAATAATAATAGAAATAAAGTACACTGTAAATGCAATGGGCTTGAATCATCCCAAACCATCCCCCTGACCACCCCACTCCTCATTATATCCCTCCACCCCACAGTCCATGGCAAAATTGTCTTCCTCAAAACTCGTCCCTGGTACCAAAAAGGATGGGGACTTCTGCTTTAGACTACATAAATCTCTAAAATATGTTTTATTTAATTTGCATTGATGTGTTTTACTCAAGCCAAAGTTTAAAATTCCACAGATTTCACCTAATATTAGATAGCTGCCATATGCTCAGTTAAGAAAGGGTTGCACCGGTAGAAACTAGGGTGGTTTTTTTTTGTTGTTGTTTTTGCTGGAGTACCCAACCAACTCACTTCACCTATATGTGTTATATATGCTGAGCCTCTTTTAAATTTGAGTTCGAAACTAAGGGCATAGAGTGAAAGGGGAACAGGATCAAAGTCCAAAAGAAGGCTAGACACTGGAAGAGGACAATTCCAAGAGGAGAATGAGAGGAAGCACTTTTCCTAAAGTTTCTGTTTTGTTCTTTACCTTGGAGTTTTTTCCCCTGACTTAATTTTGTGGCTTTCAACTGACCTTGGGTAGCCTGCTCTCGCCACTGAGTAATCTATTTTGTTTCTCTTAGAAAAGTTCTTCCTAAATACTGAATCCTCACCATCCACACTGTGCTCCATGGATTGTATTTCCACATGGGAATTTCTTCTCAGCACTTCTTGGGAAGTTTTTCTAGTTCCTGAATCCTGAAAAGAATTCATTTAAGGAACCTGGGGGAAGTACAATAGTTTTCCTGCAGTTATTATAGCTTTAGAAATCAACATAGGAAAAAAAAAAAAAGAAATCAACATAGAAATCTCATTGGTTAGAAGACATCTGCTACGGTCATATTGAAAGGTAGGGCAGGCAACACTGACACACGGAACTTTGGGTCAGATTTCTGGGGGTTGGGACCTGGCTACGTGGGAAATGGGTAGTCAGGATCATTGTGATCTTTTGAGTGTTTATTTAATCTCTGGTTCCCATAGGAGACTGAGAGCTCTGTGAAGACAAAAAGGGTGTGTCTTATGTCTTATTCCCATTTAGCGCCTTGCCTCTTGCACGTTTTGGTCTCTCAGCCACTTGATGAACAGCAGGTAGTGATGGTTTAAAATAGGAAAGATAACAGTCTTTTAGAGAGCAAGACAGATAGATAATGAAATTGCTCAATAAATTTTTTAAACATGCCGAAAGTGAGTTTTCCAACTTTATTATTTCTGTTGATTTAATTAACATATAACCAATCATTTGAAAAGACCCTGATGTTAGGAAAGATTGAAGGCAGGAGGAGAAGGGGATGACAGAGGATGAGCTGGTTGGATGGCAGCACTGACTCAATGGACATGAGTTTGAGTGAACTCTGGGAGTTGGTGATGAACAGGGAGGCCTGGCGTGCTGCAGTCCATGGGGTCACAAAGAGTCAGTCACGACTGAGCAACTCAACTCAACTGAACTGATAACCAATCAATTTGCTTTTAAGTGGCAGCACACATGCACATTCTCTTTTATGTTTTATGTTTTTCTGGTTAAAGAGAGAAATTCAATGTCATGTTCACCTTGTATTTAAAAACACTTCGTAGGCCATGTGGCTGCTTTAGGACCATTATTAGAAATTGACTCTAATTGCCTTTGTTCAGGTATTACACAAAGGTGTAATTTTGGATGGATCTCCAGATGGAAATTAAACCATCTTAAGATACAGAAATTCATCTTGTCAAAAATTTCTTGAGAGGAAAATTGCTTTGCCATTGCAGAATGTTTTATTGGAAGACACTTGTTATGGTTTTATTAAGTATTTTGAAGTCTTTAGATTCTTCAGCACCACTACCTCTCTCACGTTTTACTTATCCTTTTTTTTGTAGATTGTCAAAGCCAGGTCTGCTGGACTCTGTCCAGAAAAACTATGATTCCGTATAGGACTTGAACTCATAGACTTCACTCTCCTCATTACTCTGTGACCTAACAGACTGATTCAACCCTCGAGGAAGAGAGTGAAGATTAAGACATGACCATTGATTCATTCAACTCCTGTTGTGTAGTTACTATTCTGAATGTATCTTGTACTGTTCTTGGATATAGGCCTATAGTCACACACACACAAACCAAATTCTTTATCCCCAAGGAACTTCTATTTTTGTGTGATGGTTAGAGGAAAGAAAGGCTGATGATAAACAAGTAAGATATATGTAGGATTTTGGAGAGGCACTATCGAAAAGAATGAAGTAGTGGCGGGGGCCAGTGATGTTGAAGTTTTGGTTGAAGGTTTGACTGGCCACTGTCATGAACTGGTCCGCCTCAGGATTCATCCAGCTTACAGACATGTTTTGTTCAGACTGCACACTCATTCAAAAATAAACCAAATCAGAAGTAGTTCCTAACATTTGGAAGCCTTGACATTTCACATACAAGTCCAAATTTCTGGCTTTTACTGAAAATCAAAACATAAGGTGATGTTCCAGCACCAGCTACTTCCTTTAAAATAAAGCTAGTATAAAATGTTGTTTTGTCATGTCCGATTCTTTTGAGACCCCATCAGTTGTAGTCCACCAGGCTCCTCTGTCCATGAGATTTCCCAGGCAAGAATACTGGAATGGGCTACCATTTCCTTTACCAGGGGATCTTCCTGACCCAGGGACAGAACCCATGTCTCCTGCATTAGCAGGCGGATTCTTTACTACTGACCCTAAAATATATCTAAGGAGAGCAACTGTGGTGCAGGAGTCAGGAATGCAAAGAGATCAGACTAGTCACTCCTAAAAGAAATATTCATTGGAAGGACTGATGTTGAAGCTGAAGCTCTAACACTTTGGCCATCTGATGCACAGAATTGATTCATTGAAATAGACCCTGATACTGGGAAAGATTGAAGGCATAGGAAAAGGGGATGACAGAGGATGAGATGGCTGGATGGCATCACCGACTTGATGGACATGAGTTTGAGTAAATTCTGAGAGTTGATGATGAACAGGGAAGCCTAGTGTGCTACAGTCCATGGGGTCGCAAAGAGTCAGACACAACTGGGTGGCTGAACTGAACTGCACTTTCTTTATATTTGATAAGGCTGAAATTTCAGATCTGACTCAAGATCTAGAGTAATTACAGACTTGTAGGGGGACCTTCTATTTTTTAATTTTTTAAAAATGTTTTATTTTGTTTTGAAGTATAGCTGATTAACAGACAATGTTGTGATAGTTTCAGGTTAACAGCAAAGGGACTCAGCCATACATATACACATATCCATTCTTCCCCACTCTCCAACTTCCCCCATCCGGGTTGCCACATAACATTCAGCAGGGCTCCATGTGCTATACCATAGGGACCTTCTTAAAAGATCTTGCTCAAAGTGTAAAGGACAGTAGTGTGTTTAACACATCCCACTCTTGTACCTACTCAACCATTTCGTTAGTGCTGACCCTGGCCTTGTGAGCATTTCCAGCAGATGCTCCAGTCCTTCTTCTCATCACATTTCCTGCTTTGTTCCTGATTGCCTTAACTTCCTCACAAATCTAAGATAAAAATAAGAGGGCTGGGACTTCCCTGGCAGTCCAATGGTTAAGAGTTTGCCTTCCAGTGCAGGGGGTTTGGGTTCCATCCCTGGCTGGGAAGCTAAAATTCCACATGCCTCACGGCCAATAAAACAAAACATAAAACAGAATCTATATTGTAACAAATTTAATAAAGACTTTTAAAATGGTCCCCATCCAAAAAAAAAAAAATCTAAAAAAATAAAAGGGCCTCAGAAATTGCATTTTGCTGAGTAAAACCCAAGATAAAAAATGAAAGCTAAACATCTTTTCCATTTTCCTCTTTTAATTCCTTTTTTTAAAAAATTCCACTTGAGTCATCAATTGTAGAAGATAAAACAGTACAAGTGTTGTATCTCTGTGCATGTGTGTTTGTGTGTCCATTTCAGGGAGGTGAATACTTGTCACCGCTTAAGTGGTGGTGTTTGACTTCAAAGGACAAAAAGTCATCCATTACCTGTATATTAACAGTGATGAAACTTAGCAACAATAAATATTTAGCCATGCACGAATCCTTCTTTACCTCATTTACAGACTGATTGGAAGGTTTTCACAGCTCATGGGACTGAAACTTGGCATCTACTCTGCTAGCCTAAGTTCATTTTTTATCTTCTTCTTCCTTTTCACAAGTTGTTTCTTAGTTACAGAACATCAAACATAAGTTGGATGTAGTTTCAAGCTTTTAGGGGGCCAATTTTGGATTTTAAAATCTTTTATTAAATAACAGCCTCCAGAGACGGATATTTATTATAAAACAATATCTTTAAAATTCATATTATTTTCAATTTGTTTGATCCGTGGATACCACGCTTGTCAACATTATGAACTAATGAAAGAATCTGATTTCAGAGGAAGCCAAGCAAGAAAGGGGGAGTGAATGGCATTATTAGCATTGAGATGAGGGCTGGCATCGTGTCCCTGGGGGAGCATCTCAGAACAGGGATTGGGGTATTGTCCCAGAACGGCTGAGCTCAATGCAGTGCCTGTGGGCAGGAGTCAGGACTAGCAATCCAAAAAGGCTGTGTCAGCCCTATAGTCTAGGCCAGCTCACATCTCCAAAGATCTTCAGCCTTCTAGTTACACAAGGCAAAATCTTACAGCCAACTCCTTTTTGACCCTCCATCCACACCTCTTCAGCATTTCATAAGTAAGCTGTGATTTATCTAAGAACATGAATGTTAGTAAGACTTTGTCCCTCTTAGGAGCTCTGCTGCTTATTAGCTGCATGACTTTGGTTTCACCTACTTAATGTCTCTGGGCTCCTGTTATTTTTTTCTGTAGCATGAGGGCGGACTCCATGATCTGAGGTGCCTTCCAGCCCTGACATTGAGGGAGGCTGCAGAAGTCAGTAAGAAAACAAGATTCCCTTTGTAGTTTTCTGTTAATAGTCTATTTACTGGGATGTAAGCAAAGAACCTCCTCTATGCTGAGGCTTCAGGTTATGGGGCTTCTTTCTCCATTTCTTCTAAGGACCTGAGCCTGGGCATGAAGATTTTGTTTCATCATCTTTTTTTTTTTTGGTGGAGTAGCTAGAGTTCAGCTATAGCTGAAGTGGTTTGTTTCTTTCTAGTTCCTTGATGCAAAATGAAATGGCCTTGATGTTGCACATGCTGAAGGGCAGAAAGCTTATGAACACTTCACCTAACCTGGGCTTTGTGAGGTCCAGAAGAAACACTTCTTGTGAACTTGGCTTTTCATTTCCATGATGTGTGCTGTGCTGGAAAGAGGAGCCTGGGGTTGGAGACAAAACCCTAGTTTGAAGTCTTGGCTCTACCACTCTGAACGTCAGAATCTTCATTCTGAAAATGAAGATGGAAACACCACCAGGTTAGAGTGTTGTTTTCTTTTCTATTTTTATCATCTATTTCATTTCTTTTTTTAAGATAAGATCATGATCCACTAAGTTGATTTCATGACCCAATCACCTGTCTTGAAAACCCTGACATAGGTCATACTTGATCATTTTCTTTTTCCTTGAAATACCAGAATTTGAACATGAAATGTGTCTGTGCACCATGTCTGCATAACCAGGATAACCTTCCCTGTGTGTGGGCCCATGTTTTTACTCCTTTGAGATAAAGGAAAAAAATACAAGTTTACAGACACAGAATCAGGAATGCTTTGGGCTGGGAGACTTAGGAGCTGTGTGGCTTTGAATGAGTTTCCTAACCTTTCTGTATCTCCGTTTCCTCTTTTTTAAAACCTGGGATAATATCTATCTCAAAGAAAATAAAAGAAAAAATAAAAGTCCTTAACAGGAAATAAGCACAAATCAAGCACTCACTTAAATGGTGGCCATCATTAGCTACTTTGCCACCCAGCTTTTGCTCTTCCATTCAGGATGCTCCTTCCAGCCGTTCTCAGCTTTGTGTGCTTGAACTCTGTACCAGTGCAGTCATCTCCTTGCTGGCCTTCTAGTTCTGCCACCAGACCCATTCATCTTGCATAACAAGACCAGACTAGGTTCCCATAAACCACCGTGTTTCATGACCTCACACTCCTGGTTTTATCCTGTTACCATTTTCTGATTTCCATATAAGTCCTGTAAATCCAGACTCTTGAACCTAATGTTTCCTACCCCTCTCAGTGATGTGAGCATGACATTCATTCCTTCAATGAGCCCACGGTTCTGAGAGTCTCCTAGGTGCTGGCGGGGCTCAAATTCTGAAGACTCAGCAATGAACATGTGTCACTCATCCCTTTGGAGCTGTGAGGCCATAGGCAGTCAAAGGGTAAACATTTAACAGGAGGTTGTAAAACAGTTGCCTCAGTGGTAAAGAATTCCCCCTGCCAGTAGAGGAGAGGCAAGAGACACAGGTTGAATCCTTGGGTCGGGAAGATCCCCTGGAGGAGGAAATGGGAAGCCACTCTAACATTCTTGCCTGAAAAATAAAATCCCACAGATAGGGGAGCCTAGTGGGAATGACTCAGACATGACTGAGCATGCTCAAACGCATGTAGGATGTAAAACTGTGTATAATTTTGAGTGATTATAACTATACCAAAGAAGAGAACACAATGTCAGCATAAAATGTGACCCTCTTTCACCTACTTCAGATTTCTGCTCTAACTCCAGTGATGTTGCATCAACATTTACAGCCATGCCCTCCACCCAGATTATCCCTTGCTTTTGCCCTTCAGTAGTCATGTATAGATGTGAGAGTTGGACTATAACTGTGTGGAGATTCCTTAAAAAATTGCAAATAGAAATGCCTTATGATCCAGCGATCCCACTGCTGGGCATACACACCAAGGAAACCAGAATTGAAAGAGACACATGTACCCCAATGTTCATTGCGGCACTGCTTATAATAGCCAGGACATGGAAGCAACCTAGATGTCCATCAGCAGATGAATGGCTAAGAAAGCTGTGGTACATATACACAATGGAGTATTACTCAGCTATTAAAAAGAATACGTTTGAATCAGTTCTAATGAGGTGGATGACGCTGGAGCCGATTATACAGAGTGAAGTAAGCCAGAAAGAAAAACACCAATACAGTATACTTACACATATATATGGAATTTAGAATGATGGTAAAGATAAGCCTGTACGCAAGACAGCAAAAGAGACACAGATGTATAGAACAGCCTTTTGGACTCTGTAGGACAGGGAGAGGGTGGGATGGGTTGGCAGAGTGGCAGTGTAACATGTGTGATATCATGAGTGAAANCAGATGGTGACTGCAGCCATGAAATTAAAAGGCGCTTACTCCTTGGAAGAAAAGTTATGACCAACCTAGATAGTATATTCAAAAGCAGAGACATTACTTTGCCGACTAAGGTCCATCTAGTCAAGGCTATGGTTTTTCCTGTGGTCATGTATGGATGTGAGAGTTGGACTGTGAAGAAGGCTGAGCGCCGAAGAATTGATGCTTTTGAACTATGGTGTTGGAGAAGACTCTTGAGAGTCCCTTGGACTGCAAGGAGATCCAACCAGTCCATTCTGAAGGAGATCAACCCTGGGATTTCTTTGGAAGGAATGATGCTAAAACTGAAGCTCCAGTACTTTGGCCACCTCATGCGAAGAGTTGACTCATTGGAAAAGACCCTGATGCTGGGAGGGATTGGGGGCAGGAGGAGAAGGGGACAACCGAGGATGAGATGGCTGGATGGCATCACGGACTCAATGGACGTGAGTCTGAGTGAACTCTGGGAGTTGGTGATAGACAGGGAGGCCTGGCGTACTGCGATTCATGGGGTCGCAAAGAGTCAGACACGACTGAGCGACTGAACTGAACTGAAACTCTGGGAGTTGGTGATGGACAGGGAGGCCTGGCGTGCTGCGATTCATGGGGTCGCAGAGTCAGACACGACTGAACTGAACTGAACTGAACTTTGCCCTTCAGGGGCTGCCCATTCTTTACAGTTCTGTTCAGTCCTTCCCACTCTGTAAGGTGACCTCTTCAAATAGCAGTTTTTTTCTGAACTACTTTATCCTGCTTTGTATTACTAAGTCTCTTTTTATGTATATTTTTTGATCTCATTAACTAGATTATGAGCAGAAACAATGTGTTCTGTTTTGCAACGCTATGGTCCTATTAAGATATCTCTTACATGGTAATGATCAGGAAAATGCAAAGTTATTGGAAAGAGTATGAGGAAATGGGTGTTTCCATACCTGGATGTTAACTTATTGTTAAAACTGTAAGGTGACTGGGCACTTTCTGTCAAAATGTATAATATGTATGCTCTATCTCCTTTATTGTTATCTCTTCTAAAGAAATACTATCATAACATCAAGATGAATATACAAGGATGATAATATACTACAATACTATAAAATACTTTTATAAAAATAGTATAAAATACTGTTACAATACTATAAAACACTACAAAGTTTTTTGTAGTATTTTATAAACAAGCTAAATGCATTAGTATAGATTATGTTAATATATCCAGTGGAATAAATATGCAGTTGTAAAAAGAATGAAATAGGTTCATATTTACTCATCAGAAAGATACTTTTAATATATTATTATATATATTTTTAAATCTGAAGGACAATTTTGAAGCAATGAAGACAAAATAAATTGTGTGAATGTGTAGGTGTTGTGCATTGATTAAAAGAAAAATGAACCAATTTCACTAGTACAGCTGACTGCTGACCAAAAATGAGATGTAAGTCTATTTTGAGAAACATTAATAGATTTCTATAAAAGTTAAGTAAACTGTCAAGCCTCAGTTACTATCGTTTAAAACGAGAATGAAGAAAAATTGAATTAAAAATATTAATTGCCCTTCTTGTCTCAAATTTGAAGTTATATGCTTTGTAATTCTATCATCATTACTAAATTGTAATCCATTGAATCATAAAGCCTTGCTCTCTCAACTATTTTAATACTCTTCACATCATTCCCACTAGGTAGATAACTCTGCGAACATTTGCTTCATATACTAGCAGAAAACTCATTACCTATGAAAGTGGCTGATTTATTTCTGGACAACTCTATTAGAATTTATTTTTCCCTGAAACCAAAATCTCTCTTCTTATAGCTTCCTCATTGTTCTGTTGCCCTTTGGGGACAAATAGAACATTTTTCTCTCAACAGCCTATCTAAAACTTAAAGATGGTTGTTCTTGTTCTAATAATTTACCTTGTCCCCTACATATAGTTAATGTTTAAAAGATCTCTTAGTAGCTTTGTCTTGTCATCAGAGAAAAAAATAAATGACAGTGAAATTAGTCAGTACTAATGTTTATTATAACTTAATTCCAATTCTAGATGTTATTGGTAGTGTTGGATAAGACAATATATACATTTGTGGTTCTCTGTAAACATTCCAAAATTTTGAGTTTCTAGAAGAGAGGATTTTTTTTTATACATATGCCTTCCTTCTCTCCCACATTCACATTACCCATGATATAGTTAAGTATATTATGTGCCCACTGTCCTGGAAAAAGGTCAGTTTTCATTCCAATCCCAGAGAAAGGCAATGCCAAAGAATGCTCAAACTACCACACAAATGCACTCATCTCACACACTAGTAAAGTAATGCTCAAAATTCTCCAAGCCAGGCTTCAACAATAACGTGATCTGTGAACTTCCTGATGTTCAGCCTGGTTTTAGAAAAGGCAGAGGAACCAGAGATCAAATCGCCAATATCTGTTAGATTATCAAAAAGCAAGAGAGTTCCAAAAAAACATCTATTTCTGCTTTATTGACTATGCCAAAGCCTTTGACTGTGTGGATCACAATATGATATAGTTAAGTATATTATGTGCCCACTGTCCTGGAAAAAGGTCAGTTTTCATTCCAATCCCAGAGAAAGGCAATGCCAAAGAATGCTCAAACTACCACACAAATGCACTCATCTCACACACTAGTAAAGTAATGCTCAAAATTCTCCAAGCCAGGCTTCAACAATAACGTGATCTGTGAACTTCCTGATGTTCAGCCTGGTTTTAGAAAAGGCAGAGGAACCAGAGATCAAATCGCCAATATCTGTTAGATTATCAAAAAGCAAGAGAGTTCCAAAAAAACATCTATTTCTGCTTTATTGACTATGCCAAAGCCTTTGACTGTGTGGATCACAACAAACTGGAAAATTCTGAAAGAGATGCGAATACAGACCACCTGACCTGCCTCTTGAGAAACCTGTATGCAGGTCAGGAAGCAACGGTTAGAACTGGACATGGAACAATACTGGTTCCAAATGGGAAAGGAGTACATCAGGGTTGTATATTATCACTCTGCTTATTTAACTTATATGCAGAGTACATTATGAGTAAACACTGGGCTGGATGAAGCACAAGTGGGAATCAAGATTGCCAGGAGAAATATCAATAACCTCACATATGCAGATGACACCACCCTTATGGCAGAAAGCAAAGAAGAACTAAAGAGCCTCTAATGAAAGTGAAAGAGGAAAGTGGAAAAGTTGACTTAAAACTCAACATTCAGAAGACTAAGATCATAGCATCGGGTCCCACCACTTCATGGCGTATAGATGGGGAGACAGTGGAAACAGTGACAGACTTTATTTTTTTGGTCTCCAAAATCACTGCAAATGGGGACTGCAGCCATGAAATTAAAAGATG
This sequence comes from Aepyceros melampus, assembly GCA_006408695.1. Taxonomy (NCBI): domain Eukaryota; kingdom Metazoa; phylum Chordata; class Mammalia; order Artiodactyla; family Bovidae; genus Aepyceros; species Aepyceros melampus. The sequence continues at coordinate 607,184 of SJXQ01004525.1, read as the reverse complement.
TTTGCTTCTTGGAAGGAAAGTTGTGACCAACCTAGATAGCATATTCAAAAGCAGAGACACTTTGCCGACAAAGGTCCATTTAGTCAAGGCTGTGGTTTTTCCAGTAGCCATGTATGGGTATGAGAGTTGGACTGTAAAGAAAGCTGAGTGCCAAAGAATTGATGCTTTTGAACTGTGATGTTGGAGAAGACTCTTGAGAGATCCTTGGACTGCAAGGAGATCCAGCCAGTCCATCCTTAAGGAAATCAGTCCTGAATATTCATTGGAAGGGCTGATGCTGAAGCTGAAATTCCAGTACTTTGGCCACCTGATGGGAAGAACTGACTCATTGGAAAAGACCCTGATACTGGGAAAGATTGAAGGTAGGAGGAGAAAGGGATGACAGAGGATGAGATTGTTGGATAGCATCACTGACTCAATCGACATGAGTTTGAGTGAACTCTTGGAGTTGGTGATGGACAGGGAGGCCTGTTGTGCTACAGTCCATGGGGTTGCAAAGAGTTGGACATGAATGAACGACTGAACTGAACTGTCCTTATTAAATAGATGGCTTAATTAATTATATTCACCAATGTATACAACAGATTTCTCTTGATATACTAAATGCAAGATTTGGCTTAGGTATTTCAAATCTGAGGATATTGATCTCTGATATTTTGCATGAGACGTTATTAGGCTTCTGATATTCTATGTGATTCACTTATGGATGAGAACTTCACACTATTACTTTAGCTATTAAAGAAGAGCCTTTGGACAAGGAATTGTTAATAAATAGATTTTTATACACTATGTCTGTTAATCCTAGAAAGTGAAGCTTAAAAGCTCAGAGAATTTCTATTGAGTATCTTTGCAAAGTTTTTAAATGTTTTTATATTAATACTAAGTTTAGATTTAACTCACTGAAGATTAATATCCTATTAGTAGATGGTACTCATTATTCTGTTACATACATACATATATATATATATTTACCTCTTACTTACATGTTTTTTGTGGTCATTGCATCTTATTGATAATAATGAAAATAAAATATATTACTTGAAAGGATAATTCTCCCTAGTCATGCATCAGCATTTTCAATTTTTATTCTGTTTTTTAGCTATTTACCACAATATTGACAGGCATTTGATTGCATGGCCTAGTTCTAATTATAGATATAGACTACTTCATGTGGAGCTAGATATTTCTAAGAGACTAAATAAAAGATGTAATGCTGTGAACAAAGGAAACAGCAGCATGTTTTTACTGTAAATTGACTGTTGTCATAAACAATAATTATCTACACAGTGTTGGTATCATGATACTGTTTGGGCCCTCATCATTCACACTATTTCTCTTTATATTTTACTGTGATTTTTTTGAGCAGGGTGGGGGAACCCAACAGCTGTCAATCTAATCATTATATTCAGTCTACATTACCAAGCAAAATATATTTACAGCTAGATCTACACTGTTTTTACAAGTTTATTAAAAACATGTGTTGCCCAGCACCAGGAATAGCTACAGAAAATGCTAACACCAGCAGGCAAACTGTCTCTTCACTTTCTTCTGAAGATATAGCTGCCCCATCACTTTAACTATGAGTTGAAAAGTAGATGTTGCGTTGTAAAAATGAATATTGCAAATAAGAATCTGTGTGTGTGTGTGTGTGTGTGTGTGTTGTGTGTGTGTGGTGGGGAGGGGTGTGCTGATGGAGGCAGTGAACAAGGGGAGCCAGAACCATGATACTTCCTTGTACCATTGATCTGAGATCACAGGCCAACCACTAATAAAATCAAGTTGAATCATGGGGCTTTTGGCACCTCAGTTTATTTTAAAGAAGCATGTCATTACAGTGATATATTTTAAGCTGCATATATTTTCTTTGTAGAATTTTAATACTTTTTCGTAACTCATTGGAGTACTTTATTTCTGCAGTTCTTGGGTTAATGACCATCCCCACACTTCCACCAGTCTTCAATAGTCTGGAGACATCACAGGACTCTTTCTACCTTGTTTGCCACTGGACCTAGCATAGAGGAAGAGCTCAAGAGACACTTAAGTGACCGAATATTTGAAAGAAAGGAAAGACAAAAGAAGGCCCACTTTCTCCATTTGGCATGTAATCCTCCCGAGCTACTCCGTCCCACATTGTTCCTTCCCTTCTCTGAATTCCTTTAGCCCATATGTATTAATCACTCAGTTCATCACTTGGCTCTATAATGTATTATGTTCCTCCCAAGTTGTTTGAGGTATGCACACCTAGCTCCACGTTAGTTTATTGACTCCCCCGGGGCCTTTGTATTATTTCTTTTCAGCAACTAATCTTGGAAGGCATCCACTGGGCATTTAGTACATACTTTGTGTCTTCACTGTGTTAAAATAGATTTCAAACTAATGTGAGAAATAGCATTCTATCATCTAGTTGAAACTTCCACTTATTTCATTCTTCAAAGACTCAGTGAACTTCCCAAGAATTAATCCAATGGCATAGAATGATTTGGTATTTCCCTTAATAGTGAAGAGAGAACTTACCACAAGTTACGATTGCTTTGTGCTGTTGAGTGATGGATGATAGGTTGGTTTTTCCATCTCCTGATGCCATATCAGGTAAAGTTCAAGAATGAGAAATGTATTTTCAAAATGAATAGCACATGTCAATTTCCTTATAATGGTCTCTTTCTAATAATAGCTGTAAACACTAAAGGGTGCTACCATAAAATGTTACTAAATAGCAACAAATACCCACTTGTATGGGTTGCTGTTATTATTAATTTACAAAGCATGTACTGGTCTTAACTGTTTGTTTTCCCATCTGACTATGTATATTCATTTAGGCCAATAGTGAGATAATATAGTGTTATCTACAGAAGGAATGCTGACGTGTCTTGTCATTAAAATCCTTTAAGTTTCCCAAGGACTGCAATTTTCAGTTAAGCCGTTACTTTTTTTTTTCTTTTTGTCTTATTAGTTTCACACTGTGCTTTGAGTAAAAGGATTAAGTACTTGATTGTCTCTCCACCAAAAAAGGTAGTTTGAGACAAATAAGCAGATTGCTTCACAAATAGAGAACAAAAAATCTTCATCTGACTATCTGGATGAAAGCCCCTAGCATTTAGTGACTACTGTAGGATGCATAAGTTAGGTGGTCCAGGACTCCACACACAGTTTCCTGAACATCGTGCCCTTTCCATAATTTTCTTTATAATGAAATACTTATCAAATATTTGAGCCCCTCCCCCAAACAAAAACAAGCTGGAAGTTTACAGATGTTGTAGAATATTGTTAGGAATAAAAAGAGATGACAGTGATACCAGTTGTCAGAAAATGACTCTAGCTCATGTGAAATAGAACCCAGTTGGCATTTTAGAAATCTTCAAATCATGTAAATTCTATTTACATTTGTAAGATCCTTTATCCTTACATGATGATTTCATCATGAATCAGTAAAGCAAACATAAATACTGATATGAATATTGTGGGTGACTTACAACTTGGTATAAGAAATGATAGACTTTATCTACAGATTACATAAGCACTGCCTTTGCTTTCTGATTCTGTGCAGTCTCTTGATTGTCTTTGGATGGAACTTTCAAGCTGGATCTCTTGTCCAGTTGTGGCAGAAGACCCTATGTATTAACTGGTTTTCAGGAATATTTAATGAGAGTTAACTGGGCAGCCTTCTAAAGAAACCCCTTTTTCTTTAGTCTTTCTGCTTACTTTTCGTATTATGTGATTTTATCAGGTTTTAAAATGAATCAAGCTCATTTACCTCAAAATTGAACAGTCATTCATGTTTTTTGAGGTAATTTTTCTTCTTAAAGTAGGCTGTATCACATTATATAGTTTTCACATGCATATTTAGAATAATGGTTTTAAGTTTAATTCTGTTGCAAGAGTAGAAATAGGCCTTTGATACAATCATGGATCATCTACCCTTCAGTTTTAAAAAATAATGGCAAACAAAAACTCCTTAAATAGTGTTGGAGCAAGACTTGAGTGGCAGAATGCTCAGAAGAATCCAGTAAAGAATAAAACTGGAAATAATGAAAAGGATTTTTCTGTAACAAAGGTCTTTTTGGACAGTTGGAGTATGGTGGCCTTGAAAAGTGGTTTCTCGAACTTTTCTTATTTAGCTAATAGCATTTTTTGTTTAGCTAATATTTCGCTCTGTGGAAACATAAAACTCTCATAAGTTGATAAAATTAACATGGCCTTTTGGTCTGATAATGTTAGCAGCGTTTTTCCTGTTTCAGTATTGCATCCGGTGGTCCTGTGTCCTGGAGGTTTTGTTTAATAGTGTTAGTACATTGTTTATTTACATCCATGTGGAGAGCCTGGTCATTGAGATTGGTTATGATTCTCCATGTATAATACTAAAAGACAGCTCTTCAATTCCATATGAAATTTAATAGCGCAGACTAGGATCAAATTTAGTAAATTCAAAATTGTGAAATCAGCAGTGAACATGTATCATAACTAGTTAGAAAGTGTGTCTCACATTTGTTGCCTTTTTTTTTTTAGCCTAAGTAGCATATGGGGTCTTAGTTCCTTGACCAGGGATTGAACCCACCTTCCCCGCATTGGAAATGTGAAGTCTTAATCACTGAACCACCAGGGACGTCCCTGGCACTCTTCAGTTTCTATTGGAATTAATATAATAAAGACTGAATAGTCAACAGTTTCCTATTATACTTTGTTGTGCTTCTAACTTTAACCTGTTTCCTTTTGTTCCTTGACTCATCTTCCTATACCCTGTGGGTAAATTAACCTTAAAACATCACCCAATATAACCCTATTACATTGAATTTTTTTGTTACTACTACCTACAAATGAAAGCCGTGTTCCTCAACCTGCTGCCTGACGCCATCTGTTCTTTCTGCCTGACCCATCACTTACTATTCTTCTCTGTGAACTCCAGTGGATACATTCATCCTTCTTTCTACAAGTTCTGACTATATTGTCCATATTTCTTTCTACTTTTGCACTTTTTTTCTGTTGTCTTTTCTTCTAGTTGATGCACTGTGATATATGGAAAGAACATGAACTTTAGATGGACTAGAATGGGATTCAGATCTTGGATATACCACTTAATAGATGCATAGTCTTAAGTTATTTAATCTCCCTGAGCTTTGATTTCCTCTTAAGGAAAACAGAATTAAAAAAAAAAAAGTTCTGAGAGGATTAATTGAGGGTAATTTGATTCTCTCTCTGTCTCTCTCTCTCTCTCTCACATATACATATCCACATAGTTCTGACAGTAGGCATTCAGTTATTTTTTTCCCCAAGATGCCCTCTCCTCTCCCCAATTTTTATCTGAGTCCAAATTTAGCTGCTTCTTTTCCATGAATTAACTCCACTTTTTCCTGGTAGTGAGCTAGAGCTTTCTTTTCAGAATTTCTAGAACATTTGTGGCCAGTCTTCAACACTAAGCAAGTGGGTTACTTGTGAGTTACTTTGTAATTTGTTTATTTTATGTATTGTGGTGTACAGAGCGATTTGTCTCCCCTATGGAGGAGTCATGAAGCATAGGTGCTACTGTATCCATAGATACTTTTTTATATCCCAAATACCAGTGGTAGTACACTGCAAGTGCTGGAAACTTAATGAACAGTTGTTCTTGTTGGTATAATGCTGATAACAATGTTTCTGGGAAATATGAAGTCAAGCACCACATATTTCCACAAAACCAGCTCTTTTCATCTACCCATTTTGGACACTTTTGACTATACCAGTACATCTGTACCAGCTGCTTTGCCACTGTTCGATTGATGACTGATACCTAGGCTATTTAGTTGTTAAAAATTTTATGTCTCCACTGCTTATGATATATGTTCTAATGCAAAATATTTATGAATTATTTTGCATACTTGTATTTCTTCCCCTTGGAAAGACTTCAACACTGCAACTTTCTTTTATTATCTGACTTGGAAAAGAAATGCGTGATTTCTGATGAATTGTGTGCTATTTTCTGGGAATTTCTCCACTGACACATCTTTTGAACAGAAAGGATTTGTTCCCCAAGTTCTTACTCATGAGCTTTCAATAGACTTCAGATGTGGAGAAGCATTGCCCGACTCAAATACGATTTGCAACTGCATTTGATTCACTTTCCTCCTTTTCATGAAATTGAGATGGATGGCTGAGCCAACTAAAAAAAAAAAAAAATAGTGTATGTGAATTGCATTTTATTTTAATAATATTAGATTGCCCTCCAAACTGATGCTTGATACTGCAGGGCAAAGTCACATATCTTGGATACTTTTTTCTTTTTAAGCACAGTTAAAATTATAAGACAGTAGAGAGTATTGTTGACTGTGAACACCACAGTGTGATCTGTTTCAAAGTGAGGTAACTATCTGGAAAAGATTTTCAACTTTGGATTATGTTGGTGCTAATGGTTAAACCTGCATATCTTGTCTTTGATGTTCTGTCTGGGCTCATGTGAAGTAATGGGATCAAAAATAAAGTGTACACCTTTCTTTTGATCTAAGTAGCCAAAAAGAAAACAAATCGAAAAAACCCATCTCCTGCTATAATTTAGCAAATGCCATTCCTCCAGCAAGACTGATAAGATGGTGGGGCTCTGTTTCCAGATTTGACAGGTAGCATACACTAAAAGGTTTTCATAGACATTGTCCTTTGTCTTGAAGCAGTAAAATTTCAAATACAATTACATAAATGTGGCTTTGTACCTTTATACCATCTACAAAATAAAAGGCAAGTTCAATTAATTTTTAAGAAACTTCTATCAAATGATTCACTTCACTGTTAACTGATAATACAGTATAGACTTATAGAACTGTTGGTCAGTTAGCTAGAAAGTGATAGTGAAAAAATGCCCACCTAAGAATTTTACCTTGCCATCAGAGCCAGGCTACTTTTAAAAGGGATCTGTTTATTATGTATTTTCTAGTGAAAATGGTCCCATCTTGTACTTGGTTGAAAAAATATATGTTTGCACACATACATATTCACATACTTCACAAACTCTGTGTGCTGCTGTGCTAAATCACTTTCAGTTATGTCCGACTCTTTGTGACTCCATGGAGTATAGCCCACCCAGCTTCTCTGTCCATGGGATTCTCCAGGCTAGAAGACTGGAGTGGGTTGCCATGCCTTCCTCCAGAAACAAAGACTCTATTCTAAATGAAAACTAACCATTCCAAACTGTGCTCATTTAAAAAATGAATGTATGTGATATTCAAGTGTTTTCTATTAAGGAGGAAAAAAAAAAGGTGGGGGAGGAGGGCAACAGATGCTTTCCTCAGGTGACCTGAAAAGGCTTAGCTCATGTTGACTGTGTCTGGAAGCTCTTGGCCCAAGTTAGTGGTTGTAGAGCCATTCTTTATGAAACCCTATGGTGTTTTGAATAGGTCTTCTTGTGGACAGGTCCCTTGCTCTACATTTGGGCAGGGCAGGAAAAAACACACCAAAAGGAGACGGTAGGTTACAGTTCCCTTTACAGGACTTTGTGTGTTAGGACGTGGGATGAGGAATCCAGGAGACAAGACCAAAACTGAGCTCTTCATGTTCTAAGACCAGCCTCTCTTCATCTATGCTTTCCTCACCACTGTTTGCTTCTGTTTTGTTTTTCCTGTAAATGATGCTACATTCTGTTCCACCAGGTTCCAGCCATCTCTTAATAGACCCATGGTGTAACATTTAAGCTCCTTAGCACATCTGCCCTCAAGGCCCTCCACAATCTCTCCTCTCTTCTCACTTCTTTCTCATTAGTCACTATCCCCCTCCAAGCTGGGCTGACTTCCTCCACTGTTCATGGCTGAGTATTGGTCCTAGGGCCTGGATGCAGCTAGCCCTTTGTTCCTTTGTTTTCTCCACCCAGCCTGACTGTCCTGAACTAAAGTGTCATTTATACTGTTGAAAGTCTCCCTGGAAAAAAATCCCATCAACCAAAAGGCATCTTTTCTCCCAACTCCCATTCAAAATTGTCTGTAGCTTCTTGCCATCTAAACAAAGGCTGGTCTCCATGGCAGAGCATATGGGGCTTCGTGATTATCTTTCATCTTTCTCGTTTCCCAGAACCCTTGACCCACCTCCCCACCCCTCCCCCACAGAAATGGTACAGTTCTGTCCTACTGAACCAAGTTCCCCAAACTTGGCTCTCTCTGTGGGTCTCTCTGTCTGTCTTCTTTCTCTCGCCTTCCCAGATTCTTTCTTCTGCTTGCCATGTGCTCCTCCAGGGACTCACCCTCACTTGCAAAGTTCCTCCAAGAAGCCCCCTCTAGTCTGGCTCCTGATCGTCTCCTGCATACCCCCAATCCACTCTGATCCTAATCCTCAGCACACAACACTGAAATTGTCCTTTTACTTCCTTTACTTCACGAGACTATGAGCACCTTGAAGTCAAGACCATACTTTATCACTGCGTCCGCAGAACAATGCCAGGTATAACACACTAACGAGGAACTTCCCTTGTGGTCCAGTGGCTAAGGCTCCATGCTCCCAATGCAGGGGACCCAGGTTTAATCCCTGGTCAGGGAACTGGATCCCACATGCTACAACTAAAGATTCTATGTGCCTCAACAAAGATCCTGCATGCTGCAAGTAAGATCTGGACAGCTAAATAAATAAATAATAAAAAGACACTAATGAGATTTCCTAATATTTAGAACAAATGTGGGGTTTGAAGTCTGTCTAATGGTTAACTATTTCCTAGTAAGGACATAAGTTCCTTAACAGCAAAGATTGTACTTTATACAATTTAATTCTAAGAGTGTATTGCAGACTATCAGTATATGGCAGATATATACTGAATACTTTTGTCTATTCATTCAGATGAGTGTTGCTCTTCAAACTGTGCTCTCACAAAACACACTTATATCAGGGCAGATGTTATTTCTTAAGACATTTTAAGAAATCTCTTTCACAGATAGTTTGGGAAACACCCCAGGAAATCAGCTTTATTACTTATTGTGACTTAGGTGGTTACTCAGCTTAGTCCTCACGTTTAGTTTTGAATTCAGACTTCTGGTGATGTGTTAAAATGCCTCAACGCCCTCCCCCCACCCCTCACCAATTTAGCAATTTTGAGCATATTTCGTAAATAGGGCTGTACATTTCTCAAGGGCTATGACAGTGTCTAGCACAGTATCTTCCTTAAAGATATAAATGAAGGAATGAATGATGGAAAGAAATGTGTGAACAGCTCTGAAATATACTCACATATTTTCAGTTATCAACATAACTGGAGTACGTTTTGGAGGAGAAATTATTTCAATGTAAAAAGAAAAATCACGATAATCTGCCTCCCTGTGCAAAGATGGTGCCGTTTTCTGAGTTGGGTAGGGAGCTTTGAGTCGTTGGCAGGTGTGTCAGTATTTTGGTTTGAGTTCTTCCTTTCACCTGATGTCTTTCTCTGAAGTCTCTCTTTTCAGTCTCTACTCTTGGGCTTCTAGACTTACTTAAGACCTAGACCTATTTCAGCTTCTTTCCTCATAAATTCTTATTTTGTTTCATCCTGTCTGTTTCTTTTCTTTTGTTCCAGTTATTGGATTTTCTGATAGTCTTCTGCAAGACCCTCTTATCTTTATGAGGACCCATGAAATTTTAGGATCTTAGTAATATATATAGCTTGTTAGCATAGATACTTTTAGTGTGTACAGTAGACAAAAAAAGAATGTTTTTTTAAGAGTTAGGGCAAACAGAAAAAAAAAAAACCATTTTAAACATTATTTTCTTATAGAAAGATATGTAAGTCTGGTGAAATAAATGAACATTGTCAGGAGAATGACTGCTTGAGTCAACTTAAGGAGAATGAAGTGATAATAAAGTCAAACAATCACTGGGCAGTTTCTTTAAAACAATAGCCGTGAGGATTTGTTGTATTCTGAATGTACAGTTACCTTTGCTCTCATATTCATAGGTTTGCATGTTTGTGTATATATAATTATATATTATAAGAATATATAATTAAAACTGAATACTGAGCATTTTCTGTTTTGAAGTTTAAAAATCATTTTTAAATACTCAAAAAGTCAGCTTCCATTCACTTTTCTGGAATATTTAAAGAAAAAAATGCCCATGAAAGTAAAGGGGACGTATTATTTATATATCCCATATTTACTATTAGTAATCAATAATATATGTCCCCTCTTTTTACCATGCTGACAAGAGTGGCATGTATTTCCTAATGTAGGCAATGTCCTCAGAAGGCAGCCATAGCTTTCCAGAAGTGTACAAGTAGCTTCAGTGACATTTCATCACATGGTTTCCAATGCACAAGCTTTTAAGCCTTCAGCCCACTGGGTCACCTTTAAAAAGGAACCATGTCATTTGAAAAAAGCTTAAGCAAACTAATAAAGTGCTGGTAAGTGTGTTGGAAATGGGTAGCACAGTGTTCACAGTTGCCCCTTTGCCTTCCTGGTCCCAATAAACCTCCACTTAAAAATAGAAGTGACTCAGAAGTCAGAAAAAAGATGGTGACTATATGGAATGATATCAAAGACCTTCTGCCAGGGACTATAAGCTAATGGCATATTGGACTTGTGACTATTTCTCAGAAAATATACTTATATTATTGAACAAAATAAAGCACTTGTCATAAATATAGTTTGCCGCATTTGTTTATTTGGGAGAAAAGCTCAAAGTAAGTTGTTCTTACTCTTTTGGGGGATTATCAGAGTGATGTAGAAAGCTCCCAAGCCCAGGAGCCTGAAGACATGGTTCTAATCCTAACCTTGATAAAATCAGAGCTCATTTAAATCATATCCATGAATTAAATTTTCTAGAGCAAGGTTACCTAAAATGCATCCTGTCTGTATCTGTAGAAATAGATGTAGATACAGTCTCATGAAATGCTTCCCTGGTAGTCCAATGGTTAAGACTCCATGCTTCTAACGTGGGGCACGTGGGTTCATCCTTTGTCAGGAACAGGGTTCTACCTGCAAAAGGAAAAAAAAAAATTTAAGTGGAGGAGAGGGACAACCTGGCATACTTTTATCTCCTGTGGTTATTCACAAAGCATGTTTGCATGTACAACTCTTTGAGTAAAGAAATCTACCTAACTTTATTTAATCTAGTGCTTCCAAAGCTTACTGAAACACAAATCTTTTTTTTTTCCTCATAGAATATGTTAAAATCTCAAGAAACCTATTTTCATGAACATACTTTGGAAAGGGCACTTTTGGGCTTTGGGGCTTCCCACCTGAAAATTGAAGGGGTAAAACTGAATAATTTCTCTGGTCCCTATTAGGTGTCAAATTTATAAAAATCTCAATTGTGTGGTCACCAGAGTTAATGCCAGGGTGAAGGATGATTTTTCTGACAGAAAGTTGGTAAAAAAAAAAAAAAGTTTTTTTAATATGTGTGTTTACTATCACTTAAACTCTCTCTCCATCTTGTATTCCTTCAGACTCCTTTAGAAAATAATTTAAAATCCACATACTATCCCTTAATTTTGAATTTAATTTAAACTTAATTTCTATCAAGGGATAAAATGCATGTTAAATTTCCTATACAGTTTCCATTTAAAAATGTGTGTGTGGTAAGTCCACAAGAAAACATACAAATTTCTCAAGGCTTTATGATTGATTGCTGTAGTTGCCATTGCACCACCCTCCCACTTCCACCCACACAGCAGAGATCAGGAAGAATATTCTCTTAATTAATATATTTTTTAGAAAATTTAAATTTTTTTCTTTTTTTTCTTTTCCCTGCTTCCTTCAATAGATAGAGTATGTGTTGTGTGCCCACAAAGTGGCAGGCACTGTGCTGCCCGCTAGGGATGCAAGAGGGAGCCAAGTGAGAAGAGGGCCTTATCTGATGATCTGAGAGTTTAACAGAGTGAGGGACAGTAATCAAGTAAGCTCAGAAACTAAACAGGAAAAGTTCAATGCAGTCACATGCTATAAGTAATAGATATATGGTGCCATCAGAGTAATAACTGGAGGTTTGTCATAGGGAGATCAAGGAAGGCTTCCCTGAGGAAGTGGTGACTGAGCTGTGTGAAAAGGAAGATAGAAGTTGCTGATAGTGAAAAATATATATATATTAATGGACCACAAGATAATTCCACATTTATTTTAGTTGTTGTTCAGTTGCTAAGTCGTGTCTGACTCTTTGCAACCCCAGGGACTGCAGCATGCCAGGCTTTCCTGTCCCATACTATCTCCTAGAGTTTGCTCAAATTCATATCCGTTGGGTCAATGATGCTATCCAATTATCTCATCCTCTGTTGCCCACTTCTCCTTTTGCCTTCAATCTTTCCCAGCATCAAGGTCTTTTCCAATGAGTCAGCTCTTCACATCAGGTGCCCAAAGTATTGGAGCTTTAAATTCAGCATCAGTCCTTCCAATGCATATTCAGGGTTGATTTCCTTTAGAATTTCCACATGTATTACTGTACTTAATCTTCATTTGTAATTCAACACATATTTATTGAGCTTCAATTACATGCCAAACAAGGGGTAGACGTTGAATCTCCCTTAGAGAGAGACTGGGTAGACTTAGCCCAGAGGGTAAGGTACCTGAAAGAATCATAGTAATTTGTAACTAGCCAAGACCTCGGTTTTTATATTTCTACAAATGTCTTGGTGACATATGCGTATAGTATAACACTCTACGCAACATTACATAAATATGAGCAAAACAGTCTTTCAGATATTCATCACCTTCTTTTTGTGGGGGCAGGGGCACTTTGGAGCAATGTTCACTCATTTATGTTATATTCTCAGGATCACTGAGGGTTGGTACTAGAAGAATCCTTCCAAACACTTCATCTTACACATGGGAAACCTGAATGATGACATCATATTTTAAATATGTTGCAATTCAGAGTTATCACCAAGTCAGACCTTTCTCTCATTTGTCTAGGCTTAAATTCTTATTGCATGTATCATGGATCAGAGTTGAAAGATCACCCCCAGCAAATCTCAGGGTAAAATTCAATAATAGAGTTGGTTCTTAGGCAAATGGAACTTCTCTTCAAAGCCAGCATCTTAGAGAAAATTGGCTATGCCATTTAGTGACAAGGCAGAAGGCGTCTACTTCTAAGGCTCTCAGTATTCCACTGCACATAATTTTGGGCACACTGCAGTTGCTTCTTATTTTGGGAAGTACTCAGTATTGGATAAATTGTTTAAAAGGACATTCCACCACTTTTTCTTGTGTTTTTTAATGTTCTTTTGATATTGAGAGTTGTAGTAATACTTGCTTTTCAACTACTAAAAAAGAAAAAATTTTTAGAAATAGAATTAGATATGAAACTAATAGCTACGGTGAGTATCATGCTCTATGTCTCCCTATGATGGGATCTGCCATTGTGTCACCATAACTGTGGGGAATAACTCTTAGACTCTTCACTGACTCATTCAAAACTTTTGATGACATTTTCAAGTTGTTTGCCCTTGAATTATCTGTCTCCCTCTCCACCCTGTCTCTATATATGTATATGTTAAATGCCGTGAAATAAGTCTCAAAATACAATGAAGAAATCCTATAATTATTACCAGTAATTATCACAGAATAATTATTCTTGGTTATTGAGTTTTTATTACATTCACAATGAGTGATAATGAATAAATATTTTTTTACTGGGGAAAGAAGCAGGTGGGATTAAGAAAAAACATTTCTTGAGCATTTGCCATTCTTTAGGCATAGCCATTATAATTTAATTCACAAAAATGTAGGCATTATCAACATTCTTATGATACAGAAACTGAGGCTCAGAGATTGATTTTTTGACCGAGGGTCACATAGTAAGTGGCAAAGTTGAGATTTGAACCAAGTGCTTCTAATTTCAAGTCAATACTCTCTCTGAAATGGAAGCAGTGGAATATTTTTCTTCTAAAATCATCTAGCTATTGAAGTGTTGTGTTGCAGAAAGATGTAATGAGAATTGAACCATCAAGTTGTTATCAGGAGCTTTCTGTATCCATTTTACCAAATTGCCAGAATTCCAGAATCCTTTTCTCTTTTTGTCTGAAGCATTACACACGTCTAAGAAGGTTTGATAATAACGTAGAAAATTGTTTTTCTTAGGAATTGATGAGTATTATATTACATCTTAAGATGGTTATCTGAAACGTGTCTATGGCAGATAGTATATAAAATTTAAGAAGGGATGTTCTTCAAGGTTTAAACAGAATGGAGTGACCCTTGGTAGCTAGTTTTCTGTTCCTGCCCCTGTGGCCTTCAGCATCTCCTCCTGGCATCTATGATACTTTGTTGCCACCACCAGGTCCCTCCCTCTATCTGAGATGCCCACCACCCCCCTCCCAGGCCTGAAGACAAGCCAGCTTTGAGTGGAGGGTGAGAGGACCCCGGCACAGAGAGTGTCCACACTTACCATGGTCCAGTCAGCACTGAAGGATAGCTCCTTGTGGGTAAAATAGTCAATATCTGTCATTTCAATTTTGTCCAGAGAAGTATTGAGATAAAATTCAAATATCTTAAAATTAACTATTTTGAAATAAACAGTGCAGTGGCATTTAGTATATTCTGTTGTACAGCCATCACTTCAGTCTAGCTTCAAAACATTTCTATCACTTCAAAACATATCTATAAAGAACACATGGATACCCATGGCTGATTCATGTGAATGTATGGCAAAACCCACCACAATATTACAAAATAATTAGCCTCCCATTAAAAATTTAAACAAATAGAAAGCCCTTATCCCTTAAACACTTTCTCCACATCCTTCCTTCTTCTCAGCCCCAGTCTATTCTGTCTCTGTGAATTTATCTATTCATATAAATGGAATCATACAATAGGTGATTTTTTTTTTTTTGGTCTGGCTAGACCCCTCAGCATAATGCTTTTCAGAGACCATCCGCATCTGCCTGTCATCACGTGTCAGTACTTCATTCCTTTTTATGGCTGAATAATATTCAGGAGTCAGTGTATATATACTATTTGTTTATCCACTGATGGGCGTTTGGGCTGTTTCTACCTTGAGGCTATTTATTGAACATACTATCTGTAATTGGGCTTCTTAGGTGGCTCATGGTAAAGAACCCGCCTGCCAGTGTAGGAGCCACAGGAGAGGCAGGTTCGATCCCTGGGTCAGGAATACCCCCGGAGGAGAAAATGGCAACCCACTCCAGGACTTTTGCCTAGAGAATCCCATGGACAGAGGAGCCTGGTGGGTTACAGTCTTTGGGGTCGCAAAGAGAAAGACACGACTGAGTGACTGAGCATGACTACACCTATAATTAGTTACCCACTCCCCCCAAAAACCTATTGCAAAACTTCCTGAAATTGGGCAAGCTTACGATTAGGGCTGAACCTGCCATTAAGTTCTTTTTGATGCTGACTCACTGAAATGTATTGTTATGTTACTTTGATAAAAGATGTAAATGTATATGTTACATGTACTGTACCAAAAATATACATAACTTTTAAATGTAATATGTAGTTATTTATTATGTTTTTGTTTGTGTTTAGTACTTAATTTAGTAGAATTACACAATGTCTATTTGGGTAGTTCAGGTTAGAGACACAAAAATAAGCTCTTCCCCAAAGCTCTAGTCACCAAAAGCGTTAAATATACTGTTTTGTCAATTAGTAAAGAAAGACTCTTGAAAACATTAAATTATCTGGCATGTCTACATATATAATAATTATGCAGCCAAATCTTTTCCTTTTGAAACAATTTATACATTACATAAACCTAAGTTTCTCATCCAAGTATCATTTCAAGAGAGGCAGGCTTGAATAATGGAGGCAATGGGGAAACATAATATTACGATAATGTTCTTTGGTGCGGTTTGGAAGATTTTAGGAAACATTTGGAACTATTTTTCTCATAAAGTCACTTAACTATTGAAGTGTTGTGATAGCATTTTCCTCTGCATTGTATATAATACAAAAGGAGTCCAGTTAAAGGAGACATCAACTCTAAATATTCCTGTTAGAGGGATTTCCATCAACCAGGAAATTACATGCTCTGATTTCCTGGTATTAATTTAATAAAAGGATGCAGGGAAATAAGCAAGGGCTAGGTGATTTAGGGTGTCCCCTTTGCCTCACATGTCAGTTTCTTTGCAGCTTTGTTTAACAGAACTACATTAAATTCTCAAATGGATGGAAAAGGACCTGAATTTTCAGCATAAATACGCACTGACTAAATTGCTGTGATTTTTTTAAAGGAATATTTTTAACTAGATTATAAACCAGAACTGTTGAAATGAAGAAAATGTTTAAACTTTTCTTTTACTTACACCATCATTTTTGGCCTCTTTGAAGCTTGACAGATATGTGCCTCAAAAGTTTTAAACATCTGTCAAGTGTTAAATTAAGTTCCCTTGTAAGTTGACAACCATTATGTTCTTTGAATTTGACATATAGATACTAAGAGGTAATTGTTTCCTATTATAAAATAACTATGGCCTTTCTATCAATTTAAATTCTATCACTGATTAAAAGCGTAATGCTTTTTAAAGATATATAATCTGTTGAATGAGGAAATGAAAGCTGTTTCATGCATGCTTTTAAGACGTGTAGAATATTTTTGTTATGTTTGAGCTTAAGAACAACCGTTTCTTTTGAGGGCTGCCATGTTATCTGTTCTGAGATGACTAGAGGATATGGCTATGTTATACATCAGAATGGATGAAATTCCTTGTCAGTGAATGTTGGGGAAAGTACTTGAGAGATCAAACCTCAAGAGAAGGGTATTCGCTTCAGGCTGTCACTAGCCTGGTCATTCCCAACTCCTCCTCTCCTTAAAACAAAAACAAAACAGAACAAACAAGAGCTCAGACACCAGCTAAAGCAGACAGAGGAATTCTCTGAACTGCATTGATCTTAAATGGAATTCCACTAAAAATAAAACCTACTTTGTGATAGCACTTTGAGTGGAGAACAATAAGTGTCAATAACTTCAGTCAAACCAGTGAGATATTTTTTCCACTTTCAAGTAGAATTTTCTGAGAAAATGAACTGGAGATGGGATCCAGAGACCAATACCTCTCATTCTCTGGCAAACTTGACTGAAAAATGTGAAACCCTTTTGGGGTTCCCAGGTGGTTCAGTTGGTTACTGCCTGCATACAGGAGACCTAGGTTCGATCCCTGGGTTGGGAAGATCCTCTGGAGAAAGAAATGGCAGCTCACTGCAGTAATCTTGTCTGGGAAATCCCATGGACAGAGGAGCTTCATGGGCTGCGGTCCACGAGGCCGCAAGAGTTGAACACAACTTGGCAACTAAACCACTAGGCCACTAATAATTGTCTGAAGTCCAATGGAAATCAGAGTTACCTGTTTCCATGCCAGGCTTAGTGCTGTGTGATGCAGCAGAAAAGCAAGCTCCCTGGAGTTTCTAGCGGGAGGCAAGCTGGGAGAGGGCTGTGCTGTGGTGTGCGTGCGTGCGGCTGAAACACCCAACCTTGCTAGGGGCCTTTAATCAAAAGCCTGGAGCCAGACTTGCACAGCTCTGTTTAGGACTTCATTCTAACTTATTGCGAGGTTTAAAAAATCATTGGTCAGTATCTTAGTACATTTGGGGCGACAGCTCTGCTTGTTAATACATTTTACCTCAGGAAGATACAAAATTTTACATGCTCACTATACCTATTCACCCTGATTCTGTCCTCTTAAATAGAGAACAAGCAACAGAAAACCAGTGGGCTCTGTGACTGTGTGAGAATCCTGGCTATATGAAGATCTGCTCTTCCTTTGTTCTATATCCACATGGCTGCCATCATACCCTGCTGTCCTGCTTTCAGACATTTTCTTCCCTCCTTTATGTCTCTCTGGTATTAGCCATTATTTTATAATCCAGAATACTTTTGGGCTTTCCACGTTGTCTTTTCCATGGGATCATGCCTATCTGGTCGCTCAGGTTTAGAAATGTTTCTCTAACCTAAGCTTCTACCAAATTCTATTGTCTCCATATTTTTTTCCTCTGTTGTTAAGTGTTTCACAATGCTTAGTGGCCACTTTCTTTCAAGTTCCTGATCATTTCCACATCCCCTACTCATCCCTCCATCTCAGTTTGTCTGATTTAAGTCCAGAAAAGTAGTTTCCCTGCTTGCTTCATCTGCCTTCTCAGAGCTTAAACTCTTAGCAAATAAGTCAAGAATGTATCCAAGTGTGTTTGCCAAGTAAGACTTCCAGATGGTGTCCTCATGGTTGAAGTCCCTCACTACAACTGTATATTTACTTCTGTGCCCATTTTGTAATCTCTATTACCAAACCATATCCTCTACCTGAACTGTGGCAGTTTGGAGTACACTTATTTAAAAAAAAAAAACCTCATCATTTTCTCCCTTTTCTCTGAAACACTTCCACTCTTGGGTCTATAATATACATGATCGTTGTGCTCTATGTAGCCCTGTCCTTTGAACAAATCCTTTTTTCTCTGGACAAAGTTTTCCTGTTGGCCAGGGTTTATTCTTAACAATAGCACTTTTACTAAAAAGCTAGTATTTATTAAATGATTACTATGTGCCACATTTAGATTATTAACATCTGTGAGTTCATATATTAAGCTAACAGTAATTCCTGTGGTATAGTATAAATCTCTCCATTTTACCTATGAAGAAACTGAGGCTTGGGAAAATGAAGAAACTTGCCCAAGGCTTCTTTGCTAACAAGTGATAAGGCCAGGATTTGAACCTAGAATTCTCATATTCCAGACCTGGCATTTTTAATCAGTCCCAATGGCTCAGCAATAAAGAATCTGCCTGCCAATGCAGGAGATGCAAGTTCAATCCCTGGGTCAGAAAGATTCCATGGAGGAGGAAATGTCAACCCACTCCACTATTCTTGCAGTCCCGTTGACAGAGGAGCCTGGCAGGCTATAGTCCATGGGGGTCACAAAGAGTCAGACGTGACTAAGCAGCTGAGCACACATATAGCCTTTAAGGGCACACCTTATTGCGTAAAAATTACAAGTTAAATCACTCTCTCTTTCAAACTTTGTACATGGGTGTACAGACCCCTTAGGCTTAACATTTATATTCTAGCTGGTTTCCCTTTAATTTTTCCCTGAAACTTTCTGGGCATTTTTACCACTTGCTACTTTGTTTTATCCCCCATGGTTTCAGATTTTACAACTGTGTCTGAGTGTTTTTCTCCCTCTCTTCCTTCCAAATTTAGCTTAGAGTCTTTTTGATGATACTGGCAAATTAGAGATATTCTTTCCTGGCTTCATGAAAAACACTTTTTCTGATGTAGTCTTCCCTTCGTTGGCATTTATAAAACCAACTCTCAGCACTGTCCATGTAGTCACCAGTTTATGCCTTATGTCCTATTTTCTCTTCTAGGTTTATAACCTTCTGTTTAAGAGATAAAACACCAGGCATCCATACCATCCCACCACACCCTTTCCTCCACCCCCACAAAGTCCTTGGATTTTTTTCCGAGGTGGCAATTATAACAGTTCTCAACTCTAGTGGCACATTAGAATCACCTGATATGAACAAATACCAGAGCCCAGGCTCCCACCCAGATCAGTTGAATCAAAGTCACTGGGGATGGGTCTGAGACATTCCTAGTATTTTAAAACTCTCCAGTATTTTAAAACTTCCGCTATGCAACCACAGTAAGATCCACAGCCTGATGAGCTTTGTCTGGCAGTAGCATTCATTCCCACTGGAATGAACAGGAGTGGGTGCGTTTTATGGGTCTGAGCAGGCTCCTTCTCCCACTAATCTTCATGCTGCAGAAAGAAAACGAGTCCCCTCCTTAGCTTGGCTACAGCTTTGCTCCCAGGAATGAATAAGTTCTGTGAGGATTGTCTTCTGACTGCAATTAGTAAAAGCACTGTGCTTACCTCCCAAGGTCTGACAATCCTCCTAGGGCTCTGTGGTGCCTCTGGAATCACCCTCCATGGAGAGCCAGAACCTTTGGTGTCCTTCCAACCACACTTTTCTCCCCATCTCTCTGGGAACACATTCTTTCACTGACTCTTCCCTTGTCATTTCTTTTACTCTGCTTTGTCAACATCTTTTTTTAATCGTATTGCCTTCTAAGAAGACCTCCTGCTTCTGTTTTGATCTAGGTCAGAGAGACATTCTAAAATCTGCTCATCTCCTCCAGCAGGAAACAAACTGGCAGATAGGGTAGACCCAACTAGGCAGGAGCACATACAAAAATATTCTCTATGAGATGGACTCCTGTTTTCTGGGGCTTGCTTTTTAGTTGAGAAGGAAAAATGAAGGTATGTGAAAGCAAGAGCATGCATAGTCATTAATATTCAGGAGTCTCAGAGAAGGCACTTTGAAGGTGGGTCTTGAACTGAAGCTTTTAGGATAAGAATAGAAGGGAACCTCGGTTTGATTGAGCAACGTCAGCAAAGGTGTGGCGATGATGTTCAATATAGATTACATGGGATGATTGATCAAGATGGCGGACTAGGAGGATATGGATCTCACCTCCTCCCCATGAACACATCAAAAATACATCTAAGTGTGGAAAAGTCATGGCTAAAAACTAAATGGAAACTGGAAGAAATTATCCACACATAACTGGATGAAAAGAGAAGAAAAGTGATTGAGTTAGGACTTATGACCCTGAAAAGGGGACTCAGAGGAAAAGAGCGGAGACCCGCCCTGGGGAGTGAGCAGCAAGAGCCACAGACTGGACACCCCATTTTGAGGTCTTACACAGAGGAGATGAACCCCCTTGTCTGGTTGGAAGTTGTCTGGGGATAACAGGGCTGCATGAAACCTGGGCTTTGCTCACCAGGAGAGAGTGGGGAGAGGACACAGGTGGACAGTGCAGTGAGAGGACAGCTATCGTGGTTGCCGAGTTCCCCAGTCGGGGGAACACTCCAGTCCTGCTCACTCCACCTGGCAGCATGGATGGGACCTAGGGCTGCAAAGACTGGAGAGAAAGCCTGTCTATGGGACACAGAATGGGTCCTGGTCCCAGGAAAGAGTGTGTGCTCAAGCAGCACACCAGAAGTCACCCCACCACAGCTCATGCCCCATGTATGCTGAGAGAGTTCACACAAGCCCCACTGCCCTACTGTGAGGCTCCACCGCAAAGCAGAGGTAGCGGAAGCTAACAGCAGTTATCAGCCGCCAGAAGGGACAAAGGAGACTTGCGCCAGAGGCGGTATTTGAGCAAAGCTAGGGAAACAATTGCAGGCACAGACAGTGCATGAGAGACAGCTTGGACCTTTGTCTATATGGACAGGAGTCAGGAGTCTGGATTAACCTCCCTTCCTTCAACTCTCCATCTCCTCTGGGGCAAGATTCCTGCTGCTGGGAGAGGAGAAAGCTTCCACTTAAAGGGGACAGAACCAACCAGAGCCCACCCTGAGGGCTTCAGCTCCAGCTATAAGGGACCAGGTCCCATCCCCAGTAGGGCATCAAGGGCCACTGAGCAGAGGGGAAGTGCCACCTCACACCCAGCTCCAGCTCTAGCCCTGCACCTCCAGACTCCACCCCCACAAAGATGATAGCTGCCAGCACACCTTGAGGAAAGATGTCACTTGCATCCACATCAAATCCAGCTCTCCCGTCAAAGGCATTGGACACATGCAAGCTACATAGGGATGCTCTCACATAGCAACACCCCTTCAAGACCACAGTAGGTAACTGTTTCACCTGAATTCAGAGTCAGAGAAAGTTAAGCAAAATGAAAAATCAGAGAAACTGCTGTCAATTTGAAGAACAAGAAAAAAATCTGAAAAATTAATGAAACAGATATAAACAATATACCATATTGACTTCAAAACACTGTTAATAAAAATGTTAACTAAATAGATAAACAGTGAACATTTCAACAGGGAATTATAAAATATAAAAAAAAACACCCAATCAGAAATGAAGAATTCAATATAACTGAAATAAAAAGCACGCTAGAGGTATTGAATAGCAGACTTAAGTTAGACAGAAGAACACGTGAGTGATCTGGAAGATAGAAAAATGGAAATCACCCAATCAGAAGAGCAAAAACAAAATTTTTTAATGAAAACAACTTAAGAAATCTATGGGAAAAAAATAAACATATCATCATATACTTTTTAGGGATTTTAAAAGGAGAAGAGAGAGAAAAGAGAATTGAAATTTTATTGGAGGAAATGATGGTTGAAAACTTCCTAAACCTAAGAAGGAAACAAATATCCAGATATAGAAATCCTAGAACCTTCCAAACAAGATGAATCCAAACATTCACACCAAGATTTATCATAATTAAAATAGTAAAATTAAAGAGAGACTTTTAAAAGCAGCAAAAGAAAAACAGAATGAACATACAACAGAATCCCCATAAAGCTATGAGTTGATTTCCCTGTAGAAACTGCAGGTCAGAAAGGAGTGGCATGATATTTTCAAAGAACTGAAAGGGAAAAACCCTCAAGCTACTGTACTCTACCTAAAAAGATCATTATTTAAAATTGAAGAAGAGATCAAGAACCTTTCAGACAAGCAAAAATGAAGAGCTGCTAATACTAAACCTACCCTAAAAGAAATGTTAAAAAGTCTTGTCTAAGTGAAAAAGGAGGACAAATCTATAGGAAAGGGAAATCCCATTATAAAGGCAAAGATAATAGTCAGAACTGAGGATCAACCACTTAAGTCAGTACAAAGATTAAAAGACAAATCATATAAAAGCAACTATAACTGCGATAAACAGGTAAGGGATAAACACTAATATCAAGTGCACAGCATGGAAAAAGGGAGTAAAAAATATAGATCTTTAATAATGTATTTGAACTTAAATGACTACCAGTTTAAAATGATTATGTTGATCAATATATATGAACTCTATGGTAACCAAAAATCAAAAACCTACAGTAGATACAGAAAAACTAAAAAGAAAAGAACATTAGTATATAACTAAAGAGAAGAACAGAGCCCAAAGTCAGCAGAAGAAAGGAAATAATAAAGATCAGAGAGGAAATAACTAAAATAGAGGCCAAAATACAATAGAAAAGATCAATAAAACAAGGAGTTGATTTTTTTTTAAAAAAGAAGAAACAAAATTGATAAACTTAGCCAGACTCACGAAGAAGAAAAGAGAAGGACCCAAATAAGGAAAATAAGAAATAAAAAAGAATACTCTGAACAGTTGCATGCCAACAAATTGGACAACCAATTTGGACAAATTTGGAAGAAATGGACAGATTTCTAGAAACATGAAATGACAAGACTGAATCAAGAAGAAACATAAAATTCAAACACTCCAATCACTAGTAGTGAAATTGAACTTTTAATTTAATAAATTTCCAAAGAAAAAAGTCCAAGATTGGATGGCTTCACAATTCTACCAAACATATAAGGAAAAGCTAAATATAAAGGAAAAGCTAAATATAAATAAATATAATGCTTCATTCATCATCACAGGAGATGGGGAATGTTACTACCTGAATGACCTTGGAATTATTAGTGCCAGAAGTTATACAGATAGAAAACTGAACTGAACTGAAATATTTATAATATAACATAAGGTAAAGCTAATACCTGTACTCCTTAAACAATTCCAAAAAATTGAAGAGGATGAAATACTGCCAAATTTATTATATGAGGACACAATTACCCTGATACCCAAATCAGACAAAGACACTACAAGAAAAGAATATTGCAGGCCAGTATTTTTGATGAATACCGATGCACAAATCCTCAAGAAAATATTAGCAAACCAAATCCAACAATATATAAAAAGAATCATATAACATGATCAAGTGGGATTTATCCCAGGGATGCAAGAATGATTCTCTATTCACAAAGCAATCAATGTGATAAACTACATTAACAAAAGAGAAATCATCTCAAAATATGCAAAAAAAGCATCTGACAATATTCAACATGTATTCATAATAACACCTCTTATAAAAGTTGGTATGGAAAGAACATATATCACAATAATAAAGGCCATTTATAACAAACCTAGAGCTAACATCATATTCAACAATGAAAAACTGAAAGCTTTTCTCTAAATTTAGGACAAGGATGCCCACTCTTATCACTTCAATTTAATGTAATATTGAAAGTCCTAACCACAGCAGTCAGACAAGAAAAGTAAATAAATAAAAGGCATCCAGATTGGAAGGGAAGAGGTAAATCTTTCACTCTTTGCAAGTGATACAATACTGTATGTAGAAAACCCTAAAGTTGTGTCTGACTCTCTGCAGCCCATGGACTCCCTGCCAGCCTCCTCTGTCCATGGAATTCTCTAAGTAAGAATACTGGAGTGCATAACCATTCCCTTCTCAAGGGATCTCTCTGACCCAGGGTTTACAACCAGGTCTGCACATTACAGGCAGATTCTTTACCATCTGAGCCAGCAGGGCAGGTGATACAGTACTATATATAGAAAACCCTAAAGATTCCATCAAAAAGCTATTAGAACTAAAATGATTTCAGTAAAGCTGCTGGATACAAGATTAATATACAGATATCTGTCACTTTTCAAAGAGAAAGTTTAAAAAAATCAAGTTAAAATTTCATCAGAAAGAATAAAATACCTTAAACTTAACCAAGAATTTAGAAGACCTGTACTCCAAAAACTATAAAATATTGATGAAGGAAATTGAATATGATATAAAGAAATGAAAAGATTCCCCATACTTTTGGATTGGAAGAATTATTATTGTCTAAATGGCCATACTACCCCACCCTTCCAAAAAAAATCCACAAATTTAATGCAATCCCTATCAAACACTCTTGACATTTTCCACACAACTAGAACAAATAATCCTAAAATTCATATGGACCCACAAAATACCCCAAATGGTCAAAGCAATCTTGAGATTATAAAGAACAAAGCTGGAGGTATCATGCTTTCTGACTTCAGACTATACTACAAAGCTATAATAATCAAAACGGCATGTAACTGGCACAAAAGCAGACACAGAGATCTATAGAGAGGCCAGAAGTAAACCCATGCACCTATGGTCCATTAATTTGCACAGAAGAGGCAAGAATATACAGTGGAAAAAAGATAGTCTTCAATAAGTTGTTTGGGAAAACTGCAAAGCTACATGTAAAAGAATGAAATTAGAATAGTCCCCAACACCATATGCAAAAATAAACTCAAAATGGATTAAAGATCTAAATGTAAGACCTGAAACCTTAAAACTCCTAGAAGAGATAATAAATTTAACAGTATTTCTTTGGATCCGTCTCCTAAGGCAAAAGAAATAAAAGCAAATATATATAAGTGGGACCTAATTAAACTTAAAGCCTTTTACACAGCAAAGGAAACCATCAACAAAATGAAAAGACAACCTACTGAATGGGAGAAAATATTTGTAAATGATATGGACAACAAGAATTAATATCCACTGTATACAAACTGTCCGTACAACTCAAAATCAAGAAAACAAGCAACACACTCCAAAATGGGCAAGAGATCTGAATAGACATTTTTCCAGAGAAGATAAACAGATGGCCAACAGGCACATGAAAAGATGTTCAGCACTGCTAATTATTAGAGAAATGCAAATCAAAACAACAATGAGATATCAACTCACACCTGTCAGAATGACCGTCATCAAAAACATCTACAAATAACTGTTACACCAAAGCAGGGAGGGTCAAGGGAGGGATAAGGGATTAAAAAACACAGACTACTATGTGTAAAATAGATTAACAACAAGGATATATATTGTACAGCACAGGAAGCTATAACCATTATCTTATAATAATTTTTAATTATAATTATCTATAAAAAATACTAAATCACCTGAAACATAATATCATAAAGCAACCATTCTTCAATTTTAAAAAACTATGGATTATATAGAGAAAACTTTGTCTCAAGGAGATTGTGAGATATGGAGAAGATTATATGGGGTGGGGTTGGATTAGGAGAGAGAATAATTAGCACAGTTTTGAGATTAATGATTCCATCGCACCTCCCATATTCAAATTAATTGCCAGACTCTAAAATGCAGAGGTCAAGCACTAGCATAGTGCCTAACTAAGAGTAGTCGTATAAAATATATTTATGGAATGAATAAATTCTCAACCTTATGGGGGTGTCATAAATCCCTTTAGAAGTCAGATGAAATTTATGGGCTCTTTCTTTAGAAAAATGCAAATAAGTACACACACATACACACACAAAATCATCCATATAATTACAGGGGGTTCAAGGACTCCCTGAAGCCCATTCAGGGTCACTAGGTTAATAAATGGTGATTCGGAGATGTGTGACACATTATGTCTTGCAGATTATCCAGACTCTCTCCCCATGACTTAAACTTAAAAGGAATTGTTCCATCAAGTCCATCAAGTTTTACTAGTTGGAGAAAAGTTCTCTAGAAAAGGCATCATGAGTAGATTTTATTGTGTATAAGAATGTCTGTTTCTGTGGGTAGACTCTAAAATCTACTGTAGACACCTTTTCACCCAACTCAGTCTCATAATCCTGTCTGTTGTTTTGAAAAATTAATGAATGTTTTATATTTTTACAGAGAGTATTCTTCAGTAAAATCATAATGTTATCTCACAGTAATATGTAGTTGCTTTGGTAGTTTACCTATGTAACCTTATACAGTTAAATAAAAACATCAATAAAAAGAATTGTCACAAATTGTGTCCAAAGAAGCAATGTTTCCAACATTTTTCCTTTGCTTTCTATGAAGTATGGCAAAAATAGCCTCTAGTTAAACATGGACATTAACACAATAGGAAGTTAGTATGTGCTTACCTATTGGAAAACTATTCAGTACTTGAGTATAAGCTATGTCTACATAACATTTTGACTAAAAGGATGTGGAAGAAGGGAAAGCATTTTTAATGAAAATTTTTATATTAGTGTCTAGATATGAGGTTCTTTCCTGTTCATTACTTCCCCTCCCTGAGGTCTGCTTCGATGTTTTTAATCACCAATTTCTCGTATCTACATTTAACACCCAACTTGAAACATATTCCTCAAACATGTTTTTACTGTATCTCATGGTTTTCTGAGTGCTTTATGCAGTTACATCAATCAGAAATAATGGAAAAATCAGACGAGGTGATGGGGAATGGCAAGCTGTTATCATCATAGCTTGCTCTTCTCACTACTCAAGTGTCTGGGAAATTTTTAGACCACTAATGCCGTTGATAGCCCTAGTGCAAGGTGTGGAATTCAATGGCAGCTATTTTGAACAGATGTAAATGTAAGGAAGTAGCTGAATTCATCAACCAGTTCTAGAGCTTTTGTGGCAGACTTGCTCAAATAATGACACCCAGAACATCAACAACTAGCTTGTTAGGCTACGCAGGTGTGTTTTCTTTCTAGAACCTGTAGTCTGAGTGTGAAATGGATTTGTTAGTATATACAGTCTCTGATATACATCAGTTCAACATATACCATTTCAGCTGGTCTTAAGACAACCATAGGAACTTGTTCCCATTTAATAAGTGAAAAACCAGTAGCTCAGTTAGGTTATTTTATTGGCCATGAATGACTTACCTATTAGGTGATGACCCTGAAATTTGAGGCAGAGACAATTTGCTTCTAAAAGTGCCTTGCTAAACTCCCCCTCCTGCTGAAGAATTTTAACATACATACCCTACCTCCCCTCTCAGCCCTGTTTCTAGTACATGTGTGATACTTCAGTGAGAGGAAAATGTAACTAACATTGTGATCATCCTCTCTGGATTTGTGAACACAATATGTATAAAACAATTGGAAAAGTTTTTAGTTTTGCACATAAGTGCCTATGCCGTCAACACCAGCAGCTTCTTTAATACTAGCAGGTAGAAATGATCAACTATGTCTCTTTCAATGAGGATATCCATATTGTTTTCCAGTAAAAAGGGGACACATACGTGTTTGTTAGATGTTGGTCCATTCTTTAGTCAACTAGGGAACTTGGATTGCTCTGCTCATCCATGGAGCCAAGATCTTCTCCATATGGCCCTGGGAGATTGGGAGTGACCTTGTGTCCTCTGTGGATATGACTCTGGTCAGGGGTGTGAGGCCATTGGGAAGCAGCTTCATTTGACCTTTGGGACTTTTCACACAATTGTAACATTAAAATTTCCTATGGCAGAAATGCCTTTTCTAGCATGACATGGATACTCAGAGGTTGATATTTAAGTCCAGTATAGAAAATATAACTTGAAGTTACAAATAGGCACATACTTATAACTCTCTAGGTTCACTTTCTTTAACAATCACCTTCATTTCTGCAAAACTGAAACTTTATTAAGCAACTACTTGTGCCAAGCACTACGCTGAAGTTTCCTATTGACTATTCTATGTTACTCTCTCAATGACCCTATGGCTTTTTAAAAAAGGATCACCCCAATAATCAGAGTAGAATGGTGTGGTTTTTGTTACAATGGTAACAATTTCTTTCTGTCAAGATAGGATTTAAAATATAACACTCAATGAATTTTATCTTCCTTCCAAGAAAAAACAAATGCTATTTATGGGAATCTCAGTTTAATAATATCAGATGAGCAGAATTATCTTTTTTAAACTGTTAGCCTTGATTGAAGGCATTTAGATACTAAAGCCTCTCATTCTAAGACAGTTCAACACAAAAGCAGGTTCAAGGGTTATCCGTGCATCTTACATTTTAAATCTAAATTTAAACTTACATTTCCACCAATCAGAACTCAGAGTTACTATCAGTGTTGATCACAGAAAGAGATATGTTTCTAATTAACTAACTTTAAAGCCCTATCTTAATCACTTAGAGCATTCTTGTGCACATCTGTGCAGCAGGAGTAACTGAATTACCTCCATGGTGTGTGTGCGTCTGGGTGTGCGTGTGTGTTTAAAGCAATGCTATAACTCTGTCCAAATGCAATTCAGCACTGCTTTAAAGTTTAGAAGTAAATGTGTGTGCTTAGTAATGTAGTTTAAAAACTGAACCCCCCTTCTACCTTGTATGTTCTTCTCTTGTAAATTGGGCTTGTTTGTGGAGGGCAGCCATTTCAAATACTGTGACACATACATCCCCACACTTCTTCCCTCTTACTTCTATGGGACCTAAATGAACACCAGAGCCAGAGCCTCTCATGTGGTTTTGCTTCATCTTACAATGACATCAGTATCTTTCCATTTGCCTCATTTTTATAAAATTGTGCCCAGAATGAATGGCGATGCCAGTAAAGGAAACTGAGTCCTGGGAGTAATTTTTTATTAGACTAAATGAAGTGATATGATAAACAAGTACAACCTGACGTGACAATATGGCATAAAGCCGTGATACAAAATGTTTCATTCTAGTCTTGTGGATGTTTTTTTAAAGCTTTTATGCCTTTCACATGTCTTGTGTGTATATATACTGACCAGTGGAAACATAATTCGTGCTCAGATATTTACTTCTGTCAGTGAATGACCAGATGGTTCTTGCCTATGTTGGAAGAGAATCATTTTGCCTATTCAGTAACTTGTAGGGACATTACATGTAACAACTAAGCAGGATGATCTTCTGTAGCCTAAGTGAGAAACATGCAGCTTTCTCAACTTTGTAAAGTTGGCAGAGACTCACAAATGCCTTTATTCTTATATTTTAATTGAAATAGTTTGTGTATTTTTCCTACCAAAGCATCACATGCTCAATGTGGAAAACTATAGCGATACAGGCGAAAAAATGCTTATAAACTAATTTTTACTACTTTTTCACTTATACTTGGAGACTGATGATGGTGATGAGGATACGAAGCTGACATTTATTTAAATACATACTGTTTGTCCGACACTGTGGTGAGAGCTTTACATCAATTATTTTATTTAATCCTCCCTAGAACCCATGGATACTGGTATTAATCTCATTTCATAGTGGAGGAAACTGAAAGCTCAGAGATGTTAAGTGAATTGCCCACCATCACATAACTACTGGGTAACACAATAGCAGAACTAATTGAACCTGGGATTGCTGAACGGCTAACCCCATTGATTTCTAAGAGTTTACTAAGTCATATATGTTTCAAATATTCCTTTTGCTTGTTTTTCTTGAATTTATGAAGCTTTTGATTTATTAAAATATTTTATTTTTGCACAGACAAACCTATACTTTTGTGGTTTCTAGCTTTAAGTGCCATGTTTCAAAAGGCCTTTCCTGTTCTTAGTTTATAATATGGGAAGGAGAAAAAAAAGAAGTGCTAATGGTATGAGAAGAAAAGAATCACAAGCCAGAAAGCCAGGATATCTGCCAGAGTTGTTACCAATAGGAAGGAAAAGGAAATGTGAAGATGTGTTTGAAGGCAGTGGCAGAAGGGGATGTAAAGCTGTTGTTTGATTATAGCCACTGAGTCCAATAAGCCAGTTAAACATACTTCTTTTCATACCTCCTACCCTACTCTGGTGGCTTCCCTGGTGGCTGAGACGGTAAAGCGTCTGCCTGCAATGCAGGAGACCTGGGTTCGATTCCTGTGTTGGGAAGATCCCCTGGAGAAGGAAATTGTAATCCACTCCAGCATTCTTGCCTGGAAATCCCATGGACGGAGGAGCCTGATAGGCTACAGTCCAGGCTACAGTCCATGGAGTCGCAAAGGGTTGGACACGACTGAGCGACTTCACTTTCACTTTCGCCCTTCTCTTAAAATTCCTGCAGCAGGATCTAAACTGGGAAGAGGGACTGGAGGAAAAGAGATGAAGGCTTGTTATATATCTGGTGCTATTTGAGACTCTCTTTTATTATTATTATTTTGAAAGTCTCTTTGAGTATCAAATGCCTTCTGTCAGGCAATAGCCAAATGCCAGCACTTCTGTGTGGCACATGTTGTTCAGTTGCTCAGTCGTGTCTGATTCTTTGCAACCCCATGGACTGCAGCACACCAGGCTTCCCTGTCCTTCACTCTCCTGGAGCTTGCTCAAGCTCTTGTCCATTGAGTCGGTGATGCCATCCACCCATCTAGTCCTCTGTCATCCCCTTCTCCTGCCTTCACTCTTTCCCAGCTTCAGGGTCTTTTCTAATGAGTCAGCTCTTCTCATCAGATGGCAAAGTATTTGGAGCTTTGGCTTCAGCATCAGTCCTTCCAGTGAATATTCAGGACTGATTTCCTTTTCAGACTCTCCTGTGGAGACCTTTCACCCAGATCTTGCCTGTCGTACAGGAAACCCTCCCTGGATGATCTCTAATCACTTCCTTCTCTCAGCTCTGATTCCCAAGAGAATATCCCTTGCACTGAAGGAGCCTTCCTAAGCATAGTCCTTTCAATATGGCGCATGACTCCCCCTACTTGAACCACAGGGAGAAAAAGATCAGGTACCTTTTCCCATCAAAATGGTAAAAATGGAGGCTACCTTCATTGCTGCCCTTTCTCCTCACCTTTCCCTGTGGACAACTTCATACAGCCTCCTACCTTTAAAATCTTGAAGTCCAACCTCTCATCAGGGTCAGTGTCCCACATTTTATGGGGTATGCATTAGATTCTCCAAGAGCTCTTTTCTAGGAGCAAGAGGAAGCAAGCTTTTGAATTCTGGCAGCTTGGCAGTCACACATTTTGGGAAAGAGATGCCAGCCTTTCCTTCTGGTTACCATTCCAAGTCTCCATGGGAGGTTCTCATGGAGCACACCTACTCCTATGAATTTTCTCCCCTTACTTTGACTGTTAGAGAATTATCTATGAGAGTCATGGGGCCAATATTTCTACCTTTAGCAAGTCCTGGGGAAATATGGCAGCACCTCTTTAGCATTCATAAATATTAATCCTCAGTGTTAGGACCTCAGCTGAAACACCAAGATGATAGAAAAAGTCCCACTCCACATCATACAACATAGAGTTACTTTGTGTTGTGGAGCTAGATATCATGTGATAGAAAGTTTCTAATTTTTTTTTTCAGAATGGATTGTCAGTTTTCACAGATGTTTTTTAATTAGTATATTACTTTTAAAAAAATAGTGGCCTAAGCCATCAATAAATTGACATTCATTTCTTCTAGAGGTATATATAGCTCCATTACAATAAAATGAAAAAAATCAAACTAGTGTTCTATATTGCAAAGCTATTTCTCTGTCACAGTGTGTAGTCCTTAGAAGCAGTATTTTGTTGATCGTGGTGACAACAAATTCAATATATCTAATAATCTTGCATAGCAGGTCTTCATTCTCCTTCCTGTTGATGTGACAGCCACTCTTTAATGAAACCTTATTTTGTATACTATTTGCATTGTAGATCAGGAATGAAGAGCTGAGTTTGCTTAAGCAATAGCTGAGCTGTTTATACTTTTTATATTCTTCCATCAACAAATAATTACCCTTCAACCAACCTTACCTCTTTCTACTTCATATATGCAAACTACCCAAATAAAACATACTCAAAATCCCAAACCACACATCAGTATTCATAAACAATCAGGTCCCAGAAAAGCATAGAAGAGCTTATGCCTAACCCATTCTACTTCCTTTTTCCAAGGCATTCATTCATTCAGAAAGTCTGTATTGAGCAACTACGGTGCCCATAAACCTGTGAGGCAATAAAGTTGATTTTTCTCATTTATTTACTACAGGAAAGCAAAGAATAATGCTTTTTTACTCAAGTTTTATAAAATTGGAATGTTATCTCTGGCTTAAAGGTAATAGTGTAGTAAGACTTTGCTAACTCACTGGTTTATTGTCTGCAATTCTGTTGGAATACATCGACACGTGATTGGTTTTAAATGGCCTTTGGCAGTCTACTGTAGGGCCATGAGGCCTTTTGCTATCTGTACTTCCAAAATACATGCAGTTCCTGAATAATCTGTATTTTGACTTCCTTAGAACTCAGTTATGCCGTGGCGTATATTATTGAAGTGTTAAATGGGTATAAATTAGGGCATGTATTGCCAGTTCAGGTAGCATATGCAGCACTCTAAAATAGGCCAGGCCAATGAGATACAGACTGTCAATACAGCTAAATTACAGAATAACATTTTTAAGATTAGAAGAAATTTTTTGTTTTATATGAGAATTTCTCTGAATACTTACTTTTTCCAGGGCTTTTACTGTGTCTCTATAGTATACCATCTCCACTTTTATCCACTTCAGTATTTAAGGAGATGTTTGTACATCTGTGTGTTTGTGACTCACAATAATGTTATCATAAACTGTGAATGAAATAGTCTCTACTGAAAATATTTGCCTACTGTTCAAAAAAGGATATTTCAAGGTGAAGAATAAAAACTTCTTCTGCAAATAATGTTAAACTTCAAAATAATGTTCACCAGTCCTGAAAGGTGACTGTGGATTGCTGTGAATTTTAAACAATTCTTCAAAAAGCTTAGAAGAGGGAAATCCAGCCATATGTTAAAATGTCTGATTTTTCTTCTAATTCTTCTTCCCATAACAGCAGAATTTTGAGTTTGAGTGGGTGCTCTATAAATATCTGCTGATTGCCTAAGGAAATATATTAGAATTTTTTTTAATGGTGAGTTTTTGTTTTTTGGTTTTTTTTAAGGAAGAATAAAACTTGGGCAAAACTTTTCTCCATTGCCACACTTTGGTGAATTTTCAGCTCTTCCCAGGCATAGTGATCATTATCAAAATGTGAATTAATCATCACTCCTGTCTCTCCTTCAACCTTCTCTTCTGGTGTTTCCTATTGAATATCTATTCTAGTGTAGCAAGTTAGAAATTAGCTCTAACAAGTTACAATAAGATTGAACCCTTAATAAGTTTAGATACTAGAACTTTGTATAAAGAAGATAAAGTAGCTCTTTGAAACAGTTAGTAGCATAAAATGTTGAAAACATGAGAAATAAAAGGTACTATAAAAGCCTGGTGCATATTTTTAGAAGAACTAAACAAAAGTTTTATATATTCATTAAAATTAACCAGTGGATATGTTAAGTATTAGATGTGTGAAGAGAGAACTAGTGATCTAGAAGCTAGAACATAAGAAATAAAACAGTAAGAATTCTGTATATATCTAGTAGAAGTTTCAGAAGGAAAATTATAGAAAATATTAGAAGCAAAAATCAAAGAGATTTTGATAAGAAATGTCTAGAGATTATCAATTAAGTCATGAATTCTCAAACTAATACATATATTTGATTTTAAAAGGTTCAGTTCAGTTCAGTTCTGTCGCTCAGTCGTGTCCAACTCTTTGAGACCCCATGAATCACAGCACGCCAGGCCTCCCTGTCCATCACCAACTCCTGGAGTTCACTCACACTCATGTCCATTGAGTCAGTGATGCCATCCAGCCATCTCATCCTCTGTCGTCCACTTCTCCTCCTGCCCCCAATCCCTCCCAGCACCAGGGTCTTTTCTAATGAGTCAACTCTTCACATGAGGTGCCCAAAGTACTGGAGCTTCAGTTTTAGCATCATTCCTTCCAAAGAAATCCCAGGGTTGATCTCCTTCAGAATGGACTGGTTGAATCTCCTTGCAGTCCAAGGGACTCTCAAGAGTCTTCTCCAACACCACAGTTCAAAAGCATCAATTCTTCTAGAGGGTGCAAAAAAGATCGTAAGATAAGCAAAATTCCTTTCCCCAGTTCATCCTACCTCAACCTCCCTCCTGCACTGAGGCTACCACTTAACAGAACTTTTGTTTCTTATCTTGCTATATTTTGATGTTTTAAAATATGAGATATTGTCTGTTGACTTTCCAACCAGTAGAAATGGTGATTTAGTTAGCTCTCTTACAGTATGAGCATACACATGGAAGCACACATACATTTTCACTCTACCTAGCCTTCCAGTACAGCTATATCTCAACTTTTGGTTCATTGAATACTCTGCATCTATAGCATTATCACTATATAAAGTTGTTCCCTTTTGAGCATCATTGTTTTCTGTAATGAGGTTTCCTTTCCTGAACAACTCTTCACTATTTCCTGGAGGTGAGTATTGCTTTAATTTTCTTTTTGCTTGATTTCTGTGTCATTATCACAAACCCATTCCCAGCTCTGTGACCATCACTATTTTTTTTTAATATGGTCAGACACATCAGGAAGCTTATCATTTCCATTATTTTCCCTGCACACCTCTATCTTGGAGGCCTAGATTCTCCTGCTCCTGTTCATTCTTGTTGGTCCCTGGACACTTGAGTCAACCATTCTCTGGATCCCTCATTTTTCTCTTTTTTGCTTTCTCATTCTAGTGGGGTTATATCCACCAGTATCCCCTCAAGAAATGTATCTCAGTTCAGTCACTCAGTTGTGTCCAACGCTTTGTGATGCCATGGACTGCAACACACCAAGCTTCCCTGTCCATCACCAACTCCTGGAGCTTGCTCAAACTCATGTCCATCAAGTCATTTAGGCCACCCAACTATCTCATCCTCTATCATCCCCTTCTCCTCCTGCCTTCAATCTTTACCAGCATCAGGGTCTTTTCCAATGAGTCAGTTCTTCACATCAGGTGGCCAAGTATTGGAGTTTCAGCTTCAACATCAGTCCTTCCAATGAACACCCAGGACTAAACTCCTTTAGGAAGGACTGGTTGGATCTCCTTGTGATCCAAGGGACTCTCAAGAGTCTTCTCCAACACCACAGTTCAAAAGCATCAATTCTTTGATGCTCAGCCTTCTTTATGATCCAACTCTCACATCCATACATGACTACTGGAAAAACCATAGCTTTGACTATACAGACCTTTGTCGGCAAAATAATAATGTCTCTGCTTTTTAATATGCTGTTTAGATTGGTCATAGCTTTTCTTCCATAGAGCAAGCTTAATTTCATGGCTGCAGTCACCATCTGCTGTGATTTTGGAGCCCAAGAAAATAAAATCTGTCACTGTTTCCATTGTTTTCCCATCTATTTGCCATGAAGTGATGGGACCGGATGCTGAGTTTTCAGCCAACTTTTTTATTCTCCTCTTTCACTTTCATCAAGAGGCTTTTTAGTTCCTCTTCACTTTCTTTAAGGATGGTGTCTACTGCATATCTGAGGTTATTGATATTTCCCCTGGCTATCTTGATTTCAGCTTGTGCTTCTTCCAGGCCAGCATTTCGCATGATGTACCCTGCTTATAAGCTAAGTAAGCAGGGTGGCAATATACAGTCTTGAAGTACTCCTTTCCCAATTTGGAACCAGTCCATTTTCCATGTCCAGTTCTAACTGTTGCTTCTTGACCTTCATACAGGTTTTTCAGGAAGCAGGTTAGGTAATCTGGTATTCCCATCTCTTTCAGAATTTTCCACAGTATGTTGAGATCCACACAATCAAAGGCTTTGGTGTAGTCAGTAAAGCAGAAGTAGATGTTTTTCTGGAACTCTCTTGCTTTTACTATGATCCATCAGATGTTGGCAGTTTGATCATTGGTTTTTCTTTACTAAATCCAGCTTGAACATCTGGAAGTTCTTAATTCACGTACTGTTGAAGCCTGGCTTGAAGAATTTTAAGCATAACTTTGCTAGCATGTGAGATAAGTACAATTATGTGGTTGTTTGAACATTCTTTGGCATTGTCTTTCTTTGGGATTAGAATGAAAACTGACCTTTTCCAGTCCTGTGACCACTGCTGAGTTCAATAAGAGAACAATAAATAGATGATTGAGACTCCATAAGAGCTTTATATGCAGTATCCCTACTTTGTTTTCTAAATAATGATTTCTCTGGGATTTATTAGAATACTTTGTCTCCACAAGGAATACATGACACCAATTTTGCTTTAAGCACAGAGCATTAAACTAGCAAAACCCTGAAACAGAAAGATGGAACTCTTGAAGAGCTGAAATTATTCCATTCACATGATTTCTTGGAATTCCAGTGAAAATTATCTCAAGAAACTTTAATTTTTATCAAAAATTTGATGTTTAATTATAAACAGATGAGAAGTAAATGCTGCTTTTTATTAGTAATCATTTCCTGTCAGCTTTCATCATTAAACCACTTTTCTGTTTTAGAGTAAATATTCCAAGATGTGGCCTTACTCCTACAAAAATACACATTATTTTGAAAATAGGTATCATTCATTCGTTTCCCATCCAGAATGAAAATATTTTCAGTGCAGGGTTGTCTTTTTTCAGAAATGTGTCCCTAACCCTTAATATAAGATAGATAAGCACATTTGAATAATAAAAATTAAAATGATAGCAATATACACTAAGAGC
Organism: Aepyceros melampus; assembly: GCA_006408695.1. NCBI lineage: Eukaryota > Metazoa > Chordata > Mammalia > Artiodactyla > Bovidae > Aepyceros > Aepyceros melampus. Next base: position 570,358 of record SJXQ01004525.1, on the reverse strand, counting down.
CTAATATGTCAGACATTCTTTTATATATCTTAAATAATACTTAATGTATCTTAAGTATTATGTACTTATGCTTAATGTATCTTAAATAATACTTATCCTCAAATGCTATTATTATACTTATTTACAAATAAATAAACTGAAGCAGCAAAAGCTATGTAACTTGCCCAGAGTTAAACTGGTTAAGTGGCAGAGCTAATACTCCAGACTAAGAATCTATACTCCTATACACTCTGTAATATTCCTTTGAGTATAAGTAAATCCTTAATACTCCTTGGAAGAAAAGTTATGACCAACCTAGATAGTATATTCAAAAGCAGAGACATTACTTTGCCAACAAAGGTCCATCTAGTCAAGCTATGGTTTTTCCAGTAGTCATGTATGGATGTGAGAGTTGGACTGTGAAGAAAGCTGAACACTGAAGAATTGATGCTTTTGAACTGTGGTGTTGGAGAAGACTCTTGAAAGTCCCTTGGACTGCAAGGAGATCCAACCAGTCCATTCTAAAGGAGATAAGCCCTGGGATTTCTTTGGAGGGAATGATGCTAAAGCTGAAACTCCAGTACTTTGGCCACCTCATGCAAAGAGTTGTCTCATTGGAAAAGACTCTGATGCTGGGAGGGATTGGGGGCAGGAGGAGAAGGGGACGACAGAGGATGAGATGGCTGGATGGCATCACGGACTCAATGGATGTGAGTCTGAGTGAACTCCGGGAGTTGGTGATGGACAGGGAGGCCTGGCGTGCTGCGATTCATGGGGTCGCAGAGAGTCGGACACGACTGAGCGACTGAACCAAACTGAACTGAAATCCTTAATAAATATATGTTGATTGGACAAATAAACGTAATCTTACTATGAATGTAGAATGGAGTAAAGTAGCACCTCTCAGTTACATAGTAGAAGGGGACAGAATGAGGCCAAATAACTACTAAATCAAATAACTGATCTTCACAGAGAGTATTTGTTAGATATGTGATCTCTCCTACCTCTGTTGGGACATTGCAGTTACCTTTTGAAGATGGAATATTACCTATAGTGATACATAAAATTTTGAAAATTCTATCAGCAAATGAAAGACACACCAGTTTTCAGGGCTGAAAGTCCTGCCACTTTCCATAGTCCTGTTGGAGGAGTAAGGGCCGGGGATGATAGCTAAGAAATTAATTAAATATGTAACAGAGAAGAAGAAAAAGATTAAGTTTCAAGAATTGAAGATTTACGTAATGGTTAAGTAAAGTCTTGTGTTAGGACTATTTGTAAGAGTGGTAACCTCCCTGAATGTGGTTGATATGGACATGCATTGAAACATTAAACAAAACTCTTTTAAAATTTCCCAAATAGATTCTCATGTCTTGTTGCTAAGTATCCATTTAGTGTGACTTCCTTAATACCATTTGGAATTATAGAAATGATGTTGCCTTTAGCATTTTTTAAGAGTCATAATTTTTAAATTGTTTTCAGACCACAATGAAAAATACTGCTGTCCTAAAGATGTGATTCTTGCTAACTTCTCTGTTCTGATAGTTCAGAGTGACCCACAGGAACATAGCTACTGGTACAATTTAGTCTTTTCTTTATAGGAAGCCCAAACACCTTTGTATCTAATTATACTGAGTTCTTGAAATCATTTGGTGGGCATCAGTCACATCCTATGTATTATAACCTTAATAGTCAAAAAAAATCATTTAATATTCAGAAAAAGTATGTATAAGAAGCAGATATATATGTGTGTGTGTGTATATATATAATTATACTCAGAAATCCAAGATCTGTTCATGCTGACTCCTGAACATGCTAGGATTTACAAATGATCTCATCATTTTACATTAAAATAAGTAACATAATAGGCCATGATGCTATTGAACATGTGTACATAATTGAATGTGTATTTTTTAAAATGTGCATTAGGATGTAGGTTTTTGACATGTAATTCTGAATTAGAACCACAAATCATCTATTTACTCACAATTAGCATATGGATGTTTGTCCATGTATGTTTAGTTCTCTGTCCATGGATGTACGGATTAGGAAGGTAATAAGGCTAATTAGTGAAATATTTTGAATTATAAATATATCTCTTATTCAGAGGGCTTCCCTGGTGACTCAGCTGGTAAAGAATCTGCCTGCAATGTGGGAGACCTGGATTCTATTCCTGGGTTGGGAAGATCCCCTGGAGAAGGGAATGGCTACCCACTTCAGTTTCCGGCCTGCAGAATTCCATGGACTGGACTGTATAGTCCATGTGGTCACAATGAGTTGGACACGACTGAGAAACTTTCACGCTCACTTTCTCATGTCCAGAAGGACCTATTAACAATGGTCTTCATTTGTGAGTTTCATGAGCGTGAGATGGCCAAAGCATCATGGGCAAATACATGCTTTAAGCTGATGATCTGGCATCTATTTTGTACTTAAAATACAAACATCTAGGGTTAAATAAACAAATATAAAACCTTTGTCATACCCATATACTTCAGACATGTGGTATATTGATGAGTTTATGGATGTATTCTTCAATTTGCCATAAAACTAGTAACCAATTTGGAAGGTGCCAAGGTGAATGGAGAGCTTCGGGTACTTTGTTAACCAGATATTCTGACCAGAACAAATTCTGACAAAGTTAGGAGATAAGCGAAGTTTAACCAGGGTGCTAAATTCCTGCCCCAAGGCATTCCCTCTACTTATCCTCATTGGTTTATTTTCTCTGAGCTTCTTTCCTTTGCTGTCTCCTGAAATGGCCTCATCCAGAAGCTTGAATAAATTCTGAGAACTCTTAAATGTATGTCTCCAGCCTTGGCCACTACCCTCAGCTCAAATGTGGAAGCCTTGTTATTTATTTGACCTATTCATTTGAAATGGCATAAAGAGATCTAAGTTTCTCAGGTTCAAAACAGACAAATGATCCAAATTTTGACTATGCTTCATTTTAATGAAATATATATCCATGCATTTGATTGCTCAAGTGAAACCTTTCAGTTTTATTGACCAAAGATCCCTCCCTTGTCCAAGGATCCTTTATATCCATTTTATCTCTGCGTGCTTTCAGTAATACCTTACACATATCTTTAGTATCAGTTTGCTTCTCTTCATCTTTATCCATTTAGTTCATGCTATCGTTTTCTTTCACTGCATGCTACATTAGCCGTCTATCTTGCTTCCATTTATGTATCGTGTCCTATGAGCCAGTGTTTGTCCTGATTGTTTGGTGACTTTTGATATGTGCAAAGGCTATAGAAGTTATTAAATTATTCAAATCCCATTCCTAGTTGTTTTTTCTGATTCCTCCCTTGTTACCCTCCATCCATTTTCTACATCACTGATGAAGACAGTATCTATATAAAATAAATACAATATTGGCTCATACTGCTCTCCTGCTTAAAACCTTCCAAAGTCTTCCCATTGCTTACAGAATAAATCTCAACTCCTAGCTTTGGTTTAAAAGTCCTCTATAATCTTGCACTGCCTATAAATCTCTTCTCTCACTGTTCTTCCCTAATTCACAGTGTTTCAGGCAAAGCAGCCTTCTTTCTATGCCTGCCAGAAATAACTTTTTATGCCTGAAAGATATCTTTCAAGATCTTATTTATCATTATACTAACTGTCTCTCCTGCCTGGACCATTTTCTCCTGTCTGTTCACTTGACTAACTCCATCTCATATCTTCAAGTCTCAACTCAAATGTCACCTCTTAAGTGGCTTCATAATCCAAAACAACCTTCCCCCATCAGTCTTTATTTGCTTATTCCCTTTATTTTTTAATTGTTGTTTTCACAATGTATTTGTCTTTTCTTTGTTACTTGTGTCCTCTCTTGGAGTATAGTTCTATAAGAACATGGATTTGCTGTATTGCTATACCAAATGCTTAGAATATATTGCATGCCCTGTAATATTTGTTGAATGATTTTGCGAGTGATTCTCAACTGGAGAATATAGTTTCTAATGGATTTCCTCACCAAGTATTTCTTGAGCAGTTACTGTGTACCAATATTTTGTTAGGTGTTGGGTACTGAAATGAAAGGCCAAGTCCGTGGCCTGAAAGCCTGCCTCATCTGAAAGAGAGATCTCTCTCTCTTATCAGAGGACTGCTACACTGAGGGAAATGCTAAGTTAGAAGTAAGCACAGACGCTATGGGAAGAAAGGGAATCAGACTAAACCAGAATAGTAATGGAGCAGGAGAGCAAATAAGAAAAATACTCCACAGAAGGTGATTCCTGAGCTGAGGCGTAATGGCTCATAGGAATAGCCGAATGTAGATGTATCTTCCCTCCTCTGACAGCATGGCACTTCCGTGACAGGCAGCTTGATTGTGGAATCTAAAGTGAAGCAGGGCTCTGTGACATCTTCTGCTTAGGAGTTGCCCAGTCTGTCTAAGTAAGAAGCCAGTTCTAGTAATAATTGCTGCCACACTGCTGAAACCCAGGCTAAACTATTTTACACTTTAGCGTTTCTTTAGGGGGAGGTGTCTTTTCCTGTTAGACATTGAGAAGTTTAAGAGAGCCTGGCACACAGAAAGAACTAGAAGAGGTGCCAGATGGATAAAGAGAAGGGAGGGAGAGAAAGGAAGAGAAGGAAGGAAATTTAAAAATAAAAAAAAAGATAAAGGGGGGAAGGGAGGGAGGGAAGAGAGGGGAGGGAGGGAAGAGAGGGGAGGGAGGAACCAGTTGTGGAGTACAGCAGTTTCTTGTTGTAAGCAGTGACAAAATAGCAACAGGGATTTTCAGTGTCTGGGTTATTTTCTGCTATCAAGTATGTACAGTGTTGGCAAGTTTTGTAACAATTTTGAAATCTGTGTAAAACAGGGAAAATTGCCCAGATTTGTGATTTCTTTGTGGTTTTCCTCCTATAACATTTTTGATGCAAACATATAGCCTTATAAACTGGCAAACAATGCAACAAGGCTGAATGGAAACTGGCTGACTTCAACTTTATTATTTGAGGTCAAAAAGAAATGAGGCTTGAAATAGCAGCCACAGGGTCTGAACTCACCAGGAATCAAATGAATCAGATTTGGTATGAGCTGAATAGTTTGGTTTTGTTAGTTCTTTTTACTAAAAGAAAAAGAAAATTTTAGAGCATAGATTCTATAATTGCTTGATTTCTTCAGTCTTATAATTGTCTTGAAAGTAATTATGGCCATTTTGTCATTCTGCTCTGGGCTAAATTTCAGTCTGCATTTGACCAACCATATTAGAAATGCATCAGTAAATATATTGATTACATTGTGGTATTTTAAAAATCTGTTTCAAGATTGTTATTCAGAGAAAGCAGACATTTTTATTTGGGCACAAAGAAACACAGAAGGAAAGTGTGTGTGTGTGTATGTATAATCTTACTGGTGTATGCAGATAACATCAATGAGAATGACTTTAGCAGTCTAGCTTCTTTTCTAGACCTGCTCAAAGTATTTACTATCGAATACCTCTCCCAGAAAATGTCTACTGTTGCATCAAAGGCATCAACACCATAATACTTCATCATGCCTGATGGGCACTTAACTCTGATATGGCTAAATGTATTTGCTTCCTATGTATAGATATACAGAAAAAAATTCCTTTTCTTCTTGCCTGCTTTATGCGTCCTTTACTAGACATAATCATTCCTTAAGCAGTTTTCATAGTTCCCTCCCTGATCCTGCCTTTTAATGGCTACATCAACCTGTAACTGCACTGTGCTTAGTCTCTCAGTCATGTCCAGCTCTTTGCAGCCCCATGGACTGTAGCCCGCCAGGCTCCTCTGTCCATGAGGATTCTCCAGGCAAGAATACGGGAGTGGGTAGCCTTTCCCTTCTCCACAGGATCTTCCCAACCCAGAGATCAAACCTGAATCTCCTGCATTGCAGGCAGATTCTTTATCAGCTGAGCTACCAGGGAAGCCCCAAACCTGTGGCTGTACATGGGTCCATTTACTTTTTGCAAGGTGTGTATTAGCTTAGATAGATTCCATTTTTTCTATTTGTCTGATGTTACATCGCTATTTATTTTGAGTGTCTTGGTCTTTCTACCTGGTGTAGAAATATGTGAACTTTAATATCTTTTTAGAGGTTTAATGTCCATATCTACTACACTAGTTTTAGGCCCACCAACTGTCTTTTATTACTGAGATAAAAAAGAATGTGATTTCATATAAGTAACATTGTCAGAAGTGGAAATACTTGCTATTTCTTAATAGCAAAAGGAGAGGCAGTGAACTGGTGTTCAGCATTGTTTTTATTCTGCATTGTAACATTCTCTGACATTTAACAGAGCTACATATAACCAGCACCAAAAAAAAAAAAAAGAAAGAAAGAAAAAATCACAGGTGTTTTGGGTTTATATTTTATTTAAAAATAAAGTGCTCATAATTTCCTTTACGGTAGAATGATCATACCATCATTCATTGATCACATGGGATCAAAATTATGGAAACTAAAACAATTTTTTTAAAGCGCATAGTTTATTGAGCTCACTGCTTTCTGATGACCTTATTATTTCAATGAACAGCTGCCCATGCTTGCAAGTACCTTCCGGGCCACCAGCTCAACCCTGTTATCTCAACAGAAGGAGGCTGCATCTTTCTGCATTTAACAGCCTTATTCTCAATTTATTTTTAAAGGTTGGAGGATATGAGCATAGCAGAAAGATTCTAGTCTCTTTGCATTGTGCAAGCCAATAGAGATTGCCATTTAGATGGAGAATAAAAACAGACATTCCTAGAAGGTAGATAGAAAACCAGAGTGTGACTAAAAAGTTGCTGGGCACTAAATCACAGCATGTACAGTGTGAAATCAGGCAGGATTTTTCTATTCCCACTTTAACTTCTGTATAAAATGGTCATTTAAGTGGGGCTAATGGGATTGCATCTGTTGTTACTCAACCTGTGAATCCCTGTAGTGTTGGGATCTAGCTTGCCATGTATTCTTAGGGAGATCATTCAGTCATGCTAATAACTGATAAAGTATTTTTACTATGTTATTTTGTGCTGAAAGCATATTTAAATACTTCTATAGTGTCTTTAAATTTTCAAATCCTACACAGCCACTGTCAAAGGCTGTAACATTATTAGTTCTGCAGTGACCAAAAGACACAAGGGTGGATAACTCTTTGGTCTAGGTGCCAGAGGCAGATTTGGCCTAAAGTTAATCAAGGTCTTGCTTCAGGTCCCTCTATTTCACAGACTCCACTAAGGACTTGTACCTAAATTTATAGTTGTAATTTTTTTAATTATTTTTCTAACCAAGGGACCTCCACATTATATAAATATCAGATGCCACAAAACCTGGATCTATTCTTGTTTCTTTCTTTTCTTTACCTGCACCATTATATTCAAGGTAAACATCAATCTAACTTTTCAGGCAATGTAACAAATGACAGCCTCATTATTTCTGAAAATATTACTACCCATGATATTATAGTTAATTTCAAGCTGTAAAATACTTTTTTTCTCAACACACTAACATTAAAATAAATTTCCCCAAATTCATTTATTCTAGGAAAATCTATGTATCATTTCTTAGATTCATTTATTTCTTCAGGAAACATTTATTCAGTAACTGTGTTGCAATATGGGTCTAGGCACATATACAAAGATAAAATGTAATTGAATAAGAAAAAATTTGGCTCCTCAGTTTACTCACCAGCTCTGCATTGGGGATGGGCAAGGTACTTAGCACAATTCTCAATTACAAATAATTTTAAAATAGCTTTCATCCCTAATTTTGGTGAAATATCTCTATTTCATGTGCATTATCTCCTTTGAATCATTTTATTATGCTTAAGAACAATGCATGTTATGTTATTAAAAATTGTAAATCAATAAGCAAAGCAAGATGTTGATGAAAGTACTAAGGCACAATGGAGCTTTGTTTTACAAATCTAACAGTCTTTTTACCCTCAAGAATTATTATTTGAATATAAGTTGAGTGTACCCTGAAAAAAAACCTCAATTTCCTGATCTCTCAGTCAGAAAAAGGTACTAATTTTAGATCAGATTTCACTTACTTATAACATGCTAAAAATTTATGAAGAATGAAAATTACTTCAAAGTTTCTACTCAGTGTCCAAGCACTGCCCTTCTTTTCTCAGTCATCACCTTCCTTTATCGTATTTGGAAAGGAGAAAGTTAGGCACATATCTATCCTGCTACTCCCATCTCAAATTCTTCTCCACCACTCTGACTCCCTCTCTGGGGCATTTATCATTTATTTGACAAATATCTAATGAACTTCTACTGTGTATTAGCATTGCACTAAGTACTGGGGAGCCAACATTTATCAGACTATGCTTCTGGATTAATTATATAATCACAAATATATATTTTAATTTGTGCCAAATGCTTTGGATGGAAAAAACACAATATGTCTGTAAGACATGATTGAAGAACTTCATCCTCTGGGCATAGGAGAGCTTTTCCTATACAAGTGATATTTAAAGTAAAACCAGAAGGATGACTTGAAAATTATTATGCCTCTTCAAAAATTAAGTCAATACAAGATTTTTAGCTATATCAGACTTTGCTATGATATGACCAACCTAGACAGGATATTGAAAAGCAGAGGCATTACTTTGTCAACAAAGGTCTATCTAGTCAAGGCTATGGTTTTTCCAGTGGTCATGTATGGATGTGAGAGTTGGACTGTGAAGAAAGCTGAGCACCAAAGAATTGATGCTTTTGAACTGTGGTGTTGGAGAAGACTCTTGAGAATCCCTTGGACTGCACGGAGATCCAACCAGTTCATCCTAATGGAGATCAGTCCTGGGTCTTCATTGGAATGACTGATGTTGAAGCTGAAACTCCAATATTTTGGCTGCCTAATGTGAAGAGCTGACTCATTTGAAAAGACCCTGATGCTGGGAAAGATTGAGGGCAGGAGGAGAAGGGGACGACAAAGGATGAGATGGTTGGATGGCATCACCAATTCAATGGACATGGGTTTGAGTGAACTCTGGAAGTTGGTGATGGACAGGGAGGCCAGGTGTGCTATGATTCACAGTTGCAAAGAATCAGACACGACTGAGTGACTGAACTGACTGAGACTTTGCTAAAATGTGTTTAAATATGGAAATAATTATTTACACCATAAGATTGTTCCCAAAATCAATGAGAAGAGCATCTCAAAGGAAACCAACTACTCATAGGAATATATCCCAGTTTCTACATTTGTTTCACTGCCCTGAAGACCTGCTTCTTCATTCTTTACCTCTAGCATACATTCTCCCTTCAGGGAATCAGCAAAGAATAGCCACCATGAAGACATTTCCTAAAGTCGTTTAGCTTAAAACAACATCAGAGACTATGAATAAGGGAGATGATCTTTCTAACCTCCAGCTCTTGACAGCAATCCAAGCTAGCTTTGGTCACCCTGAATCTGGTCTTCTCAAAGTCAGCATGAGATGCAAAGACACCATTTTGTCACCAGTCTTCTGAGAACAATGCTCATCCTTGAGTTCAGTAGATTTCATATTCAGGAGGAAAATATTCCTCTAAAAGCCTCATAATGTGCATAAAGGCCTCCAATTAGAATAAAGGTAGCATTTCACATGGTTACTCAGAAAACAGCTTGTGAGTGAAACTGGGAGTCATTTCAAAGTCCTCTCCCCTTAATGCCAGCCACCTATCTAGCTACACTGGAAACAAGGCAAAAGGTTTTCATTGATTTTTCCATTATTTGTTGGAGCAGGTAAAATTCTTTTTTTTTTAATTTTTATTTTTACTTTATTTTATTTTACAGTACTGTATTGGTTTTGCCATATGTTGACATGAATCCACCACGGGTGTACATGAGTTCCCAATCCTGAACCCCACTCCCACCTTCCACCCCATATCATCTCTCTGGATCATCCCTGTGCACCAGCCCCAAGCATCCTGTATCCTGTATCGAAAATAGACTGGCGATTCATTTCTTACATGACAGTATACATGTTTCAGTGCCATTTTCCCAAATCCTCCCACCCTCTGCCTCTCCCTCAGAGTCCAAAAGTACGTTCTATGCATCTGTGTCTCTTTTGCTGTCTCGCATACAGGGTTATCATTACCATCTTTCTAAATTCCATATATATATGTGTTAGTGTCTTGTACTCTTTGTAGGGGAAGGGAGGCAGGTCAAGCATTGTTTATCCCCAGAAGTGGATGATGAGATGTTGATCCAACACATATACAAAGATTATACAATGCAGTTAGGAGAAATGAAAATCCTCCTGCTGTTGATATGATTAAGAAGTCTTTCTCCAAGAACTCAGTCCACCCATCTCCTTTATTCAAGTATTTTTGAATACTGTATGACCAAAGGTTCTCACTAAGGAATTCTATCTCAGACAGGCTTTGAATAGGATTCTTCCTGGGTAAGAGGCCTTTTCCAGGCTAAGCCTTATAAAGACAACCCTTGTGGTTTTGCAGCTCAGAGATTCACTGTTTCATTATGGAACTATCAAGTCACAGGGCACATGAGCAGACACTCATTGCAGCTGTTTTACCATCAATAACCATCCCCGTGCGCATCCGAATCACTCTGTAGAAAGCTTAAAGATCTGCATCAGGCCTTATAGGGAACACAATTGGTCTGCGGTCTGCTCATTTTGTTTGCATTGAGTAAGCTTCAGATGACAGTTTGTGTTTGACACAGGGCAGTCAGGTGTGCGCTACAGCTCTCCTGTTTGCTTTCCTACACTGATTCTCACCATTTTATTTCACTTGTCTGAAGCAGCCCGTTCACACAGAGGAAACCTAGGAGGGAGACCTGAGAGCGTGTACCCTGAATAGTCCTTTCTTCTCACATTGTCTTGCCACAAATATCAGACCTTTTTATTAGTGAATACTAAGTCATTTGATACCTGAACGTAGCACACTGTCATTTAGAAAGAACACTGAAGCTTTGTTGTCTCTTGGACAGGATTTTTCACAGTATGGAAGAATTGCTGTGCATGCATATCTGTGCTCTCAGTTGTGTCCTACTCTTTGTAACCCCATAGACTGTAGCCTACCAGGCTCCTCTGAACATGGAATTTCCCAGGCAAGAATACCAGAGTGGGTGGCCATTTCCATCTCCATGGGATCTTCCTGGCCCAAGGATCGAACCCACAACTCCTGCATCTCCAGCATTGACAGGCGAATTCTTTACCTCTGAACCACTCATAGTAGTTTCTAAACCTCTTTGGCAGATACTTGGTATTCCTGGGTGGTGTTCTGGAAGCAACAGTAAGAATCTTGCAGTGTCGGTCCACATGCCAGCCCTAAAACAAAATGTTACATGAAGCAGCTTGAGTTACACCACTTCCAAATCACATATCTTCTAGGTAGGCTCAGAAGATTTCTTAAACTTTCTGGCAGGCTGTGGTTACAAGGCATCAAGAGAAAAGGCTCAGCTTTGTCAACAATCAGTTAGATATCTGGGCCTAATCATATCAGACGGAGAAGGCAATGGCACCCACTCCAGTACTCTTGCCTGGAAAATCCCATGGACGGAGGAGCCTGGTAGGCTGCAGTCCATGGGGTCGCTGAGGGTCGGACACGACTAAGCGACTTCACTTTCACTTTCACTATAGGTAGGCATGGAAATCTGTTCAATTGTCAATTCTGTAAATTTGGAACCAGAGTTCTGGATGTCACTGCTTTGAAAACATCCCTTTGCTCACCACATTTCTTTTTCCCAGTGCCATAGGAGTGACTGAATCAAGGGAAAGCCTGACTTTGAATGTTTTGATTTTCTGGCCCTAACTCAGAACAGCTCTGTCAGTCCTTCTTGTAATACCAGAGCTCCCTCAGGACAAGGTTCTTCCCTTTCATGGCAGATATGTATATTTGTTAGTACCTTGTGCATGATCACTGCAGATTAAATATCTAATCAATTCAATTTAAACATCAAATATCACGTGCAATGGAGAATTATACACAAATAAAGAGAAGAAGCTGGACTCATATCGGGGGTGGGTGGGTTGCCTTATGTTCATCTTATCTAAGAGAAAAAACACAGTTCTTTTCCCTCATCAAAAGTTCGTGATCCACACACCTGCTAAAGCAATTCAAAAAGTACAAAACACATTTGGTATGGTCTCTTGGATTTTCTCTGCTTTTAAGTTATTTCATTGGACCTAAGATTCAGACATCTGATTTCCTAATAATTTTTTTTCACAATTTTATTAAGACTAAAACGCTATGTGATTTTAAGCCTGCACATTTATTCTCTTTCTTAAAAGCTTTTCATTTTGCTGTTTGATGAATACTGGAAGCAAGTGGATTATCTGGATAAAGAGAATTAGTTAAGGTTTGCATCAGTCAAGAGAGTAAAGCCACCAGAGGCTTTGAAGGGAGTGCCTTACAATATAAATAGTCCTAATCTCCTGCAGCACTGACTTTCAAGAAAGAGAATTTTCTCAAGACCAGTGTTTTTAATCAGCTAGATCTGCAACAAGATTGAAAGTAATGCTGATGATAAGGGAAGCAGGCTGTCAGGTGAGCCAGTAGCAAGCAGGCAACGATCTGATTCGTGAGGAACGCTAGAAGTTGGAGAGGAGGGGGAAATTAGAAGTCTCTCAGACCCCCTAACTACTTTTACCTCTGAAACAGCCATCCAAAGACATCCCTGCCTGAAGTGAAAATGCACAATTTGGACGGAAACAAGTTCTTAGCTGGAGGAGGGCACCCAGTGAGATGCTGGAAATGTAGACAGTGCTTTAACGGTCCCTGTGTTTCCATTTTTCATGCCAAAAGAGATCAGTGCCAGCCACAAAACAGGTGGAATTATTCTAGTATGGCTTTGTAGGCAGAAAAGAGAATGGGATATGTGTTTTACCTGAGATGATGGGGCAGCAGTAAAAGCAGAGAAGGTTACAGCAAAATGAAAAGAAAAATGGCTCTGCTCTCAAATCGGAGTCTCAGCTTTCAGCAACAGTGGCCTGGACCCCCTGTTCTTGCACTTTGTTTTTCTTTTCCTCTCTCCAAGAAGAAATAGGAAAAGGGCTTCTGAAGTTCCCATTTTTGGTAAAGAGAGGAGAGATTTTTTAATTTAGTATCATGCAATTAAAAAGGGGAAAAAAGTAAAAGAAAAGTAAATGCTCTATAATCATTTCAGATATATTTTCCTGAGTCTGTGAGGGTTTTTCAACATTTCCTTAAGTGTCTCTACAGAGACGAAAAGACTTTTCAGTGGGGAAAGATGAACATGTAACCAAAACCATTTCAGATCTTGCATGAGATTTATCTTGAAAAACCAGTGGTGCGTATGTATTTTTCTACGGACCCTGGGGGCAAAAGTGTTACACCAATATTCTCTCTCCAGGTCACTTGGTAGCCGCTATAAAATGCAATCTGATAGTCACTACTTTAGGCAACTCCCGAAGTGTATATTGGGCTTTCTGGAAGAAATTTGTTTACTGTCTTACTATGGAGTGTCTCATATGCTCAAAAGTAGTGTTCCCACTGCTGCTCTGAGTCATGCCGAATCACTTCTAGAACTAAGATTCACTATGCAGAGGGAACCACCTGGAAGGGAGTGATCTGAAGGTTGCTCCCCTAAACATTCAGAGTCATGCTGGACTACAAAGTCCGTAAGGACACACATGCTATCCATCTTTCTCTCCATGAGTGCCCAGTGCCTACCCCAGCGGTCAGACTTTTTCACTATGGGCCAGATACTGCATAGCTTAGACTTTGTGGAGCATCCAGTCTCTTCTGCAACTGTTCAACTCTGTCATAGTGCAGAAGAGGCCCAGGCAATATGTTAACAAATCAATGTGGCTGTATTCTAATAACATCTTATTCACAAAAATACATCATGACCTGGATTGATCCTGCAGTCATGAGTTTGCCTACTTCATGGGTAGCCTGACACAAAGCCTAGCATATATTACCGGTTTAGCAAAAAAGGCTTTTCAACAATATAGACTGAGTTGATGGTAGTCCATGGGAGAAAGAGATGATGTACAGTTGATCCTTGAACACAGGGTTTAAACTGCACAGATTCACTGATACATGATTCATTTTTTAATAGTAAATAACACAGTACTATGCAATCCATCGCTGGTTGAATCTGCAGTTGCAGAACCAAGCTGTGGATAGCAGACTGTAAGTTAAACCCAGAGTTTTGAGTGCATGAAGGATCTGTGCTCCTAACCCCACACATTGTACAAGGGTTAACTGTATTTGAAAGCTATTGGGTAATTGGTGATTGGTGACCTCATATGAGGAGTGAGTAAGGAGAAGAGGACAAACACAATTTTCTGGCTTGAGCAGCGACCTTTAAGAAAGAGACATGGAAGTTAAAAGAGTGGAACTGGGTATATTAGCAGAAGTGGGGAAGGAGAGATGAATTATGTTTGGAGCATACTGAATGTGAAAAACCTGTGGTCTATAACAATGGTTCTTAAATTCTAGTGTGTATCAGAGTCACCTATGTCCTTGGACCTCCTGCTATGGTATGAAGCTCATTTGATCCAGTTCTACCAGATTTATCTCATATATCTTTTCCTCTCTTCCTGTGGCCTCTGTACAAATGTCCTCCCATCTTCCATCTACATGTTGATTCTCAATATCTGAACCTTCTCTATAGTTGGTCCAGTGTTTCTGACACACTCTCTGACTTTTCCACTGAGATGGGGAAATCCGCCATTTCTAGGATGAATCGAAAAGAAAATACACAAAAAATACACATTGGTATTAAACAAAGTAAGATGAGGAAAAAATATTGGAAAGGTGTCAAGCAAGAGAAGTAAAAGAGGAGGGCTCAAGTCTCTGGAATTGCAAGCTCTGTAGTTAATACTTTTGTTAATATTAATTAAGTATTGACATTTGTAGGAAACTTCTTGTAAACTTTTCAACTAATAAAATCAGAAATCTCTCAGGTCTAGACTGTCCTCTTTGTTTTCCTTTCTTTGTTTCTGTAGTTCTTCCCTTTTACTCTGTATTATAGCTATTATAGTTATTAAATTAACAAATATGTCAATAACTACAATTCACTGAATGCTAAATGCATCGCTAAGTATATGTACTGGTAATGTGCACTTTCTTGTTTCATCTTCACATCTACCACTGAGATAGGTTTTTGTACCTCCATTTTAGAGAGATTCTGAGAGGCTAACTTCTTGTTTTTCTGTCTCTAAGTCATGTCTGACTCTTTGTGACCGTATGGACTGTAGCACACCAGGCTTCTCTGTCCTTCACTATCTCCTGGAGTTTGCTCATACTCATATCCATTGAGTAAGTGATGCCATCCAACCATCTCATCCTCTGTCACCCCCTTCTCCTCCTGCCTTCAGTCTTCTCCAGCATTCGGGTCTTTTCCAGTGAGTCAGCTCTTCATATCAGGTGGCCAAAGTATTAAAGCTTCAGCTTGAGCATCAGTCCTTCCAATGAACATTCAGAGTCAATTTCCTTTAAAATTGACATTTTTTATCTCCATGCAGTTTAATGGATTCTCAAAAGTCTTCTCCAGCACCATAGTTTGAAAGCATCAATTCTTCATTGTTCAGCCTCTGTAATGGCCCAACCTCACACGCATGTATAACTACTGCAAAAACCCAGCTAATTAACTTACTCAAGACCAGGTGGCTAATAGGTAATGCTGAGAGAATTTAAGCCTAGACTGGACTGGCACAAAAACCTATCCTCTTGAGCAATCTTCAATACTTCAATACAGATTTCCTTTATCCTTCCTACAGTCATCTAAAGAAAATACACAGATGCTGCATTTTTAAGGACTTTACTGCTAATCTGTACATGGATACAGATAAGGTGTAACAAGCTTAGCAAAGTTTCAAAATTAAGAAACTATTTTACAATTCTCAAGATCCTCGTCCAAAGCAGGATATAATCTTATAGATAATGAGGCCCAATTGGAAGACTTCCCTCATCACTTACTGCCAAGGAAGGTGCTCACCAAAACTTCCTCACCCCACTTACCCCTACATCATGACTCTTGTCTAAAGGAGAGGAACAGGCTGACTACTGCATAAAAGAAGAGCCCTTTCCTTAGCACTTCTTAAGGATTAGGGGTAGGGAAGTAGAAACTGAATTTTATTTGGTGAGAGGCCAGTCATACATATCTCCAAGCAGATGTGCCAATTACAAGAATAACTCTGAACAGTGATACAGGCCCATTTCAAGCAGTCGTTAGGGTCCCAGTGCTTTGAGTTACATTCCTATCAGAGAGTCTCAGCAGTCACCCAGCTCTTCCTCTATGAAAACACTAGGCAGAGGCAACCACTGCTCACCTGATTTTCTTAGTCCCCTTGCAGTTAAGCAGGCACTGATGACTATGTTTGAACCCTGTACTCTGAACAGGAAGATGTATTGCTTATGGGCGAAGCACTTAAGGTCTAGAAGATCAGCTTCTAACTGTGTCTGCCATGGACTCAGAGACCACATAAGGCAAGGATTTTAAGTGTCATAACCACAATTAAACACAGCCTTGATCCCTAAGTTACTAGTTGGAAGAGCTCTATCCTTGACTGTCCTTCAATCTTGGGTAGGTTTTTTATAAGTGAAAAATAATACTGTGTTTGTTACTGTGGATTATTTTACTGTAGTATAGCATCACTTATTAAACTAAGGCAAGTGCTCTTGTTAATACTAATTTATTTTTTCTGGACTGGGTCAAAAGATTTCAGCTGGTTCCATAATATATCTTTACTCTTAGTTGAAAAAGATCACAGTTAAGCCCAGTGCATAAAGGGGAGGGAAAAAAAATCAAGAAATAACATTTTGGGTAGAGAATGCTTAATTCATATAAACAAATGCAAAGAACACAGATTTTAAGTGAAAACCTATAATTCAAGAAAACCATGACTCTAAAGGCTTGTAAATAGTGCTGGATGATATAAGCCCTAACAGTTTGGAGAAGTATTTATTATATTGTTTACTAAATGGCTTTCTTATTTTAAAGACATGAGAAAGAAGCATGGCAACATTAGAAGAAAAAAAAAAGCAACAATGATGGAAATTTAGAGGAAGAAAAGTAGTTTGAACATTTGTCACACATAGAAAGTAAAAAAGAATAGCACTTAAACCAGATTTTTCCATGAAATATACGCAACATGGGCTTTCAAAGAACAAATAAAGGCATGTAAGCTGAAGAGGGTAGACTAAAGTAGAGTGCATTTTAACTATCAGTCCTAGAGAGGACAGAGATCTGAACAACTGTAGTTAAGTGTGGATCATAAATCACGTGTTTCCATCTCTAGAGCGAAAAGACAAATGACTTGCTCACCAGTAAGAAATTCAGGAGAATTTGTGGATGAAAAACTTTCCAACCTAAGGGACAAGGATAAATAAGCCCATATATAAACAGCTGGCAGCTCCAGTCTGTTTCCTACTCCATTCCTCCTGCTTCTCCATCCTCCTGTCAGTGGATCCTTGTGTATGCACGCACACTCATGTGTACTGGCCTGCACAAACTCCTGCTGCCAACTGATCTAAGGCTATCAACTGTGCACAACAAGTAGGCTCCTTACTGGGCTTCCCAGGTGGCTCAGCAGTAAGGAATCTGCCTGCCAGTGCGGGAGACATGGGTTCAATCCCTAGGTCAGGCAGATCCTCTGGAGAAAGAAATGGCAACCCACTTCAGATTCATGCCTGAGAAATCCCATGCACAGAGAAACCTGGTGGGCTACAGTCCATGGGGTCACAAAAGAGTCGAACACAGCTTAGCAACTAAGCATCAATAAGTTTCCTTACGATAAGACTTCCAAGATTTAGATGCAGGTAAGAGTATTAAGGCTCCTATAACCTTGCAGTAAAACAAGGCTAACAGAAGGAATTTTATTGTATAAACAAATATGTATTAGAAAACAAGAATTCAGCTTATTTTGTAAGCACCTTCGTAGTGTTTTGACCTCATCTGTGTGAAAGATTTGCTTGAAGCGTATGCAATAGATATTCTAGCAGCAAAATTTAGTATGATGACAAGTTTCCACTGAATCAGTGGGTGTACAGTAGACCATTTCATAACCTGGTCTGAGGCTTCCTTCCAAAAGGTAGAGATAATCTGATTTCTAGATTCTTACACCTCTTTCCTACAAGGGCAAGAAAGCCTACACAATATTTCTGTCACTCATATAAGTAGCAGAAAATAATTTCTAATACCCATTGTGCTAATCTATACAAATCAGACCTAAGAATAGTAACAATAAAATAGCTGATGTGCATACCTTTGTAATGTGGACCTTTGATTAGAAAATTTTAAATGCTAGATATCATTGGAATATGTTCTCTCAAGTAGGCAATTGACCTCCTGTAGGGTATGAATTCACACACACACACATGTATATCACATTGTCACTGCAGAAATATTTTCAAAAATAATAAGAAACTCTACATAAAAACTACAATCTATGGAGCTATGGGAATAGGAAAGGCATAGATTTCAGAATAAAATAAGGGGAGAGAACAATTATCATGTATTGGAATATATCTATTTTTAAGTGAATATTAAAATCACCAGTCACAGATTTTGCTCAATGACTTGAGTTGTTTTACTGTCCTACTCTTTAGCATTAGAAGTGGTAGAAACCTTCAGTAACTAAAAGTAAAAATGTAAAAGTTTAAACTCCAAAATGGTACTGACACTTAAGCAGAACCACATCAATTCACTTTAGTTGAATAGGTTTGAAAAGCTAAACTGATAATCCCCTGAACATTTTCCATGCGTAGCTCTCTCATTCAGTATGTTTAATCCACTCTCCTAGATCATTATACCAGTGTTTTGTTTTGTGCCATGGGAAATTCTGATTTTGGTTGATGAAGTACTCAGTCACCTATAATCTTGTGAGAGCCACAAGTGACAACAATTGCAATTTATTGAGTAACCTGGAATGAAGAAAACAATATGCTGAGTCTGAGAGCTGAGGCAATTGCGTTTTTACTTCAGATCAGCAGAAAATTCAAAAAAGGTAATGTTGTTTGAGCATCATTTCCAGTTTCATTTTCTCAGTTTTTAACAACTATAGTCATTAAGAAATCACTAAAGAAAAGATAAGAGCTCTACAAGTTGGCTAGAGAACCTACATAGAAAAGAAAAAATAAACAATGTACAATCAGTAAAAAGCTATGGAGGAGGGAAGAAAGGCTTGGTGTGGAGGACACAATGTTGAACTGGCATAAAGAATTTAGAAGTTTAATAAGCCCACCTCTAAAGAGCTGGGTAACATTGAACTTACTTTTATCGAGGCCACGTTTTTCATTAATTAAATGTGATAATCCAAATGAGTCACCGCTAAGATATAACCCTAAAATTTCATGATCATACATGCAGGCAGTTGCTGCACTATTGTATAAATAATAAATATTCTGTTTTATCTGAGGCTATTTGGCAATAAGTGTTCCCTTCTTTCAATATCTTAAATGAATTTGTTTCTCTGAGATTTCCTTCATACTTTCTGTCTTATCAAGACATTCTTTCTCTTCCATGGTGTCCTGGGCTTCTCTTCTCATATCTCACACTTATCACAGTGAAATTCAGCTATTAGTTTGCTTGTCTCACAGCTATTATGAGTTCTTCCAGTTCAGGAATCATGTCTAACTTACAGTCTCCCCAGTGCTTAGGAAAGTACCTGGCGTTTAATGTGGAATGATGGCATAAACAAAGGAATGACTACGTATACGGAGGTTTGGGTTTGTTGTCAGTAAGCCAGAAAGTAAATAAAAGGGACACTGAGCATCAAATCATTCAATGCAATTCACCATGAAAGATTATCTTTCAGCTTCTATTCTTATTTTCAGGCCCTAATGAGATACTATACATAATGATTGTTGTTTAAGCTGACAGTAATGGCCTTCAGTGAAAATTATAGTAGGCTTGAATATCTATAGAAATAACTGTTTAACAAACCTTATTACCAACAAACAGCGTTCACAAAACACCTACCTGTGTAGGTAATCAAGAGTTGCATATGCCATCACCTCCACTAGCTTTGTTCATAGTAATTCTTCCTAAGGCCCACCTGACTTCACATTCCAGGATGTCTGACTCTAGGTGATTGATCATACCATTGTGATTATCTGGGTCATGAAGATCTTTTTTGCATAGTTCTTCTGTGTATTCTTGCCACCTCTTCTTAATATCTTCTGCTTCTGTTAGGTCCATACATTTTCTGTCCTTTATTGTCATCTTTGTATGAAATGTTCCCTTGGTATCTCTAATTTTCTGAAGAGATCTCTAGTCTTTCCCATTCTATTGTTTTCCGCTATTTCTTTGCATTGATCACTGAGGAAGGCTTTCTTGTCTCTCCTTGCTATTCTTTGGAACTCTGCATTCAGATCGGTATATCTTTGCTTTTCTCTTTTGCCTTTCACTTCTCTTCTTTTCATAGCTATTTATAAGGCCTCCTCAAACAACCATTTGCCTTTTTGCATTTATTTTTCTTGGGGATAGTGTTGATCCCTGCCTCTTGTACAGTGTAATGAACCTTCATCCATAGTTCTTCAAGTACTCTGTCTTCACTTCCACTGTATAAGGACATTGATTTAGGTGATATCTGAATGGTCTAGTGGTTTTCCCTACTTTCTTCAATTTAAGTCTGAATTTGGCAATAAGGAGTTCATGATCTGAGCCATAGTCAGCTCCTGGTCTTGTTTTTGCTGACTGTATAGAGCTTCTCGTCTTAGCTGCAAAGAATACAATCAATCTGATTTTGGGCTGACCATCTGGTGATGTCCATGTGTAGAGTCTTCTCTTGTGTTGTTGGAAGAGGGGGTTTGCTATGACCAGTGCGTTCTCTTGGCAAAACTCTATTACTTTGCACTGCTTCATTCTGTACTCCAAGGCCAAATTTGTCTGTTACTCCAGGTATTTCTTGACTTCCTACTTTTGCATTTCAGTACCCTATAATGAAAAGGACATCTGCTTTGGATGTTAGTTCTAGAAGGCCTCATAGGTCTTCATAGAACTGTTCAACTTCAGCTTCTTCAGTATTACTGGTTGGGGCATAGACTTGGATTATCGTGATATTGAATGGTTTGCCTTGGAAACGAACAGAAGTCATTCTGTCGTTTCTGAGATTGCATCCAAATACTGCATTTTGGACTCTTTTGTTGACTGTGATGGCTACTCCATTTCTCCTAAGGGATTCCTGCCCACAGTAGTAGATATAATGGCCATCTGAGTTAAATGCATCCTTTCCAGTCCATTTTATTTCGCTGATACCTAAAATGTCGACATTCATTTTTGCCATCTCCTGTTTGACCACTTCCAATTTACCTTGATTCATGGACCTAACATTCCAGGTTCCTATGCAATATTGCTCTTTACAACATCGGACTTTACTTCCATCACCTGTCACATCTACAACTAGGTTTGTTTTTGCTTTGGCCTATCTCTTCATTCCTCTTAGAGTTACTTCTCCATTCTTCTCCAGTAGCATATTGGGCACCTACCAACTGGGGAGTTCATCTTTCAGTGTCCTATCTTTTTGCCTTTTCATGCTGTTCATGGAGTTATCAAGGCAAGAACACTTAAGTGGTTTGCCATTCCCTTCTCCAGTGGACCACATTTTGTCAGAACTCTCCATCATGACCCGTCCATCTTGGGTGGCTCTACAGGGCATGGCTCATAGTTTCACTGAGTTAGACAAGGCTGTAGTCCATGTGATTAGATTGGTTAGTTTTCAGTGATTGTGGTTTTCATTCTGTCTGCCCTCTGAGGGAAAAGGATAAGAGCTTATGGAAGCTTCCTGATGGGAGATACTGACTTAGGGGAAAACTGGGTCTTCTTCTAGTGGGCAGGGCCATGCTCAGTAAATCTTTAATCCAATTTTCTGTTGATGGGTGGGGCTGTGTTTGATCCCTGTTATTTATCTGAAAATTTTGGAAAACTCAGTATTGGCCACAGGACTAGTAAAGGTCAGTTTTCATTCAATCTGAAACAAAGACAATGCCAAAGAATGCTCAAACTACTGCATGGTTGCACTCATCTCACGTGCTGGCAAAGTAATGCTCAGAATCCTCCAAGCCAAGCTTCAACAGTATGTGCACTGTGAACTTATAGATGCTCAAGCTGGATTTCAAAAACACAGAGGAATCAGAGATCAAGCTGCACATCCATTGGATCATCCAAAAATCAAGAGAGTTCCAGAAAAACATCTCCTTGTGTTTTATTGACTATGCCAAAGTCTTTGTGTAGATCACAACTATGGAAAATTGTTGAAAAGATGGGAATATCAGACTACCTGACCTGCCTCCTGAGAAATCTTATGCAGGTCAGGCAGCAACAGTTAGAAATGGGCTTGGAAAAACAGACTAGTTCCAAATAGGAAAAGGAGTATATCAAGGCTGTATATTGTCAACCTACTTATTTAACTCATATGCAATGTACATCATGAGAAACGCTGGGCTGGAAGAAGCTCAAGCTGGAATCAAGATTGCTGGGAGAAATATCAATAACCTCAGATATGCAGATGATACCACTATTATGGAAGAAAGCAAAGAAGAACTAAAGAGCCTCTTGATGAAAGAAAAAGAGGAGAGTGAAAAAGTTGACTTAAAACTCAACATTGAGAAGACTAAATCATGGCATCTGGTCCCATCACTTCATGGCAAATAGATGGGGAAACAGTTGAAACAGTGACAGATTTTATTATTTTGGGCTCCAAAATCACTGCAGATGGTAACTGCAGGCATGAAATTAAAAGATTCTTGCTCCTTGGAAGGAAAGCTATGATCAACCTAGACAGCATATTAAAAAGCAGAGACATTATTTTGTCAACAAAGGTCTATGTAGTCAAAGCTATGATTTTTCCAGTAGTCATGTATGGATGTGAGTTGGACTATAAGGAAAGCTGAGCACCAAAGAATTGATGTTTTTGAACTGTGTCATTGGAGAAGACTCTTGAGAGCCCCTTGGATTTCAAGGAGATCCAACCAGTCCATCCTAAAGGAAATCAGTCCCGAATATCCATTGGAAGGACTGATACTGAAGCTGAAACTCCAATACTTTAGCTACCTGATGTGAAGAACTAAGAGACCCTGATGCTGGGAAAGATTGAAGGCAGGAGGAGAAGGGGACAGCAGAGGATGAGATGGTTGGGTGGATGGCATCACTGACTCAATGGACATGGGTTTGGGTAAACTCCAGGAGTTGGTGATGGGTAGGGGGGCCTGGAGTACTGCAGTTCATGGGGTTGCAAAGAGTCAGAGCAACTGAACCAAACTGAACATTGTCATTCTTTTCATATTTTTGGTATAATTGGAGAGGATGTGTTTAACAATATAAGTAATCAAAGGTTGTTTTTATTGCATTATTTTTATGAAATTTAAAACAAGAACAAGTGTGGACTTTTTCTTAAATAATATGTTTAACTTTTATGTTAATAACCTATTTATTTTTTCATTCCACACTTTCTTTCAATCCAAAATGATTTACCAAGTTTCTTCTAATTTGAGAGGAAGTCTGATGAATCTTTTTTAAAAGACATTGAATTGGGACAGTTTATAAAGTATCATTATACTGTCCAAGAAGTTGATATAATGAAATAAGCAACTCTCTTTCAAAGAAAATAAGTGACTAAATGAATTCTTCTATACCCCTTGCTCAAATTGTGTCTGAGAGTAAACCACTAGAAAATGTTTATTAGATTTTAAAAGTTAGTTAACTCCATCAAATAAAAGTCTGGCAATTCACAAACATTTTTATAGTTATTTTATATGTGCCATTTTTTTTTTCAGTGTTGTTCCCACAATTGAGGGGAAAATCTCCACCAACTTATTCACTAAAATGTTCATTTGTTCAGTGGGATCAGAATCACTTATGATAGATTACTTCCTTGTGTGATCATATTGTAAAACTATTGTAGTCTGTATAATTAAGAAAACATTTTACACATGGGCCAAACTATATCATGAACAACCATGATGGGAAAGCAAATCCTTCAGCTCTGATTCCATGCAAGGGTGAGTGGTTATCTTGCTGATTGATGATGATTAGTTTCCTAGAGCAAACCGGCCTACATGCTGGTAAGTGCCAAATGGCCGAAGGCCACCTCTCTGGACACTCCTTTGCTGGCAGTTATCTTTGCATGACTTGGAAGAAGCCACAGTTGCAGCAGTGTGACTCTGGTTCAGTGGTTCAAATTGGCTGTTTTTGTTTTGATCATTGCCCCTACCCAGGCATTACCTGTTGGGGATCATAAAATGGTACATTTAAAAGAAAATAGGGGCATGTCAAGACTTCCTCTTTCTTATTCTCCTGTCTGAATGACAGGAAATAATCTATGAGACTCTCTTAAAAATAAAAATAAATTCTTAGAAATAAAAATAAATTTATCAGAAATAATGTAGCAGCTATAACCTAGATACTTATAAAATAAATGCAATAAACCCTACCTGTGATGTTTAGTAATCATATAAATGTCCAGGCAACTATTTAAAGGAAGGTCCTATTTGCCTGCCTTTTAAACACTGTTCAGTACAATTTTGTCTTTACAGATACTAATAGTTCATTTTGTATCATGTATGATAAGCACTAAATCAAATCAACTCCCAAAGGTTTGTGATTTTGTTTCTACTTTTTTTTTCCAAATACCAAATATAGCCTTAAATCTTCTGGGCATATCAGAGACTACCTTTATTTAATTTACATCAATTACTCAAGATAGTAGATTTAGAGAACACATTTTAAATTTCTATTAATTCTAGAATTCTGGAATAATTAAAATGGGATTTTCTATGGTATAGTCAAGGAATAATTTCCTCTCATATTAAAGATGAAAAATAAACGTACACCTACTTGTCTAACTGTAGTTTAATCATATGGTTATTTAAGAATAACTGAGTTGGGTAGCATACATAAGTGACAGACATATGTCACATCTCAAGTCTTCAGCCTCACAGGTTGTTTGTAGATAAGGGTGTGATTTTAATCTTCAGAATTTTTTTTTAATTGAATGTTATGAAAGATAATAATTCTCTTACTAGTTTTCTGTTTTGTAAATGTCAGTCATGACAATCTCGTGTAGACATTTTGGTTTTATCATCACCCCTTGCTCTGCTGTCTCATTAATGCATCATGAATATCTTCAGAATCCCCTTCCATCCCCATTCTTGATTTCATGGAAGGTGAGGATGCTAATCATATCTGTGCAGGTGTATTTTTGTTGATCTGCCAGCAAAATCCTTCTGCTCATTCAAGAACATCATCTGTCTGTAATTAATATTCCATCTTCTTGAAGATGAGAAATTAATATCTGTCTAATATGCCAAATTTCATCCAGCAATTGAATTCTCAAGCATCTATTTAAGCATCAGTCTTTCTGAAAAATACTTTATTACACCTACAATAATAGTTATTTGTTTGCTGAACATCATGATGATTCATTTCTTGAGCTTCTCGTTCTCTTTCTCCCTACTCTCTCTCTGTCTCTGTCTCTCTCTCTCTTCATTGATGTTGGCCAATTGTTTCAAATTTCATATCAACTTCTTGGATACTCTGATTTTTACATGTTTTTCTTTTCTTTTTTATTCTTTCTAAACAAGCAGGTATGATAAAACCTAACAAAATAAACCTGCTTTCATATCAAGGAGTTTATGTGAAATCAAATTATTGCCTTGTAAAGTCTTAAAAAGATTACTGTGAATGATTATAGACACAGTGAAAATAAGAATTTGGAAATCAGAGTAACATAATATGGGATAAGCAAGTCCTTCAGATTAAGAACTATATATTACATCACTGTGAGTTCACTACAGATTCTTATCTCTAAGACTGTCAATACAAAATATTGAAAGGAATGGACCTGCTTAGAAATATCCCTGAAGCAGGACAAGAACACTCCCTTCAGAACATGGCTATTATTTCCCAGGACTTTTTACCCTACCTGTAAAGATGCTAATACATCCATTTTCGTCATCAAATTATTGCTTTGTTTTGTTCATTTGTTTGGTACAAACAAATACGTGTGGTGATCATCATTCTGAACAATGTCCTGTCTACCTGCTCATTCCAATAGGATGTTCAGTTTTCTCGGTCATGTCATCCTGTCCCAACATAGAAGACGAATGGTGGGAGTGGAGCTCCCCAAAAGAAACAATAGTGGTTGAAGTAAAACAGCTATTCACACAAATCCGTGTCACTAAGTATATATTTTTCAAGGCTCTTCAGAAATCAGTGTATTTTAGGATGTCATACTCTTCCTCATAAATTTGGGTGCCAAAATGTAAAAGCTACAGGGTTGCAGGCATATTTGAGAGCAGATGGTAATACCTACTGCTGTGTCCAAATAGGCTGGTGGGCTTATTTATCTGATATGTTTTTGAGTTATGATAAGAAGCCAACCATCTCTTTTATTCACGACCCAGAAACATACACTTTCAAGTAAAGATACCTTCTCTGTAGAGCCTGTTTGCCAGCTAAAAATAAATAATATATTGCTGAGATTTTGTGTCCATTTAATTACAGTCATCACAAAGAAAGGGATACTTTTATTGCTCTTTTAATGTTTTCTTCTGAAAGTTTTTCTTTAGAGCATTTGTATATAAATAAGATCATTGCATTAATGTTTTTGCTGATTAGAACCCATTTTTCCCAGTGTTGCTTAAAATATAGAATTTTTCAAGTTTGCAGTGCATACTAACCCTGCAGTATAGCTCTCTCAGACTCTAATTAATTCGCATTGCAGAAGCAATGAGTTTGATCTCAGCTGTAGATGTCACAGTGACTTATCCCTTCAATGAAGTGATAATTGGTGTCTGGTTAATTCTATTCATAGAAACCATGGGGCATAAAAAGTAATCCTCACTTTCATTACACAGCATGAAGCTTCCAGTAGCACCTATGTGTTCCTAGCAAGAATATTTTTATTCTCAAGACCATAATTCACAACTGTGAAAATGCATCCTATAAGTATATATCTACTGTCTGCTTGATAGTTACTCAAGAGGAGCTTTGAATACGGTCCTTTGGGCTATACAAAAGATTGTCAGTTACCTCCAAAACACAAAACCCAATCAAGCAGATGATAAGCTATTTCCTTGCAAAATAACTTCTTAGCACTAAGATAGATCCCAGGCCATGGATATTTATTCAATGCAAAGATGACTGGTGTTTATGCAAGATACTTTAACATGGATGTGTAATATTAATATTTTGACATATATGAAAGTATACACATATTCTTGCTGTATATATTTGTAAATTATAAAGCAAATAAGAGAATGAGTAATCATGAGCCAGCACCTAAGTGAAGAACTACAGTATCACAGATGTGGCTACCTTTACTGCTTCTTAACTGTCCCATCACCTGCCCCAAACTAATATGTACAAGATCTGCTTTGTGGTCAGATATAATTGTATTGGCATTTATAAAGTTTTGTCACATGTTTATACACACACAATTTTTTTAAATTTCATTAAAGTATTTCTATACTATCTCTCACTTGCTTTTTCTTTTTTAAAACTCATTTATTTATTTTAAATTAATTTATATTTTGGCTCTGCTAGGTTTTTGTTATATCAATATAACACATGTATTGATATCATTAGAAATTCATTAAATTCTGGTAAATAAAGCCCTTGACAATCAATTCTAGTCCTCTCTCTAGCACTAACCTTCAAGAATTTGGCAAGAAAACATTTCAAAACTTTAAATGATAATATAAATATTATATGCACTCTAGTAGCTCAGTTGGTAAAGAATCTGCCTGTAGTGCAGGAAATTTAATCCCTGCATCAGGAAGATCCCCTGGAAAAGAAAATGGCAACCACTCCAATAATCTTGCCTGGAAAATCCTATGGACAAATAGGCAAGAGTACTGGAGTGGGTTGCCATTGCTTCTCCAATAATATGTTATAGATGTTATTATACATTAAAATATAGATATCTAATATTGTGGATAGTTTCATGCACATGGTATTACACCAGAAGAATTATTCAACTTTATATCACTTCAATTTTCTTCTGTTACCTAATATAGGTCCAGAAAAACTTCCCACTAAAGTATATATAGCTTGACCTCATTTCATATAACCGATTGTTGTCGTTCTGTCATTCAGTCATGTCCAACTCTTTGCAACTCCATGAACTATAGCATGCCAGGCCTCCCTGTCCTTCACTGTCTCCCGGATTCAGTTCAAACTCATATCCATTGAGTCAGTGATGCCATCCAAAAGTCTCATCCTCTGTCGCCCCCTTCTACTCTTGCCCTCAGTTTTCCCCAGTGTCAAGGTCTTTTTCAGTGAACTGACTCCTCTTATCATGTGGTCAAAGTATCGGAGCCTCGGCTTTAGTATAAGTCCTTCCAGTGAATATTCAAGGTTGATTTCCTTTAGGATTGACTAGTTGATCTTGAGAATTGGCTAGTTTGATCTCTTTGCTGTCCAAGGGACTCTCAAGAGTCTTCTCCAACACCACAGTTCGAAAGCATCTATTTTTCAGTGCTCAGCCTTCTTTATGGTTTGACTCTCATATTCGTACATGACTATTGGAGTTTTGATTGGCAAAGTGATGTCTCTGCTTTTTCATATACTGTCTAGGTTTTCTTCCAAGAACAAAGCATCTTTTAATTTTGTGGCTACAGTCATCATACACAGTGATTTTGAAGCCCACGAAAATCAAATCTGTCACTGCTTACACTTTATCCCCATCTGTTTGCCAGGAAGTGATGGGACCAGATGCCATGATCTTAGTTTTTCAAATGTTGAGTTTTAAGCCAGCTTTTTCACTCTCCTCTTTCACCTTCATCAAGAGGTTCTTTAGCTCCTCCTTACTTTCTGCCATTAAAGTGGTATCATCTGCATGTCTGAGATTATTGATATTTCTCCCTGCAATCTTGGTTCCGGCTTGTGCTTCATCCTGCCCAACATTTCTCATGATGTACTCTGCTATAAGTTAAATAAACAGGGTAACAATATACAGCCTTGACAAACTCCTTTCCCAATTTGGAACCAGTCTGTTGTTCCATGTCCATTTCTAACTGTTGCTTCTTGTCCCGCATACAGGCTTCTCAGGAGACAGGTAAGGTGGTCTGGGATTCCCATCTCTTTCAGAATTTTCTAGTTTATTATGATCTACATTGTTACAGGCTTTAGCATAGTCAATGAAGCAGAAGTACATTTTTTTTAACCCCCTTGCTTTTTCTATGATTCAGCAAATGTTGACAATTTGATCTCTGGTTCCTCTGCCTTTTCTAAATCAAGCTTGTACATCTGGAAGTCCTCGGTTCACATACTGCTAAAGCCTAACTTGAAGGATTTTGAACATAGTCTTGCTGGTATGTGAAATGAGTGAAGTGTGTGGTAGTTTGAACATTCTTTGACATTGCCTTTCTTTGGGATTAGAATGAAAACTGACCTTTTCCAGTCCTGTGACCACTGCTGAATTTTCCAGATTTGCTGGCATATTGAGTGCAGCACTTTCAGAGCAACATCTCTTAGGATTTGAAATAGTCATCTGGAATTCCATCACCTCCACTAGCTTTGTTCGTAGTGATGCTTCCTAAGGGCCACTTGACTTCACACTCCAGGATGTATGGCTCTAAGTGAATGATAACACCATCCAGGTTATCAAGACCTTTTCTGTACAGTTCTTCTGTGTATTCTTGCCACTTCTTTTTAATCTCTTCTGCTTCTGTTAGGTCCTTGTCATTTCTGTCCTTTATTGTGCCCAAGAAATACATTTCTTTGCAAGAAAAACATTTTTTGCATGAAATGTTCCCTTGGTATTTCCAATTTTCTTGAAGAGATCCCTAGTCTTTTCCATTCTATTGTTGTTTTTCCTCTGTTTCTTTGCATTGTTCATTTAAGAAGACTTTCTTATCTCTCCTTGCTATTCTCTGGAACTGTGCATTCAGATGGGTATATTTTCCCCTTTCTCCTTTGCTTTTCACTTCTCTTCTTTTCTCAGCTTTTATAAGATGCCCTCAGACAAGCACCTTGCATTCTTGCATTTCTTTTTCTTGGGAATCATTTTGGTCACTGCTTCCTAAACAATGTTACCAACCTCTGTCCATAGTTCTTTAGGCACTCTGTCTACCAGATCTAATCCCTTGAATCTATTTTGTCACCTCCACTGCATAACTGTAAGGGATTTGATTTAGGTCAGACCTGAAGAGCCTAGTGGTTTTCCCTGAAGGTGTGATTGTGTGTGTGTGCCTGTGTTAGTCGTTCAGTTGTGTCTGACTCTTTGCGACCGCATGGACTATAGCTCACCAGGCTCCTCCTCTGTCCATGGAATTGTCTAGGCAAGAATACTAATTTGAATTGCCATTCCCTTCCTCAGGGGATCTTCACCAATCCAGGGATCAAACCTGACTCTCCTGCATTGCAGGCAAATTCTTTACCATCTGAGCCACCAGGGAAGCCCCAGTGGTTTTCCCTCCTTTCTTCAATTTAAGTCTGGATTTTGCAATAAGTAGCTGATGATTTGAGCCACTATCAGCTCCTAGTCTGTATACAGGTTCTCCGTCTTCAACTGTAAAGGATATAATCAATCTGATTTTGGTGTTGACCAAAAAGTTCACTGATTCCTAAAATGTAGATGTTCACTCTTGCCATCTCCTGCTCAACCACATCCAATTTACCTTGATCCATGGACTTAACATTCCAAGTTCATATGCAGTATTGTTCTTTATATCACTGGACCTATGACCAATAGGAGTCCTATAATTTATCCATTATAAACATGTGTAACTCAGTCAAAGGACATTATGTAGTTATTTCATGTAACTGATAAATGTTCTGTAATTTAGCCAATAATTTAGCCAACAGAGTTATCCTTTGTGTACATTTAAGTTGAAACAATGTTGTAATAAATGTACTGCTGCTGCTGCTACTAAGTCACTTCAGTCGTGTCCAACTCTGTGCAACCCCGTAGACGGCAGCCTATCAGGCTCCGCCATCCCTGGGATTCTCCAGGCAAGAACACTGGATGGGTTGCCATTTCCTTCTCCAATGCATGAGAGTGAAAGTGAAAGTCACTCAGTCGTGCCCGACCCTTAGCGACCCCATGGACTGCAGCTCATCAGGCTCCTCCATCCATGGGAGTTTCCAGGCAAGAGTACTGGAGTGGGGTGCCACTGCCTTCTCCAATAAATGTACTAGTATGCCTTTATGCCTGTAACAGAATATTGCTCTAGATTAGAAACTTAGAAGGGAAATGCCTTGGTCAAATTGTGTATGCATTTTGAATGTTAACAGTTAAAACCAAATGTCCCTTAAAAGGCTAAAACTGTAAATGGTCTGACATTTCACCCTACTTGCAAGTTATTAAATTAGTCTACCACAGTTTCACAGATACTGGTAGAAGACACAATACTCCTGGGTCAGAGACAAAGGACTTTATTACTCACAGCAATGGCAGTAGCCAAAGGATTTGCCTTTTCTTTTGCAGATTTCTCAGGTGCAAATACCCTAGGGCCATGTGAAGAGGGCCAAGTGATACCTGCACATGTTAATGTGTTATGTGACAAAAACCTTGAGCTTAGGGAATCTGACTCTTTTATCATGGTTGGTAGGGCAAGATACTATCTTGACTATGTTAGATAATATACAAATATAACCTTATTTTCTTAGGAAGATACCTCCTCTCTCTTCTAAGGCTGTTTGCTCTACAAACATCTTGGAGAAGATAGTCTCTAACACAATTAGAACTTCTGCTTACAGAATGTGCAGAAATAGGAAACCAACAAGAATTATTCCCAGAAGTTTCCCTCACAGAGGTTTTACAATGGCTTCCTTTGGGAATCATGCTGTGCTCCTAACCTGTGGCTGTGTTAAACCCTTCCCAGATTAATCCGTCCATATCCAATTCACTCTCCCCTAACTCTTGCTGCCACTCCTATTCTGAATCTGCTAATGAGATTCAGTGCTGATACTACGTTTGCTTTCAAGAAAACCAAAATTTCCCAGGTGCTTAGCAACCATGCCAGTAATCAAGAAAATATAATTTCTGTTTTTTTTTTTGTGTGTGTGTGTGAATCAGAAAACATTTCTTTTATGTATATGAATCATATACCACTCATATCCAGCTATTTGTTGCCCTGTATATATGCAAACCAAGCAAATAAAGTGTGCCTTATATTCCAGTGTTCCAAGAGTAATCTGTATTTTGATATGAAAACATCCAATTTTCAAATGTGAGTAAATTAATTAAAGTTGATTAATAATATTTTCAGCAATATGAGGTCTTCGCTGGTGGCTCAGATAGTAAAGAATCTGCCTGCAATGCAGGAGACCCAGGTTTAATGCCTGGGTCAGGAAGATCCCCTGGAGAAGGGAATGGTAACCACTTCAGTATTCTTGCTTGGAGAATTCAAGAGAAGCCTGGTGGAACACAACCCATGGAGTTGCAGAGTCAGACATGACTAAGTGACTAATCCTTTCACTTTGCAGCAAGGTGAGATGCAGCCACAAAACTGTAGAGAATAATAGAAAAAAGTTATGACATTCAGGATTTCTCCAGAAATGCATCCTCCTATACTCAATTATGGCCCCATTCACAAAGCTTCCATAACATTTTATACACCTTTCTCCTAAAGTGTATCACTAGGTTCCTGATTTTTTTTTTTTTTGACAATTTAGATAAAATATGTTCACTGTCCTAGAGAAAATTAAACAGAAACCTTTGGGATTAGCCTTCTGTACCAAACAGACATCATTTATCTCATCTGACAAATATAATTTATATGTTATACAGTTTTTTGTGAGTTAATATCTATTTCCAGAGTTATAAAAAGTGTAATGGTACACAAAAATTTTTAGTCAGTATAGAAAATAGCATTCAGAAATTATTTTTAACACTTTGCTTTTAACTATAATGTCACATCCATGGTGTATATAGTTGTCTTTTGTGGAGTTGAAGTTTTTCCATCGTTGTTTTCTATAATTGCTATTGTATATTATTTTCAAAAAATAATAGAAAGTGAGAGAAAGTGAAGTCTCTCAGTCGTTTCTGACTCTTTGCAAACCCATGGATGTAGCCTACCAGGCTCCTCTGTTCATGGGATGTTCTAGGCAATAGTACTGGAGTGGATTGCCATTTCCTTCTCCAGGGGATCTTCCTGACAGAGATCAAATCCAGGTCTCCCGCATTGTAGACAGACGCTTTACTGTCTGAGCCAACATTGTATATTTTTTCAGAAGGAATTTAGACATCATCTTGCATCCTTGAGAATTGTTTTAAATTAAAATATAATTGACATAAAGCAACATATTAGTTTCAGGTGTATCACATACTGATTTGATATTTATATATCAGTTCAGTTCCTCAGTTGTGTCCGACTCTTTGCGACCCCATGAATTGCAGTACTCCAGGCCTCCCTGTCCATCACCAACTCCCAGAGTTTACCCAAACTCATGTCCATCGAGTTGGTGATGCCATCCAGCCATCTCATCTTCTGTCGTCCCCTTCTCCTTCTGCCCCCAATCCATCCCAGCATCAGAGTCTTTTCCAATGAGTCAACTCTTCGCATGAGATGGCCAAAGTATGGGAGTTTCAGCTTCAGCATCAGTCCTTCCAATGAACACCCAGGACTGATCTCCTATAGAATGGACTGGTTAGATCTCCTTGCAGTCCAAGGGACTCTCAAGAGTCTTCTCCAACACCACAGTTCAAAAGCATCAATTCTCTGGAGCTCAGCTTTCTTCACAGTCCAACTTTCACATCCATACATGACCACTGGAAAAACCATGAGGTGAAACAATATATACAAATAATAATAAATCTAATTAACATCCATCATATTTTAAAGATATCCCCAGTTGCGGGCCACATGTAGGAGTGAAATAGGAATTCCAAGTTCTTGTTCATGGAACCAAAAAATGGACTCCAGGAACATGCAAACACTCACAGTAACAAGCAAATGGGATTTATTAGAGAGAAGGAAAGTACAAAGCTCTCAGTGTAGACACTGTGAGTTAAGAAGCTATGTGAGCAGAAAACCTATCATTGTACATACATTCAGGCCTATTCAGATAGTATTTTTTGTCCCTTAACTTATAATGTACAAGTAAAAAATATGAATACCAAGGTAAATGTCAGATAGAATGCAAGCAACAATAAAGGGCATTATTATTTAACTGAGAAATGTTTTTCTCATTCAGGAAAGAGAAAGCATGGTATGTTGGACTGGGAAATACTGACAGAGTACTTCTGCATAATTTCCAATCTTTAGATACGCAAGAGGGCTTTGTCAGCAAACTAAGACCTTTTCTGAGAAGTAGGGGAAGGAAAGAATACTTACTGAACACTCACTAAATGCCAGAATCATGGTACTTTTAGTCCTTTCCTCATTTATTGTTCACAGAGTTATGCCTATGATTTTTGTTACCTTTCTGTCCATCTTACACATGAGGTTTCATGGATATATTGCAAGTCAGTGGCAGAACCAGGACTGTGCCAGGTATGCCAGCTTTCAGGTGTCACCTCCTCCTTACTGTGGTCTTAGCTCACAGTCCAAGGGAAGCTGCGGTACAAACTGTTAAAATCTGATAATTCAGACACAAAGACAACTAATCTTGAATATTGATTCTACATACCTTAGATGGAACAAAGAAGGCAGGAAACATGTTTATCAGGATAATTATGTAGGTAGCAAACATGTGTAGGCTCTTCTTTGATGCCAAGCTGAGATGAATTCTCATCTCCTAATCAAGAGAATATTCCAGAACACTTAGGGAAACTTCCAAAACAGTAGTCCTTGGACTTTGTCCCTGAAAAATCCAAATTTTCCCACCCAAAAGAATAACTATACTGATCAAGTTCAAGTTCTTGATGTAGCCTTGAAGATATAAAGCGTCCATTTTAAGGCAGAAATCATAGATAATACCTGAACTGCTATAGGTCAAGGGGCAGCATTTACTTTAGACATTGTCAGAGCATCTCCCAGTACCCCTCAAATAGGTGACCGAAACGTGGTCTGCGGCTCCTCTGATCAGATCTCCAGCTGAGATCCTTCTTATGAATATGATCCACCTTGATGCTCCTGGCAACTGCTGTTTCTCTTCATCCCCAAGCTCTGGTGTACCCCTCGGCTCTGGGGGTCCTCACCCTCTCACTAACTTGGCACTAAGTAAGAAGGAAAGAAGTGGACTATCGAAAAGATGGTAATAGACTTGATGAGGAAAACATTCCTATGCCTGTTTTATCATTTAAGTGTCTGGTTTCTTGTCATTCAAGTATTCTCCCTTCTGTCAAGTCATTGGAGTAGATTTCATCAATCAAGATAAGAGTTCATTCATTTTTTTTTCAGTAAGTCTAAGCTGCTTATTTCATGATTCTTCTTTTTGGTTAAATTATCTTGGAGTAGATTTTTATCACTCAATATAAAGCTTATGTATTCTTTCAGCAAAAGTTTTCAGGGTGTAAAATATACCGGACACTGTTCTTGGTGTTGGACATACACTGTTGAACAAGATGAGATCTGTCTTCATGGAGTGTTCCAAATGGTGAGCAAGACAGCATGGTGGGGATAGAGGGTAGTAAGTAATTTCAAGTGTTACAAACACTAGAGAGAGAGAGGAACTACAGAGATTTTTGTGAGGTAGAAGAAGCTGAAGAATCAGCTGAGGGATTCATGGAAGGAGTGTTTAAAATGAATGGAAAACATTCTCTTACCATTTTCTATTTATTTATTTTTACTTTACAATATTGTATTGATTTTGCTGTACATCAACATGAATCTGCCACGGGTGTACACGTGTTCCCCATCCTGAACCCTCCTCCCTCCTCCCTCCTCATACCATTCTTCTGGGTCATCTCAGTGCACCAGCCCCAAGCATCCTGTATCCTGCATCGAACCTAGACTGGTGATTCGTTTCTTATATGATATTATACATGTTTCAATGCCATTCTCCCAAATCGTCCCACCCTCTCCCTCTCCCACAGAGTCCAAAAGACTGTTCTATACATCTGTGTCTCTTTTGCTGTCTCGCATACAGGGTTATTGTTACCATCTTTCTAAATTCCATATATATGCGTTAGTATACTGTATTGGTGTTTTTCTTTCTGGCTTACTTCACTCTGTATAATCGGCTCCAGCGTCATCCACCTCATTAGAACTGATTCAAATGTATTCTTTTTAATAGCTGAGTAATACTCCATTGTGTATATGTACCACCACTTTCTTATCCATTCATCTGCTGATGGACATCTAGGTTGCTTCCATGTCCTGGCTATTATAAACAGTGCCGCAATGAACATTGGGGTACACGTGTCTCTTTCAATTCTGGTAGCCCAGCAGTGGGATCGCTGGATCATAAGGCATTTCTATTTGCAATTTTTTAAAGGAATCTCCACACTGTTCTCCATAGTGGCTGTACTAATTTGCATTCCCACCAACAGTGTAAGAGGGTTCCCTTTTCTCCACACCCTCTCCAGCATTTATTGCTTGTAGACTTTTGGATAGCAGCCATTCTCGCTGGTGTGAAATGGTACCTCATTGTGGTCTTAATTTGCATTTCTCTGATAATGAGTGATGTTGAGCATCTTTTCATGTGTTTGTTAGCCATCTGTATGTCTACTTTGGAAAGATGTCTGTTTAGTTCTTTGGCCCATTTTTTGATTGGATCATTTCTTAACCTCTTCGTTTATGAGCCATGCAGCTCATAGTGTGAACCTATATCATGGTTCTTATGGTTGCTGCTGCTAAATCGCTTCAGTCGTGTCCAACTCTGTGCGACCCCATAGACGGCAGCCCACCAGGCTCCCCCGTCCCTGGGATTCTCAAGGCAAGAACACTGGAGTGGGTTGCCATTTCCTTCTCCAATGCATGAAAGTGAAAAGTGAAAGGGAAGTCTCTCAGTGTGTCTGATTCTTAGCGACCCCATGGACTGCAGCCTACAGGCTCCTCCGTCCATGGGGTTTTCCAGGCAAGAGCACTGGAGTGGGGTGCCATCGCCTTCTCCAGGTCCTCATGGTAGCACTATATACGTATAGGCTTGTATATAAATGGATTTACAAAGTTTCAGCCTCATTATCTCAAACAAATGAGATAAAATTAATGTCAGAATGTTTTAGCTGAGTACAGTAAATAAATAAATAAGAATTTATAAGTAAAGTAAAAACGAATTCTGATATATAGGAAACTGTGCATCATTTGGGTTATTGTAGGTAATTTAGCTCACTGCCTCTTCCCTTCTTCTGTGTCTCTTTTCATTTCCTTTATAGCCGTGTTTCCTTTAAGAATGGCCCTCAGACATATCTCAGAATTTACTTGAATGGTTACTAAAAATTCTGTTTCTTGACCACTGCTACCACAGAATCAAAATTATTTAGGGTAGGGACTGTCTGCATTTTTAACGAGATCCCAAGACATTTCTCCTGCACACTGAAGTATGAGAAACATGCTTTAAAGCTATATATTTCTCCTGTTGTCCCATTAATGTAGTCATCATTGCCTCTATCAGCTGATAAAGATGCTGTTTAAGAACCACATGCTGCTTTTGTGACCAGTCTGATGCCTCCAGGTAGCCCACTTGGTAAAGTGACAGATTAAAAGAAAATAAAGCTAAGCTGCTCATCCTCCACTGCCTCTATTTATAACTAGCAACTGGTAGTCCTTTTGCTGACTACATGTACCTTCTCCCTCGCCCACCAGGGCCCTATGTCTCACATGCAAAACATTCATAGTTTCTTGTTATGCTTTTCATTCTATAATCTGCTATCTCCATTATATT
Organism: Aepyceros melampus; assembly: GCA_006408695.1. Taxonomy (NCBI): domain Eukaryota; kingdom Metazoa; phylum Chordata; class Mammalia; order Artiodactyla; family Bovidae; genus Aepyceros; species Aepyceros melampus. Next base: position 532,800 of record SJXQ01004525.1, on the reverse strand, counting down.
TTTTTTCCTTTCTTGGCATGACCTGGGACTGTGTGTATGTGTATTTTCATGTGAAAATTGAAATGAGTGATGTCTGTGTGTCTGTGTGTGTGTACATGTGCACGCATGTGTGTGTGTTTGCATGTTTGAGTGTAGCATGATGTGGGTGACCCACAGTGCATTGGTAACCAGGCCGTCACTTGTTTTCCTGTCTGGGATAAGGCATTGAGGGGAAGATATCTCATGTAAAGGATCATTGTGTAGGTTAGAGACCTAAGTAGTTGGCTAGCAATAGTAATAGTGACCAGATGGTGATCAGTGATGGATGGCATGACTGAGGAAGCAGGTATTAAGATGGCAGTCTCTAACTCCATATCTTCCATGTGTTACACCTGGCTGGGAAGCCTGTTGGGTTGATGGAGTGAGTGGCTCACTCTGCATGGTATTATAAGTCTGAATCACTCCTCCTTAATTCTGCCAACATTTACCAAACTTCACATATATACCAGAGCCAGTAGACCTACAAAAATAAATAAGACATAGTCTCTGGAGTATTATCTGAGAGTAATCTGGACACAAAATACTGCTTTCTCAATACAAAATGTTATGGGATGGGATCACGAGGTAGCCATGATTTCCTGAGGAAATGACTTTTAAGGTTGGCTTCAGTGAGTGCGTATAAAATTCCAGGTAGACAGAGAGAGAATTTCTGTTTAGAGGACAAGGGATGTGGACATGTGCAAAGACAAAGTGTATTCAGAATGCATATTTAGTTATAGATGTGAAGGCGTTACATGCCATGCTCAGGAGCCTGGCCCTCCTCCATGTGACACAGCCTTTCTGTTGTGTTGACTGATCTCAGTCTTTAGCTGTTGCAAGAGCATCAAATCTGAATAGTCTAGGTCATGAGTTTAATTTCTGATCCTTCCTCAAGCCATAGTGGCAAATTCTTCTTGCCCTTAATTTCACAATGTACTATATCCATGTCCTAGGTCACAGGGCAAAAGGGTCACCATAGAAAAATCTGAATGTCTTTTGAAATAGTCCAACTCTTGACCACATTATTCTTGGGCTTTTTTTTAACTTTCCTTGAGCGAACACTCATGAGCATTGACCTGAGATATGAGCATGTGTTTTTCTTTGCCAATCGTGTATATGTGCCAAGATATATACAGAAAGATATTCAGTGTAGTGGGCTTCCCTGGTAGCTCAGATGGTAAAGAATCTGCCTGCATTGCAGGAGACCTGAATTTGATTCCTGGATTGAGAAGATCCCCTGGAGAAGGGAATGGCTACCTACTCCAGTATTCTCGCCCAGAGAATTCAAGGGACAGAGAAGCCTGGCAGGCTACAATCCATGGAGTCACAAAGAGTTGGACACAACTGAGTGATTGACACTTTCACTTTCTTCAATGTAGCATTACTTTTAATAGTGAAAAATTAAATTTCAAGCAATTTACCTAAAGCAAATATTACACTTTCATATGACAGAATATGATACAATCTCTAAATTATATTTTCATATTAATTATATGAGAAAATGATTATTGTATTCTTTAGACAAAACAGGATATGAAGCTAAATATATAATATAACTAGTTTTTTAAAAAAATAGTGCATAGACATATGTATAATTATGAGTTGGGGTCAGGAGTATGTAAGGAAATATAGCAAAACAGAATACCGGTAGTATCTTCTCATGGTATAATTAAAGGTGAATTTTATTGTCCTCTCTATTTTTTTCTACATTGTCCAATTTTTCATAATGAAAATATTTAAAAATGAAAAGATTGAGGGGTAAATAAAAACAGAAGTCAAGAATAGGTCTGTGGTGAATGTTTCTGTCTCTAGCCATTATGGGGAGAGACAACATAGGAAGATATATTAACAACCACAATCTGTGTTTTCAGTCACTTAATACATTTCCAGTTCTCATATTGCACCAGCCACTGCCTGATGCAATGATGACTGAATCAGTTACAGTCTTGGATTGAAGAGCTCAGTAAAACAGCCCTGACTTTGCCCTAAATCTGTGCACAGCTCTGGCAGGAAACTCACCTCTTTCCCTCTTCATTATCGTTCTTCCAAAGTGTTAGATTTTGAATGAGAAGTGCTGAGACTAAAGTCTGTTTCTAATCAGCTTACTTATCTAAAGAACAAGTGTAAATGGCATTAAGGCACCTAACAAGACATCTTTGGTAATTCTGCTTTTCCTTAGCTAATAGCACTACAGCGTGTGGCAGTGCCAACAAACACTGCCCCCTTGTTTACATGATAACTGAGCTTTAATTGGTTTGTGCATATTAATGTGACCTTGAGCGGAGATCAAAACGCGCTTGTGAGATTGAGGAGACTCTCAGGTTCCTACCCCAGCTTTGGACATGTCAGCCAGGGAAGGGCGCTACTGGAAAGGCAGGCAGCAGAAACAGTCTGAGCATTGAGTCCGTATCGGAAATAGATTCTGGCCTTGACAGCGTATTTTTAAGCTCAAGGCTTTCACCAACTGTCTGTTGTCCTATGTTGTTTCTATGGTTAAACGTAACCAGAAAGAACTTGGGAATGTACCCTGGGTGGCACAAAAAGGGGAGATGGCAGCTTTCTTTTACCATCCAAGTGGTGTTTTTCCCCTTTGGGGATGAAATTCAAGATGATTTTCTAAGTGCACTAAGTTTTAAATCAAGAGCAGAGCTCTCCCTCTGGAATCTAGCTATGGCTGTGGGGTCAGTCATTCTTAAAGAATGATATGCGTGAGAAAGACATGCCTGTCCACAGTCTTAAAAGCCTTGGCCTGCCAGGTTAGGTCCCCTGGTGCCCACAAAATAACCAAGTTTCTTGGATAAAGGATTGTGGAGTAGATTAAGACCCTATGTGGAATGGGTCCTAAATCATAGAACAGATCTGCACATATGCACAATATAATACCCCAAACATAGGAACCATTCAGCCACGTGCATGAGTATCCAGTCATGTACACAGTATTGCCACTCCAGTGGCTGTTTCCTGTCTTTTAAGTTGTGCTACTGGAAGGAGCTGGTGGAAGTTATACAGCTCAACAAATTCACACAACCCTTACTGTAATCTTACATAATTCAATAATAATAAGAACTATACATGGAAGTGGTCATTTTGTTATATATTATTTTTATTGGAAAGACTTCCTTTGTGAGGTGGGAAACTGAGTTTGGCAACCTTTGATTTTTCCTTATGAGTTTTTAAGTTCATAAAATTTAAATATGCTCTATTCAAACCTATAAGGGTTACTCCAGTTAGATTATGGTCAACTATGGTTAATAAAGATTTAATGAGTAAATATTTGTTGTTGATAATAGTCCACATTATTCTGACACGCATGTCATAATGAAAAATAATTGATCAAAATCTGAAGGAAATTGGTGAAAAACTTCAAGAGAATATTTTTTAATTATAAGTGAGAGCTGAGGCATGGTAGTATATTTTACTCAGTTCCGTTTAGTCTCTCAGTCATGTCTGACTCTCTGCAACCCAATGAATCACAGCATGCCAGGACTCTGTGTCCATCACCAAACCCTGGAGTTCACTCAGACCCACGTCCATTAAGTCAGTGATGCCATCCAGCCATCGCATTCTCTGTCGTCCCCTTCTCCTCTTGCCCCCAATCCCTCCCAGCATCAGAGTCTTTTCCAATGAGTCAATTCTTTGCATGAGGTGNATTTGCTTTAAAAATAGGGTCTTTTTTTGAAAAGTGATAGTAGGTTATAAAAATTAAAATTAAAAGAGAAATAGAGGACTTAAAATTTTTTTAAAAAAGGAGAAGAAAAAGAAAGGAAGAAAAAACAAACAAAAATATCTTCTAAAAAAAAATAAAAGAGAATGGTCGAAAAAATAGTAAAGATATTTCTGGCCCTTTCTCTGGTGTTGTACGCAGTGTGGGGCCACTTCCAAGGTGGTTCCCTCTGTTTAGCTTCTTCTGCTTGCTGGTCTCTTCAGTGTCTGATTTCCACCCTGGCGCAAGGGGGCAGTGGAAGTCACTTTTTTTTTTTTTTTTTTAAGGCTCACTTGGTCAGTCGCACTGTAGGGAGGGACGGATGCTGCTACCAAATAGCTCTGGCGTGTATTTGCAATGTCTCAGCCCCACTGGGCCTGCCCCTACACCCGGTGCACAACGCTCAGGCTCTACGTTTCTCCGCTGGGAACCGTCTGAGGCCTGCCCTAGGCTGCATGCACCTCCCTGGTCTAAGCCTCTCAGGCTTGGCACCCAGGTAATCGCAGATTCGATTGGGCCTGAGTTTTGTGCCCTTCCCAGGACCAAGTAGCTCAGATGTTTGGCGAGCGCAGTCGCGTGGCTTTTCGCCTTTTCCTGCTGCTCAGTTTTCTGGGTGTACCCCTTTCTCCCCTTTTCAGGCAGATTGTGACTGTCCAGCACCCCAAGAAGTTTTAGTTAGCAAAGAAGCCTGCTTGCAGTTTGGTCAATAAAGTCTCTCCGGGGCTGCGATTACCACGTTCCAGCCCTTACAGCTCTGGCTGCCTGTCGCCGGCGGGGGATGGTCTGCAGCCAGCTATTTCTGTTCTGTCCTTTGTTCTGTGCGCGGTCCTGGCGGTGTCTTATGTTCGAGCTTTTCGCGTGGTAACTGTCCCACAGTCTGGTGTGCTAGCCTGAGTTAGTTCGCTCTGGTTACGCGCAGGCGCTCTGGCCCAACTCTTAAGAAGCACTGCCGCCTGCGTCCCGCGCACCTCCTTGCCCAGCCCCCACTTCTAGTGGTGGATGCAGGCATCTGCTCTGCTTCTCCGCTGGGGGAGTTACCATTGGGCTTGTAATCTGTTGGTATTAATCACCCATTTGTTTTTCTTCCCTGTTATGTTGCCCTCTGTGCTTCCAAGGCTCGTTACAGATTTGGCAGTGAGAGTGTTTCCCAGCGTTTGGAAACTTCTCTTAAAACTCTCTTCCCGGGACAGGACTCCCTTCCCAGGACGGAGCTCCCTCCCTACCTCCTTTGTTTCTTTTTTCGTCTTTTGTATTTTCCCTACCTATTTTTGAAGACAATGTTCTGCTTTTCTGGATGCCTGATGTCCTCTGCCAGCTTTCAGAAGTTGCCCTGTAGATTTTACTCAGTGTTGAGATGTTCTTTTGATGAATTTGTGGGGGAGAAAGTGGTCTCCTGGTCCTATTCCTCCTCCATCTTAGGCCCCTCCCTCCAGAGTGACTACCTGCTTTAAAATCGTCTTTTAAATTGCAAATTCCTGGGCCCAGCCCAGGCCTAAGGAACCAAAGTTTCTGAAGGTGTGGTCCAGGACATTTCCAATAAGTATCCCAATGAAGTTTGAGAGCTGTTAACACAAAACAAGACAGATTGTACAAAAGAATCTGGTTAATTTACAGGCGTACTATATATGTATGTGACCATGTTGATCAGTTTTCCAACCTTTCCAAAGTTCAGAGACTGGAGTTGGAATTCATAATCAATAAAAACTTGCTCACATGACCCTCACCTTTTGCTCAGTAAATAAGGCAGGAAAGACTGTGCAAAGCTGTGAAGAAAACATTATTTTCTTTCATATGCACGTTTGTCTAACAATAAATCTGTGAAGCTAGCTTTCTGACAAAAGAGAGAAGATTGTGATCCCAAAGAGCAAATGGTTGAGTTCTACATCATTTGGAAGTGAAGACGTTTTTTCCCTAATCAACTCAGCTTTAATAATCCAAGTGACCACTATATCTGTGCTAGACTGCAATACAAATTAGTATATATACCAACTACAACCTTTAATTTAATTTTCTTTTAACACACAGACAATATGTGTTGTTTTCTCCTTACATAAAATTTCTTTATTTTTGCTCTGGGGTGAAAAAAATCCCTGAAAACCCCAAGTATTTAGGGGGAAAAAAAACAAGAAGCAATTTAGAAAGGATTAAAAGCAATTGTTCTGTTACCCTTGGCAACAGAATCTAGATGCAGCCAATCAACAAAGTTGATATATTGTTTTGACACACGTGCACATACTTCTAACATAAATAGCAACAGAGACCTAATAACAGTAGGTTTTAAAGCTGGAAACTGATGTCATTTCAAATGTGTCAATCAAAGAGAACCTATGAAAGTGTTTTTTTTCCTTCAAGCTGACATTAAATATATGCTGTAATGGCTTCTTAAGTGATAGTAGACTTCTGTCAGGCCATACAGGAGATGCTCAATCTATAATTACACTCTTGCTTCTTGGAATCTGTCCTTTAACACACCTCAAAAGAAAGAGAAAAAAAAAAAACTTTAATAAGAAAAAGTCTGAGTCCTACAGTAAAATTCATCTGTTCATTTCACCATAAAGTATGCTTACAAGGATGAACAAAATTAGATTAGAATTAGCTTGTTTATCCCTAAAATAGATACATTTCTTTAGTGTCTCTGTCTGTTGAATTTATGATCAACTTGTGCCAGTAATTCTGGTATTTAAAATTTTAAGTGTTTCAAAAATTAGCATTTGAATAGAACAATAGAAGAGAACAATAGTATTAGGCTGCCCAGAGGAAAATAAATAGGGTGATTGGTACCCAGGACTGATGACATTTACTGCTCAATATGAAAAGTGATGGCTAATGGGTCAAAGTTTATCCTCCCCTGGATAGTATTAGTAGCAGTATTAGTAAAAAATAAAACAAAAACAAAATAAATAGTAGGTACCATTTATAGGGGCTTCCCAGCTGGCTCAGCAGTAAAGAATCTGCCTGCAATGCAGGAGATGTAAGAGACAGGAGTTTGATCCCTGGGTTGGGAAGATCCCCTGGAGAAGAAAATGGAAATCCCTCCAGTATTCTTGCCTATGAAATCCCATGGACAGAAGAGCCTGGTGGGCTACAGTTCATGGGGTCGCAAAAGAGTTGGATACAATTTAGTGACTAAAGGACAACAATCTCATGTTTTAATATTAAAATAATCTTATATGTATAGAACACCTGTTTCAGAGAGGCCAAAAGATTTAACTCTCTTGTTACATTTTATAATTAGGGTGCAGATATTTTTCATTTTAAGAAATTATGATAATCAAAGGAAATTAATTGGCCTGAGTTGACTGAATTGACATAGTTGACTGTTGAATTAAGAAGAAAAAATACAAGTTACTTTTATCCCTGGCCACCATTGTCTTCTCTCTCATTCTCTTCCTTTGTCTCTGTCTCTCTGTCCCTCCTCATACTCTCCCTTCTCTTTCCCTCTTTCTCCTGTAAACCAAAATATGTGGAAAATAATACATTTATCTGATTCTTATGTTCTGTAGTCATCATTGTCAGTTTATTTTAGTGTTAAATTTTTGAAATGCCTGTCTTGAAAATTTCACGTCAGGGAAATAAAAAAGAAATGCACCAAACAGGTAGCAGATGTCTGGATATCTACTGTTCATTTTCCAACATGGGAAAGTAGTACTTACAGTGTTGGGAATGACATTTTCTTGAATGAAACAGTTTCATTAGAATTTCAACCTTAAATGTCATTATCTTTGCTGTCTGGAAGTGCTGTATATTGGGTTCTCCCATAGGCCGATCCTGAGTAACACCTGGGAAAAGAAAGGGTAGAAGCAGGGGTGGGCAGAAGGACTCATCAGATTGTACCATAAGCCTAACAAAGTCCCTGCCAACCCAAAGGGGCGCTCTGAAGCAAAGATTGCCCATCAGAGTCCTGTGTTGGCTTTTGTCCCACTGGACCAAGCCCTTGTGTCAATTTCTTGTTCAGTTGCTGTCTGAGGGACCCCAGAATAAAGTGTGATCTTGGGTCTAACACTGAGGCTGGTCCCAAAGAAACTATGTCTGGAAGCTGTCCATTCCCGATTCTGTTGCAGCTCGGTAGTGACCACTTTCTTGAAGAGGGTTCTAACCAGTGCATCTTTGTGTTCACCACAGAAAGTTGTCTGCTCACTTAAGGCTCCCATCAATAATTACAGTTAAGAAGAAAAAGAAATGCACATTAGCTATTTCATTCAGTTCAGTTCAGTTCAGTCGCTCAGTCATGTCCGACTCTTTGCCACCCCATGAGCTGCAGCATGCCGGGCCTCCCTATTTAACACCAACTCCTGGAGCCTACCCAAACTCATGTCCATTGAGTCAGTGATGCCATCCAACCATCTCATCCTCGGTCGTCCCCTTCTCCTCCTGCCCTCAATCTTTCCCAGCATCAGGGTCTTTTCAAATGAGTCAGCTCTTCACATGAAGTGGCCAAAGTATTGGAGTTTCAGCTTCAACATCAGACCTTCCAAAGAACACCCACACCCAGGACTGATCTTCTTTAGGATGGACTGGTTGGATCTCCTTGCAGTCCAAGGGACTCTCAAGAGTCTTCTCCAAAACAATAGTTCAAAAGCATCAATTCTTCGGTGCTCAGCTTTCTTTATAGTCCAACTACACATCCATACATGACTACAGGAAAAACCATAGCCTTGACTAGATGGACCATTGTTGGCAAAGTAATGTCTCTGTTTTTTTAATATGCTGTCTGCTGCTGCTGCTAAGTCACTTCAGTCGTGTCTGACTCTGTGTGACCCCATAGACAGCAGCTCACCAGGCTCCACCATCCCAGGGATTCTCTAGGCAAGAACACTGGAGTGGGTTGCCATTTCCTACTCCAATGCATGAAAGTGAAAAGTGAAAGTGAAGTCGCTCAGTCGTGGCCGAGTCTTAGAGACCCCATGGACTGCAGCCTACCAGGCTCCTCCATCCATGGGATTTTCCAGGCAAGAGTACTGGAGTGGGTTGCCATTGCCTTCTCCATAATATGCTGTCTAGGTTGGTCATAACTTTCCTTCCAAGGAGTAAGCGTCTTTTAGTGTCATGGCTGCAATCATCATCTGCAGTGATTTTGAGCCCAAGAAAATAAAGTCTCTCACTATTTCCACCGTTTCCCCATCTATTTCCCATGCAGTGATGGGGCCATATGCCATGACCTTAGTTTTCTGAATGGTGGGCTTTAAGCCAACTTTTTCCTGTCCTCTTTCACTTTCATCAAGAGGCTGTTTAGTTCCTCTTCACTTTCTGCCATAAGGGTGGTGTCATCTGCATGTCTGAGGTTATTGATATTTCTCCTGGCAATCTTAATTTCAGCTTGGGCTTCTTCCAGCCCAGCATTTCTCCTGATGTACTTACTCTGCATATAAGTCAAATAAGCAGGGTGACAATATACAGCCTTGACATACTCCTTTTCCTATTTGGAATCAGTCTGTTTTTCCATGTCCAGTTCTAACTGTTGCTTCCTGACCTGCATACACGTTTCTCAAGAGGCAGGTCAGGTGGTCTGGTATTCCCATCTCTTTCAGAATTTCCACAGTTTATTGTGATCCACACAGTCAAAGGCTTTGGCATAGTCAATAAAGCAGAAATAGATGTTTTTCTGGAACTCTCTTGCTTTTTCAATTATCCAACAGATGTTGGCAATTTGATCTCTGGTTCCTCTGCCTTCTCTAAAACCAGCTTGAACCTCTGGAAGTTCACAGTTCATGTATTGCTGAAGCCTGGTTTGAAGAATTTTGAGCATTACTTTACTAGCATGTGAGATGAGTGCAATTGTGCGGTAGTCTGAGCATTCTTTGGCATTGCCTTTCTTTGGGACTGGAATGAAAACTGACCTTTTCCAGTCCTGTGGCCACTGCTGAGTTTTCCAAATTTGCTGGCATATTGAGTGCAGCTCTTTCATAGCATCATCTTTTAGAATTTGAAACAGCTCAACTGGCATTCCATCACCTCCACTAGCTTTGTTTGTAGTGATGCTTCCTAAAGTGCAATTGACTTCACATTCCAGGATATCTGGCTCTAGGTGAATGATCACACCATTCTGATTATGTGGGTCATGAAGATCTTTTTTGTATAGTTCTTCTGTGTATTCTTGCCCCTGTTCTTAATATCTTCTGCTTCTGTCATGTCCATACCATTTCTGTCCTTTATTGTACCCATCTTTGCATGAAATATTACCTTGGTATCTCTAATTTTCTTGAAGAGATCTCTAGTCTTTCCCATTGTATTGTTTTCCTCTATTTCTTTGCATTGATCACTGAGAAAGGCTTTCTTATCTCTCCTTGCTATTCTTTGGAAATCTGAATTGAAATGTGTATTTCTTTCCTTTTCTCCTTGGCTTTTCGCTTCTTTTCTTTTCACAGCTATTTGTAAGCCCTCCCCAGACAGCCATTTTACTATTTTGCATTTCTTTTTCCCAGGGATGGTCTTGATCTCTGTTTCCTATACAATATCACGAACCTCTGTCCATAATTCATCAAGCACTCTGTCCATCAGATCTAATCCCTTGAATCTATTTGTCACTTCCACTGTATAACCATTAGGGATTTGATTTAGGTCATACCTGAATGGTCTAGTGGTTTCCCCTACTTTTTTCAATTTAAGTCTGAATTTGGCAATAAGGAATTCATGATCTGAGCCACAGTCAGTTCCTGGTCTTGTTTTTGTTGACTGTATAGAGCTTCTCCATCTTTGCCTGCAAAAATATAATCAATCTGATTTCAGTGTTGGCCATCTGGTGATGTCCATGTGTAGTCTTCTCTTGTGTTGTTGGAAGAGGGTGTTTGCTATGACCAGTGTTTTTTCTTGGCACAACTCTGTTAGCCTTTTCCCTGCTTCATTCCATACTCAAGGCCAAATTTGCCTGTTACTCCAGGTGTTTCTTGACTTCCTACTTTTGCATTCCAGTCCCCTATAATGAAAAGGACATCTTTTTTGGGTGTTAGTTCTAGAAGGTCTTGTAGGTCTTCATAGAACTGTTCAACTTCAGCTGCTTCAGCATTACTGGTCGGGGCATAGACTTGGATTACCGTGATATTGAATGGTTTGTGTTGGAAACAAACAGAGATCATTCTGTCATTTTTGAGATTGCATCCAAGTACTGCTTGTTGGACTCTTTTTTGACCATGATGGCTACTCCATTTCTTCTGAGGGATTCCTGCTCACAGTAGTGGATAAAATGATCGTCTGAGTTAAATTCACTCATTCCATTCCATTTTAGTTCGCTGATTCCTAGAATGTCGATGTTCACTCTTCCTATCTCCTTAACTAAGCTATTTCCTTAACTCTGACTTAATGCTTATATTTACCAAATACACTAAAAGTTTTTCAAAGTAAGAACCTCCATCCCTATGGAATCTAGTTTAGTATTTAATGCACATCTTTTGGACTCATCCTTTTCAGAGCTAATTCTATTACCAAACTACTGTTAGAAAGCAGCATCATCTAATCTGGAAGGAAAAGCTTAGTGCAGTACCAGGTGTTTGGTAAAAGTTTGTTAAATGAACGGATAAATTCAACTACATCATGAACTATCGCAAGACTCTTTTCAGTGCCACTTCAGAGTCATGGTGTAAAGAGTGGTAGCAGAATTATTAACACCTGGATGCTAAAACCAAGTCTAGTTTTAAACGATGTTTTGAGACCTTTGCTCTATTTCAAATATTTGACCCATGACAAAACCAAAACAAAATGGAAATCCCCAAATTTGAAATGCATTTTCTAGAAAAATTATCCTCTTAATTGCAAAATCTCTCTGTATTTTAAGGAAAATTCAACCCACATGTTTTATTATTTAATTTACACTAGCCATAAGATAGTTGTTTTGTAAGAGCCTGTTGTACATTCAGTATTTTTCATCCTTTTTTTTTTTCTTAGAAATAGGAAATCTTGGTTAAGGCAAAACTAAAGAAACTCCCCAATCTGAAAATCTGGGCTGGGAATGGAGTGCCCTGTTTGGGGTTCTACAGTGGGCAAAATGATATATCTCTTCTCCAGCCTCCATTCTCTGCCCTGCCAGGGCTGTGGGATCTCTAATAGATTGTACAGAAACTGTGAGGTTCTGGTAACTCTTTCCTCACTCTGCTTGGTGGGACAAATCCTGGGGCAGTCACAGTAGCTGCCTGTGATTTGATGTTTTGCTTGTGGGAGGAGAAGGAGGTAGAGGTCCCTTGACAAGTCAGTGGTGGTGTAAAAATTCCAGTGGCCCAGAGAACATCCCTCCTTATTCCTGAAGAACTTGAAACAAAAGAAAGGAAAGTGAAATGTCGGTCCTTGGGCTATTGCTTTGCCAAGGGGCCTCTTCTTTTGAGGTGTAACCACTTCTTTCAAGGATGTCCTGAAGCAAGAGGAAGGTCAAGGATGGGCTTCACTCAAAATTGAGGCTTAGTTAAACACATGGGAAGGAAAGGTCCAGATCTTTCTAAAAAGATACCTAAATTGCACTAACCTGGTCATGGTGGGTTTTCCTCGCCAATATAAATGGAATTGGGACAAAAACATTATTAAATTTTTTTTCAGTTTAATTTAACATAAAAACGAGCACTTGGCTGGGCCTTGTCTTAAATATTCCCACGAACACAGTGGCTTCCAAATACCCAGCTAAACCAATCTGTGACACTGGCCTCTGCTCGTCTCCCTTCTTCAGGAGCTGGTGCTCCATTACACCCCTTCAGTTGTATTTTGAGGAAGTATTGAAGAATCTCTTTGCTCGACTAGGAGAACTGCCTGATTTCCCTTCGCTCTTCAGTGAGTGACACCTCTGTCACCTGACAGTTCAGTAGGGAGCTGGAGTGGTGAGGTTACTGTAATGTAATTAAGGGGACTCAGCAAAGGTTTCCCAGGGGCAGTGACCATGCCCGCCTGTTCACATGTCCTCTTTCCTACATGGTCCCCAAAGCTGAGGCTGGGGAATGCTCAGTGGTGTGAGGAGAGTTGCTTGCCTGCAACAATTGCAAAGCTAAATCCATGAAAATAATTTAGGGGTTCAGGGCAATGTAGGTTACTTTGCTTTGAGAATCAAACACTAGAAAGATGAGTCACTACCTGTAGTGTCATTTCTTTTAGTTTTTTCTATTAGATTTTCCATTGCCAAATTATGGAGTGAGGATTAGGCAGGTAAATCCTTCCTCCCACTTTGATGGGTCTTCTTCTGCCTCTCAGGCAAGAGCCAGCAATAATGCGGCCAGAGGTAGAAATCATCAGCCTCCATCCCACCACCCAGGGACAGATGTACCCTGAGGCTATGTGCAGCAGAGATGGAAAGAGCTTCGAATTAAATTCACTATGGTACTCTTTGAAAAAGTGATAAGAGAGAAAGAGAGAGAGAGAACAGTGTCTGCATAAATAGTGGCATTAGCTCTGGGAGTCAGACCACAGTCTTGCTTTCAGCTTTAGGTGCTCCCTTTCACAGTGAAGAGAAAGAGTACAGTGGAACATGTTAGAGGTGGAGCTAGTGGTAAAGAACCTGCCTGCCAGTGCAGGAGAAGTAAGGGGTGCGGGTTTGATCCTTGGGTTGGGAAGATCCCCTGGAGGATGGCATGCAACACACTCCAGTACTCTTGCCTAGAGAATTCCGTGGACAGAGTAGCCATAGGGTTGCAGAGTTGGACACGACTGAAGTGATTTAGCACACACACACACACACACACACACACACATACACACACTTTTTAAATCATTAATGGTCATTCCATGGGTTGCTCAGCTTTCTAGGAAATACCAAATGAAAATCTGATTGGATGGCTTTGTAGCCTTTTCGAAAACTTGATAAAAATTTGTAGGCACAACTGAGATAAACTTGTAAAACCAATTATAATTACACATATACAGGAAACACAAATGTCCTTCATATATATTTTTAGAATGAATAAATCAAGCTGAGTTCCTGTTTAATATTATTTTAAAAAGCTAAAACCTGGGTCAGGAACAGATTCTCCTTTATTTTATTCAACAGATGTTTATATAATTGGGGGTGAGAAAGTCAAATTTGTGTTAATGAATCTTTACTTTGAGTTCCTCAAGTGTTAGTAGTGAGCAGAATAAATACAAAAGAAATATAGAATAAATACACAGAAAAGTTTAAATTGGATATGTCATTGTGTTGATGTGACAACCAGAGGGGTGGGATAAGTGAGAGACCAGCATCAAAAAAAGTGGGGTTCTTGACTCTACCTCAGTATCATGGGGCCTGGAATGTGTACAAGCATCAAGTACTGTCTGCATAGTGAATAATGAAAGAATGACTACCATTCGGGGTGATACTTTTTAGTGTTAAAAGGTGTTTGCATATTGGAAACACTGGGAATCAGGTATTTTTCAAACACCTGCTTCCTTGATCATAATCATTAGGGCCAATGGGCTCCTGGAAAGAAATCACAATGGACTCTAGAGGTACCTTCTATAATTCACCAATTTCAAAGTGTCCACCTGGTGACATGAATCCCAAATGTATTTTATCGAACCAACTTTTGTGTTGTCCTTATAACAAATGTACTTCACCCCTTGAATATTTACATCACACATTAAATCTTTTTCAGCTTAATAAATGAGATAATCAGAATACAAGTTCTAATTCTAGAAGACAACAGATATTTGTTAACTCTTTTTTAAAAAGTTCTGTAGTTTCACAAAAACAATTTGTTGAGATTAGACCTTAATTTATGGTTTAATTCATGTATGTTCTTTTGGGAAAAGCATTTCTTTCTTGAAAGTTACCCATATATGGCATCTTGTGGTGTGTCAATATATTTTTGTTGTTCAATTGCCAAGTTCTGTCTGACTCTGCTCCAAAATCACTGCAGATGGTGACTGCAGCCATGAAATTAAAAGAGGCTTACTCCTTGGAAGAAAAGTTATGACCAACCTAGATAGTATATTCAAAAGCAGAGAGATTACTTTGCCAACTAAGGTCTGTCTAGTCAAGGCTATGGTTTCTCCTGTGGTCATGTATGGATGTGAGAGTTGGACTGTGAAGAAGGCTGAGCGCCGAAGAATTGATGCTTTTGAACTGTGGAGTTGGAGAAGAGTCCCTTGGACTGCAAGGAGATCCAACCAGTCCATTCTGAAGGAGATCAGCCCTGGGATTTCTTTGGAAGGAATGATGCTAAAACTGAAGCTCCAGTGCTTTGGCCACCTCATGCGAAGAGCTGACTCACTGGAAAAGACCCTGATGCTGGGAGGGATTGGGGGCAGGAGGAGAAGGGGACGACGAGGATGAGATGGCTGGATGGCATCATCGACTCGATGGACGTGAGTCTGAGTGAACTCCGGGAGATGGTGATGGACAGGGAGGCCTGGCATGCTGCGATTCATGGAGTCGCAAAGAGTCAGACACGACTGAGCGACTGAATTGAACTGAACTGAACTTTGTAACCCCATGGAGTGCAGCATGCCATGCCTCCCTGTCCCTTCACCACCTCTCAGAGTTTGCCCAAGTTCATATCCATTGAATTGGTGATGCCATCCAACCATCTCATTCTTTGTAGCCCTCTTCTCCTTCTGCCTTCAATCTTTCATGGTATCAGGGGCTTTTCTAATGAGGTGGCTGTGTCTCTGCATCAGCAGGTGGATTCTTTACTACTCAGCCTCCAAGGAAGTTCCCCATGTGTAACCTCTTGACCCTTCATTTCCCAATTTGTGAAATGGTGATTATGATCAAGGAAGCAGAAATTTACATAATTCAGAAAATTCAAGTAAGTAGTAAGTCACACAAGATGGTGGAGTAGAATGTGTGCACGTCTTCTGCAAGGACTCCAAAATTACAACTTGCTGCTGAACAAGCATCGACAGGAGAATGTTGGATCCCACCAAAAAATGATATCTCACATCCAAAGGTAAAGGAAGAGCCCCAGCAAGATGGTAGGAGGGATAAATCGCATTTAGAATCAAATCCCATACCCGCTAGAGATGTTCAGAGGGCTCAAACAAAACCTTGTGCACTCCAGGATCCAGAGATCCCACAGAGACTGAGCCAGACCTGCCTTTGAGTGTTTTAGTGTCTCCTGCAGAGGCACTGGTCAGCAGTGGCCTGCTGCAGGGGCAGGGGCTCTGGGTGCAGCAGACCTGGGTCATATAGCATGTGGCATAAGCCCTCTTGGAGGAGGTCACCATCAACTCCACCATAGAGTTGCCAAGCAGACGACTCACAAACTGCAGAACAATTATACCAAACAAATTCTTGCACTGTTAAGTAAGTTCTAGGACCCACAAAAGATTTCCCAACCAGGGGATTGGTAAAGGGACTGAGGACCCCAGGGAATTTGACTTTGGAGACCAGTGGGATTCTTACACAAGACAGGGGAAACAGACTCTTAGGGGGCAAAACCAAAAGAAAGGAGCAGTGATCACATAAGAGAGTGACCCAGACTTGCCTGTGAGTGTCCAGGAGTCTCTGGCAGAGGTATGTGTTGGTGGTTCCCTGCTGCAGGATCAGGGGCACTGAGTGGGGCAGTGCATGCCTGGGACCTTTTGAAGGAAGTCACCATTATCTTCATTACCTCCACCATAGTTTGGTCTCAGGTCAAACAACAGGGAGGGAACCCAGCCCTGCCCATCAACAGAAAATTAGGTTAAAGATTTAGTGAGCATGACCCCACCTATCAGAACAAGACCAGTTTCCCCCACAGTCAGTCTCTCCCATCAGGAAACTTCCATAAGCCTCTTATCCTTATCCATCAGAGGGCAGAAAGAATGAAAACCACAATCACAGAAAACTAATCAATCTGATCACATGGACCACAGCCTTGTCTAACTCAGTGAAATTATGAGCCATGCCATGTAAGGCCACCCAAGATGGATGGGACATGGTGAAGAGTTCTGACAAAATGTGGTCCACTGGAGAAGGCACTTCAGTATTCTTGCCTTGAGAACCCCATGAACAGTATGAAAAGGCAAAAAGATATGACACTGAAAGATGAACTCCACAGGGTGGTAGGGGCCCAGTACACTACTGGAGAAGAGTGCAGAAATAACTCCAGAAAGAATGAAGGATGGAGCCAAAGCAAAAACAACCACCAGTTGTGGATGTGACTGGTGATGGAAGTAAAGTCTGATGCGGTAAAGAACAATATTGCATAGGAACCTGGAAAGTTAGGTCCAGGAATCAAGGCAAATTGGAAGTGGTCAAACAGGAGATGGCAAGGGTAAACATAGTCATTCTAGGAGTCAGTGAGCTAAAATGGACTGGAATAGGTGAATTTAATTCAGATGACAATTGTATCTACTACTGTGGGCAAGAATCCCTTAGAAGAAATGAGTAGCCATCATGGTCAACAAAAGGGTCCAAAATGCAGCACATGGGTGCAGTCTCAAAAATGACAGCAGGATCTCTGTTTGTTTCCAAGGCAAACCATTCAATATCACAGTAATCCAAATCTATGCCCCAACCAGTAATGCTGAAGAAGCTGAAGTTGAATGGTACTATGAATAAGTACAAGATCTTCTAGAAATAACACCCCCAGAAGATGTCCTTTTCATCACAGGGGACTGGCATGCAAAAGTAGGAAGTCAAGAGATACCTGGAGGAACAGGCATTTTGGCCTTGGAGTACAAAATGAAGCAGGGAAAAGGCCAATATAGTTTTGTCAAGAGAACGCACTGATCATAGCAAATACTCTCTTCACACAACAGAAGAGAAGACTCTACACATGGACATCACCAGATGGTCAATACCAAAATCAGATTGATTATATTATTTGCAGCCAAAGATGGAAAAGCTCTATATAGTTAGCAAAAACAAGACCGTGAGCTGACTGTGGCTTGGATTGTGAACTTCTTATTGTCAAATTCAGACATAAATTGAAGAAAATAGGAAAAACCACTAGACCATTCAGGTTTGACCGAAATCTAATCCCTTATGATTATACAGTGGAAGTGACAAATAAATTCAAGGGATTAGATCTGATAGAGTTCCTAAAGAACTATGGATGGAGGTTCATGAGACTGAACAGAGGCAGTGATCAAGACCATCTCCAAGAAAAAGAAAGGCAAAAAGACAAAAAGTTGCCTGAGGAGGCCTTACAAATTGCTGAGAATAGAAGAGAAGCGGAGGCAAAGGGAAAAGGAAAGATACACCCATTTGAATGCAGAGTTCCAAAGAATAGCAAGGAGAGATAAGAAAGCCTTTCTCAGTGATCAATGCAAAGAAATAGAGGAAAACAATAGAATGGGAAAGACTAGAGATCTCTTCAAGAAAATTAGAGATACTAAGGGAATATTTCATGCAAAGATGGGTACAATTAAGGACAGAAATGGTATGGACCTAACAGAAGCAGAAATATTAAGAAGAGGCAGCAAGAATACACAGAAGAACCATGCAAAAAGATCTTCACTACCCAGATAATCACGACGGTGTGATCACTCATCTAGAGCCAGAGATCCTGGAATGGTAAGTCAAGGGGGCCTTAGGAAGCATCACTACAAACAAAGCTAGTGGAGAAATTCCAGTGATGGAATTCCAGTTGAGCTGTTTCAAATCCTAAAAGATGATGCTGTGAAAGGGCTGCACTCAATATGCCAGCAAATTTGGAAAACTCAGCAGTGGCTGCAGGATTCGAAAAGGTCAGTTTTCATTCCAATCCCAAAAGAAAGGGAATGCCAAAGAATGTTCAAACTCCTGCCCAATTGCACTCTTCTTACATGCCAGCAAAGTAATGTTCAAAATTCTCCAAGCCAGGCTTCCACAGTATGTGAACCGTGAACTTCCAGATGTTCAAGTTGGATTAAGAATAGGCAGAGGAACCAGAGATCAAATTGCCAACATCTGTTGGATCATTGAAAAAGCAAGAGAGTTCCAGAAAAACATCTACTTGTGCTTTATTGATTATGCCAAAACCTTTGACTATGTGGATCATAACAAACTGTGGAAAATTCTTAAAGAGATGAGAATACCATACCACCTTACCTGCCTCCTGAGAAATCTATATTCAGGTCCAGAAGTAACAGTTAGGACCAGACGAACAATAGACTGATTCCAAATAGGGAAAGGAGTCCATCAAGGCTGTATATTGTCACCCTGCTTATTTAACTTATATACAGAGCATATCATGTGAAATGCCAGGCTGGATGCAATACAAGCTGGGATCAAGACTGCAGGGAGAAATATCAATAACCTCAGATATGCAGATGACACCACCCTTATGGCAGAAAGCAAAGAACTAAAGAGCCTCTTGATGAAAGTGAAAGAGGAGAGTGAAAAGGTTGGCTTAAGATTCAACATTCAAAAAACTAAGATCATGGATGATATCCGGTCCCATTACTTCATGGCAAATAGATGGGGAAACAATGGAAACAGTAAGAACTTTATTTTGGGGGGCCCAAAATCACTTCCGATGGTGACTGCAGCCATGAAAGTAAAAGATGCTTCCTCCTTGGAAGAAAAGTTTTGACCAACCTAGACAACATATTAAAAAGCAGAGACATTATTTTGCCGACAAAGGACCATCTAGTCAAAGCTATGGTTTTTCTAGTAGTCATGTATAGATGTGAGAGTGGGACTATAAAGAAAGCTGAGCACCGAAGAATTGGTGCTTTTGAACTGTGGTGTTGGAGAAGACTCTTGAGTCCCTTGGACTGCAAGGAGATCCAACCAGTCAATTCTAAAGGAAATCAGTCCTGAATATTGGAACGACTGATGCTGAAGCTGAAGCTCCAATCCTTTGGCCACCTGATGCGAAGAACTGACTCATTGGAAAAGACCCTGATGCTGCGAAAGACTGAAAGCAGGAGGAGAATGGTTCAACAGAGGATGAGATGGTTGGATGGCCTCACTGATTCAATGGACAGGAGTCTGAGAAAGCTCCGGGAGTTGGTGATGGACAGGGAAGCCTGGCGTGCTGCAGTCCATGGGATCAGAAAGCGTCAGACACAACTGATCAACTGAACTGAACTGAAGCAGAAATTATTAATACTCGTTCTTTGTTGAAAACTTTAATGACAAAATCTTCAAAACTAGTGTTCTATGTGTTGCTGCGAAAGACTGAAAGCAGGAGGAGAATGGTTCAACAGAGGATGAGATGGTTGGATGGCCTCACTGATTCAATGGACAGGAGTCTGAGAAAGCTCCGGGAGTTGGTGATGGACAGGGAAGCCTGGCGTGCTGCAGTCCATGGGATCAGAAAGCGTCAGACACAACTGATCAACTGAACTGAACTGAAGCAGAAATTATTAATACTCGTTCTTTGTTGAAAACTTTAATGACAAAATCTTCAAAACTAGTGTTCTATGTGTGCAGTTCCTCATTCTAAAAATCAAAATGCAGCAAAGGAGACACAGAAGTAATGAACAAACTTTCGGACCCAGTTGGAGAAGGTGAATGTGGATGATCTGAGAGAACAGCATTGAAACAGGTACATTACCATATGTGAAATAGATGACCAGTGCAAGTTTGATGCATGAAGCAGAGCACCCAAAGCCGATGCTCTGGGACAACCCAGAGGACAGAGTGGGAAGGGTGGTGGGAGGGGGGTTCAGGATGGGGGAGACACATGTATACTCATGGCCAATTCATGTTGATGTATGGCAAAAACCATCACAAGATTGTAAAGTGATTATCCTCCAATTAAAATAAATTAATTTTTAAAAATAAAATAAAATGCTTCTGGGACAAAGAGTAGCTACTTCTGTTTTAACCAGTCTTAAGATGATCAGCAGCTACAAGCATTTTATGCATTTTCAGTCAAAGTTTTGAAATGAAATCATTGACTGGCATCACCAATACCTTTATTATGTAAGCAACTATTGAATTAAAGTTGTTTTTCACATAGTATAGTGCTTCTGTAAGAAGTATAAACAAAGATTAGTCCTTAGGGTTAAAGGAAACTGCAGAATTTTTGCCTAAAATTTTTTTAACAGATACAGGTGGCCTTGAAAATTGGGAGATGGTATTTTTGTAGCACACAATTCCTTGGGAAATATTTGAATCAGAAATTGGTATGAATTCACACCTGTAATATCACTCCTTCATTCAATCCCCATAACTAATTTCTCAACTTTAATTGTGTTTGAATCAACTGAAATAAACCACAAGGCAATTGCTTGTCAGGAGTTGCTATACCGATTGGAGTTCAGAAAAGTATTAAATTAGCCAGGTGACAGGAAAGAATGGGGAGCTGCATAGTGTAGACTTGGTTGCCTGAAATCCATAAAACATGTCAGTTATTTAGGGGATTCTCAGCAGAGACAAGAGAGGGGCAAAGGGGGAAGTATTCAGGTTGCATTTCTGGGTGGAGTCCATTCTACTATAAACCCAAGACTCTGAACTGAAATTTGGCCCCCTTTGCAAGATTAGGCTTCCCAAATTAGCTGTCTTTGGTGACAGCAAAAATACCTGCCTGTCCACTTAAGTGAGACTCTCCACCTGAGTGAGAAACCAAAAGCACGGCCCAAGCCTGAGCAGGTGTTTAATGGGGAAGCTGAAAGGCAGCAGGCTTCCACATGCAGAACCTCTGAGAACATTGCGGTAGGGATTTGGCTGCGTGATAAGCTTCTTTTACTGTTAAGCAAAAATTAAAAGAAGATTGTATACTACTGGCACAGAAGCTAAAGAGGGCTTATTTGCTGGACTGCTTGGAAATCCTAAGTTTTGTTACATTTTTAGAAAGTAGGCATCAGTTACTGCTATCAACCTGTGGTGAGAAATGATGTTAAAATTTCAGTTTGTGTGTTTCCAACATATTGCTGTTATTCTTACCTTCTTTGAAAATTATGTTTAATGTAAACTCTATTAGCGTTGGTCCAAATAATACGTCAAATATTGGAGGCAACTTCACATTTACGGTCTTACTTTATTCACAAATCGCCTGGCTGAGGAAAGTCGTGCAAGGGTCACGATGATCATCTATTTTATAGAGGAGGAATTTGAGGCAATAGAGAGATGCGATCTTATGTTTCTTTTGCTAAAAGCTTTGTTCTGAGAAAACAAATGTCATTCCTTTCAAGAAGTTTATTTTTTTACCAAAAGACAGATTATAAAACCATAGGAAAGAAGCTGTAATTTCCCCTTTCCTCAGTCTAACTGTCTCTCCATAATGCTTGTCCTCATTGCCCTCTGGTTTTTCTCCTTTATTGCCTACTCTAATGTAGACATACATAGTTATTGGTGTAATTTGCTTGATTCCTTCAGACTGTCAATTCCATGAGGCCAAGCACTGTATTTTCACTGTGTCCTCAGTGCCCAGCATTCCTGCTTGGCACATAATAGAATGTAAGTGTCCTCAGTCATGTCCGACTCTTTGCAGCCCCGTGGACTGTAGCCCATAGGCTCCTCTGTCCGTGGAATTTTCCAGCAAAAGTACTGAAGTGGGTCGCCATTTCCTTCACGACAGGATCTTCCTGACCCAGGGATTGAACCTGCTTCTCCTGTGTCTCCTGCATTGGCAGACAGATTCTTTACCACTGTCGTCATCTGGGATAAATTTCTCTTCAAGGAACAAATGCACAGTGAGCAAACATAAACAACATGTTTATTTTTTGAAAGCATCAAAAAGAGCAAGAATATAGAGAAGTTGGGGTGGATGAATTCAGATAGAAAAGAAAGAAAACCTATCCAGTTTGCTTGAGACAATTATAGTTGTATGAATGAATAATAATAATAATCAGATCTTTCTATTTATTTTTTGACTTTTCTAGTATCTAAGAAACAAAGCCTACAAGCAGAGAACATTTATAGGCAACTGAAGAAGTTAGATAGGTAGTTCTGAAGAAATTTAGTTGAAGATCTTTTTTGTACAGTTCTTCTGTGTATTCTTGCCACCTCTTCTTAATATCTTCTGCTTCTGTTAGGTCCAGACCATTTCTGTCCTTTATTGAGCCCATCTTTGCATGAAATGTTCCCTTGGTATCTCTAATTTTTTTGAAGAGATCTCTAGTCTTTCCCCTTCTGTTCTTTTCCTCTGTTTCTTTGCACTGATCGCTTAAGAAGGCTTTCTTATCTCTTCTTGCTATTCTTTGGGACTCTGCATTCAGATGCTTATATCTTTCCTTTTCTCCTTTGCTTTTTGCCTCTCTTCTTTTCACAGCTATTTGTAAGGCCTCCCCAGACAGCCATTTTGCTTTTTTGCATTTCTTTGCCATGGGGATGGTCTTGATCCCTGTCTCCTATACAATGTCACGAACCTCATTCCATAGTTCATCAGGCACTCTATCTATCAGATCTAGACCCTTAAATCTGTTTCTCACTTCCACTGTATAATCATAAGGGATTTGATTTAGGTCATACCTGAATGGTCTAGTGGTGTTGCCCACTTATTGTGTAATAATTATTGTGTAATTATCACCATGCAAAGAGTTTGTTTGGTTTTTTTTTTTTTTTTGGCCATGGGGCATGTGGGTTCTTAGTTCCCAACCAAGGATCAAACCTGCAACCCCTACAATGGAAACAGAGTCTTAACCACTGGACATCCAGCGAAGTCCCCACTATGCTATTCTTTTGATCTCCAGGACTTATTCTTACTCTACTTGAAAGTTTGTACATTATTTACTCTTTTTTCAACTTCTTTCTCCTTCCCTCGCCACAGAGCTTGCAGGAAAAGATAACGTATCTCTGAGCGATGGCAGTAACGCCAATGAGTTTACTGCCCTTTTTGATGCAGCAATCTCTTTTAAATTCCTTTTGAAAATATTAAAACCACAGTAGAGCAACTTCACAGAGCTTTCATACTGTTTTTCAAATTCTGTTGTTGCAAGATTTTTATCATCGATTTTTCTGAAAAGTGTGGTAGAGTAATATTATTGATTCTAGTTCATTTATAGCTACATAGTTTATAGCTCTTTGTACCATCCTTTCATCTTACAAAAGGAGCATGACCTAGGACAGTGACTATTCCAAGTGCTTAGAGCTGAGCACAGTGTGTGAGACAGGCAGTAGTAGATTGTCGCAAGGTTAGGAGTAGAGTTTAAGAGTCAGTCCCCTCATCCTTACTCCTGTATGTGTTCAGTAAATGTTTTGTTTTTTTTAAGTTTTGTTTTGGCTGTGCTGGGTCTTTGTTGCAGCACGCCAACTTCTCGAGTTGTGATGCCTGGGAGTTTCTCTAGCTGTGGAGCACAGGCTCCAGAGCATGCAGGTTCGGTAGTTGCAGCACGCCAACTTCTCTAGTTGTGGTGCCCGGGAGTTTCTCTAGTTGTGGGGCACAGGCTCCAGAGCAGGCAGGTTCAGTAGTTGCAGCACACAGACTTTCTCTAGTTGTGGTACCCAGGAGTTTCTCTAGCTGTGGGGCACAGGCTCCAGAGCATGCAGGTTCGGTAGTTACAGCAGGCCGCCTTCTCTAGTTGTGGTGTTTGGGCTTAGTTGTCCCAAGGCGTGTGGGATACTAGTTCCCTGACCAGGAACTGAACTCACACCCCCTACATTGGAAGGCAGATTCTTAAGCACGGGACCACCAGGGAAGTCCCTGTTTTGTATGTTTTATGCCAAGTACTAAACGAGATATTTAGGTTAAAGTGGTGAATAAAGCAAAATAATCTTTTGTGATGTTTGCATCGCAGAAGTAGTCCAACTCCAGTGCTTTATTCATCAGTTCCTAGAGCACTTACGACATGCCAGGTACTGTTAGAAGCCCCTTGTTCATTGCCTTCTATTTTTCCTTTTAATTAATTTAATTTTAATTGGAGGCTCATTACTTTACAATATTGTAGTGGTTTTTGCCATACATTGACATGAATCAGCCATGGGTGTACATGTGTCCCCCATCCTGAATGCCCCCCTCAACTCAACTCCCTCCCCATCCCTCAGGGTCATCCCAGTGCACCGACCCTGAGCCCTGTCTCATGCATCGAACCTGGACTGGTGATCTATTCACAGATGGTGATATACTTGTTTCAGTGCTATTCTCTCAAATCATCGCAACCCTCGCCTTTTCCCACAGAGTCCAAAAGTCTGTTCTTTATCTCTGTGTCTCTTTTGCTGTCTCACATATAGGATCATCGTTACCATCTTTCTAAATTCCATGTATATGTGTTAATATACTGTATTGGTGTTTTTCTTTCTGACTTACTTCACTCTGTATAACAGGCTCCAGTTTCATCCACCTCATTAGAACTGATTCAAATGCACAACAGCCCTGTAAATTAAGCTCTGTTGTATCATTTTACAGCTGAAAAAAGTAAGAAACAGGGAGATTAAGTCACTTGCCTGAAATCACACATCCATCCAGTTTTCCATCCACAATTCAAACCTTGTCAGTCCACCTTTCTGCCATTATCCTCTAAGTGGAAACCATAAAATTATCCCTATTTTATAGGTAAGAAAGCAGAAGGTGAAAATGGTGGAAAATTCCTGGCTACACATATGAAATCATTTCCATTTTCTCTAATAATTTCTATGCAAATGGAAAGTTTAAAAACAAACAAAGAACCCCCACAAAGCCTCAGATTCATTTCCTAAATATATCACTCCTCAGACATTAGAGTGAACTCCCTCTTCTTTCTGCCATCTGTCTTCATCACAAGAAAGGTGTCAAAAACAATATGAAGTGGAAAGATATTCCAAATAATACTTGGCATATATTTACTGTTCAATAAATACTATTTGAATGAATGAAGAATAAGTCTAATGTAATAGAATAATGTTTACATACCATATCAGGTATATAAGAATCTTTGTTGAAATGATTTCCAAATATTAGAGAATTAGTGAATGAAAATAGAGAACCCTAAGACTTAAGGAAGCTCCAAATGGTTCTATATTGTATTTTCTGTTTTCATATAAATGACCTTGATTTAACCTAAATCTATTTTTCAATCTGTTCTCATATTTCAGCTCTTACATCAGTCAGAATAAGCTAAATTATGCTAAACTAACAGCCTTAAAAATCTCAATGCTTAAAACACTTAACACTTATGTTTTTATTCATTCTATGTGTTTATTGCAGGTGAGCAGTAGTCTTCTACTCATATGGTCACTCAGGGACCTAAACTTATAGAGAGAGACCCAAGCCTTCACCATCACAAGCATTACCTGTTACTATGCTGGGTGGAAGAGAAAGCGGGAGGTTCTTTCATTAGCAAGTTACTCCTCTGGCCTAAAAGTGACATCGCGTGTGTGCGTGCTCAGCCACCAAGTCGTGTCCGACTCTGTGCCACCCCATGGACTGTAGCCTGCCAGGCTTCTTTGTCCATGAGATTTCCCAGGCAAGAATACTGGAGTAGGTTGCTGTTTCCTTCTCCAGGGGATCTTCCCGACCCAGGAATCAAATCCAAGACTTCTGCATTGACAGGCGGGTTCTTTACCACTGAGCCACCAGGGAAGCCCAAAAGTGACAAAGGGTTCCACTCAAATCTTTGTCCAGAACTTGTTGAAGGATACTGCCCAACACTAAGGGGGCCAGGAAATGCAGTCCTGCTTTGAGCCCAGAATGGGGGAAAGCAGAAATAGCTGACGCAAAGCACTGTTGACACCATAGCTCTTTAATATGCATCATGATCTACGGTGCATCACAGAGAAAAATCAAGCCTATCCAAGATATCTGTCTTGGTCTGATATCTGGGTGAGTCTTCCCTGTTGAATGAATAACTTTTAATAAATACAAGAATACTGCTCATAGTCTTCTTGCTGGAGACAGCCCAGCTAGTATCTGCAGGCACATCGAGCAACTGTATCCCATTAAGCAGTCCATACAAAGTCAAGTTGGGCTCTGTGGGAATGGAGTTAATTATCACTTATGGTGATGGCACTTTGAAAAGCTTATAGTGTCAGTCAGGAGTGGTTTTGCCCTCCACCCCTAGGGGATATTTAGCAATGCCCAGAGACATTTTGAGAAGGAAATGCAATGCCCAGAGAGAAGGAGATGGCAACCCACTCCAGTGTTCTTGCCTGGAGAATCCCAGGGACGGGGGAGCCTGTGGGCTGCCGTCCATGGGGTCGCACAGAGTCGGACACGACTGAAGCCACTTAGCAGCAGCAGCAGAAACAGTTTTTGGATCTTACAGCTGTTGAGGGGAGGATGCTACTGGCATCTAGTGGGTAGAGGCCAGGACACAGGACAGTCCCTTAAACTGCACAAGACGGTCCCCACACAAGAGTTCTTCCGCCTAAAATGTCAGCAGGACCACGACTGAGAAACTGTGATTCTATGAATTCAAGGCAGAAGGTCAGGTTTTGGACTGGGTCCTGTAGTTTTTTAGATTAAACTCAGTTAATCCCTCTGTACAGTACAAAAGAGGAGATGGGTGGAACAGAGAAATTATAATAATTGTTATGACAATAAAACCACCCACCCTATCTCACCTCCTGTGAGTTATAGTGAGGATTGCAGGCACATTAACATAATTTGAGGAAGAGTACTTTCTACACTTTTAATAGTCTAGTTTTTATTATAAGACTCATGAACTTCTCTTGAGAGTTTATATATGGAGTGAGTCTTTAATGCATTTTGTATCTGAAGAGGACATTAATGATGCTGAACCTTAAAATTCATTCTTGCCATTATTTTAATTATTTTTAATCCAATAATTGAAAGGCCATTCTGCCACATAAAACATCCATCAGACTCCATGTTACAAATGAACCAAAAAGCCTAGAAGCTTCACAATGTAAATATTTTAGCTTTGGCCAGTTCTCATGACAAGGTCACATTATTAGCCCTTGAGATGAGGGTGTGTGTGTGTGTGTGTGTGTGTGTTTTAAGAAGAAGAAGAAAAGCAACAGCAAATACTTAAGATATCAAATCAATGGAATGTGTCTGTATATTTAATAATTTCTCACAAATGATCATTCTAAACCAAATACTTTGTTCTATGAACAGCCAAAGCCTTACATCAGGATTCCTCTTTCCCAACTTTGTAGAAGAAGGAGTTTTAGCTTTTTCCATGGGCAGTGGGGAGGTGAAAAAACTACAAGAAAAGTAACAACCTGAACTCCAGTTTGTCAGACAGAAGTTCTTCCTTCTAGTTCACCTTTAATTTGAGGTTAAGAACAGTATGTGGAAAGCTTCTGGTTAGTATCTGGCATGACAATGGTTATTGCAGTGATCTTGGCATATTCCTGATCCTTTGCTCTGGAGTCAAATGTCAGATAATTATGTAACATTCTCCCCTCCCCCATCTCCCTTTTCATTCAGCTCCCAGCTACGATCTCATTTTCAGCAGAGCAGCTACACTAAGGGGGAAATAATAGAAACACAAATAACTTACATCACATTAATATAAAGGTATAAAATTTTGCTACAGGGGGACCCAGCAGAAGGAAAACTATTAATATATTGATCAATGTTGAATTGTAATATGATTATATATGAGATGAAATAAATGTGCCAGTAAGATTAAATAAACTCATTCTCTCTAGACTCTATGTTTCCCCAAACCTATTCCTTTTTCTTTTTTTGAACAAATTTTTTCACTACTCATTCCCCTGAACATAGAAGTATTCACTGAGTTCCTACTGTGGTCTAGCACCATATGGTGAATACCAAGAAGAGAAGATGTCATTGCTCTAAAATCTTAATGTCTGGGAAACAAAAACATTTTAAAAATCACATTTTATGATACCATGTCCTTGTTTGTATTATAACATTTTCAGATAAATTTTGAATACATTATTTCATAACCCTTACAACAATCTAGTAACTAGCTAGTAAAATAAGCAGTAACACCCTCTGTTTATAACTGAGAAACATTATTTATGTTGAAATAACATGGATCTGAGGTAGATTTTCTGCAGACAGAGCCATCTTCATACTATTCTTAGAAATAGGCATATCATTAATTCTCCAAGAATATGATTGGGGAAGTCAATTATGAAGAATCTGATTTGAAACTGTCTCCCAGTCCTTTGTTGAAGAAGACAACAAAATATAATGGGAAAGTAGGGAAGATTAAAATAAATGTAGACATATATGCTCCTGGGGCTTTGCAGGTGGTGCTAGTGGTGAAGACCTGGCCTGCCAGTCAAGAGACAAGAGAGACAGAGGTGTAATCCTTGGGTGGGGAAGATCCCCTGGAGAAGGGCATGGCAACCCACTCCCATATTCTTGCCTGGAGAATCCCATGGACAGAGGAACCTGGTAAGTTACAGTCCACAGGATCACAAACAGTCAGATACAACTGAACCAGCTTAGCACTCTTGTTTGCATATATGTTCTTGACAGGAAAGAATAGATAGAAATGACAGTATCTCTTAAGATAATTTATAAATTTAACAAGATTCCAATTAAGATGCCCAAATATCACTTTATATATCCTTACAGACTAGTTCTAAAATTCATACAAAATAAAGAAATAAGCGGAAAGAATATCAAAGAAATCACTTACAAAGGAATAATGAAGGAAAACATATCTTACCCAGATTCAGAACACATATGAAGTGGTAACTTTTCAAAGAGTACTTTACAGATTCAAAAACATGAAGGTAGAGAAAGGGACAAAAATAGAGAATTCAGAAATAAACCCAACTTGCATATAAATTAACATCCACCACACTTATATAACAAAATTTAATATGCTTATCCCAACTTTATAATATTTTTAAGTGAAAACAGGAAATTGAGTAAAATAAATGTTTGTGGAATAAAACTAATAAAACAAATTATTTGTGTAAGTAATTATATATTTTTACAGATAAAATATTACACAAACATTAACAGAGTAAAAGTACAATAACTTACTGAACCCTTATTGTGTGCCAAGCATAAGGCTCGGCCTTTGACTCACACAACTAATAAACAACAGAGAGAGTGATAAGCTGAAGAAATAAGTGCTAAATCAAATTTGGGGAATAAAAACTTTAATTCTTCTATTAATGAAATAAGTATAAATACAAAGAATTTATGAGAGAGCAGTTACATTAACCAAAACAATAAAAGTAAAGGCATATCCTAACAAAGACTGGCCAACTAATGGGGAAATGTCTGTATGTATGGTGAAGCCAAAGCAAGTTATGTTTCCTGAGCTGTGTACGTTTCTACACCCTTGTGTGACTCAGTAATTTCACATCAAAGAACATCCCATGGAAGTAATTCTCATGCCTCATCCTTGTTTCTACTGCCTCGTTCCCAGTTTTTGCCCTTATATTCTGGAGAAGAGAATGGCAACCCACTCTAGTATTCTTGACTGGGAAATCCCGTGGACAGAGGAGCCTGGCAGTCTACAATCCACAGGGTTGCAAAGAGTTGACGAAGCTTGGCCACTGAGCACACATGCATGCACGCCCTTATATTCTGGGACCTTAATTCTTCCAAAACCTTCAGACTGGTCTTCTGGCCTCTGGACACTTTGGTATTTGATTCATCCACTTACTGTTATTGGTCTTCTTTCTAAACCCTGCCCAGCCAAGAAGAGAATCACAATAGTATAACAAGAATAAGGACATGTCTCATAGGTTTGCTGTGGGATGAACTTAAATTTCCTGTTAATAAATGAGGTTCTTTGAACTCTGACCCCAACCTAATCCCTCATGAATTCCGATCTCCTGAGTA
This sequence comes from Aepyceros melampus, assembly GCA_006408695.1. Classification (NCBI taxonomy): domain Eukaryota; kingdom Metazoa; phylum Chordata; class Mammalia; order Artiodactyla; family Bovidae; genus Aepyceros; species Aepyceros melampus. The sequence continues at coordinate 502,674 of SJXQ01004525.1, read as the reverse complement.
CATCTGTGCACTTATCCATTTCCATGCCTTGTATTATTTACTGTTGAAATTCCTCTGCCCCTCAGCACATAGACACATGCATATCCTTTCTCTGTTTGCAAAATCCCAACTCCAGCAGTGCTTCTGCTCCTGTGTCTCCCCTTTTCCTTCCCCCCCAAGTTGCTCCCAGCACCCTTCATCATTCCGTCATTTTCTGAGCACGTTTCACTGTGCACTACAGTCAGTGGCCACTTGCCTGCCCTAAAGGGCGGTGGTATAACTGACCAGAGACACTTTGCAGGTGAAGACTATGACTTCTTAGACAGAAGCAGCTGCCTGGGTTTCAGAGTCAGCAACACTCCCAGTTGGAGGGGCAAGCTCCCCTGCCCACCTCCCACTGATACGCCAAACAAAGGTGAAGTTCCTGTTCAATGTACTTGAGAGGCTTTCTTTTCCTTTCTCAGGAAAGGTTTGTGAACTGTGCAGCTGCATTTCCCTCACAAATGCTCAGGAGACTCACTGTGTGTGTGAGCTGAATTGTTCAGTCGTGTCCAACTCTGTGTGATCCTGTGGACCGTAGCCCCCCAGGCTCCTCTGTCAATGGGATTCTCCAGGCAAGAATACTGGAGTGGGTGGCTGTTCCCTTCGCCAGGGGATCTTCCCAACCCAGGGATCGAACCCGCATCTCTTACATCTCCTGCATTGGCAGGTGGATTCTTTACCACTAGCACCACCTGGGAAACCGCAGGAGACTCACTAGACTTACTAGACACAAGTAACTGGTAACAGCTCACTCCCATTGTTCAGTGTAGCCACTGAGAATCACTTTTTCTCCTGATCACCCCCAGACATACCATTCCATCAGGCCTAAACTTTAAAACTGCTTGAACTCTATGCCTGCAGCTTCTGTAAGTGGAATATCTATCTTTTATACGGAAACCAGAAAATCCCATGCAATTCTCAAGGCAAAATCATTTATCCATCCTACCAGGGAGAAGACCGTGAAAATAATATGTCCTAGAATACAGCTCCCAAAACATCTCTCAAGAAGTTGTTCTCAAAAGTTATAGCTATGAAAACGTTACTAAGGAAAAATATTCTTTAATTTTCATAAACTGTCCTTATAATTTATGAGAAGTCTACACCAGAGGAAGACACAAGGAAATAGATGAGTTAATTAAATAATGAATGGGAAAAAGGCAAGACGTTGATAGAAATTAGAAACAGACACTAATTTTGAAAGCTGCAAATGTACCTATGACTTGGATTGACAGATAGGAGATCTTGGAATATGTTTGCTACACATTGCTTTGGAGTTTTATCTTTTTGAATTCCTATAGTCATACATGGTCATGATTTGGAGTGTGGTATGGTCAAAATAAAATTTGCCTCAATAAGGGACTTTGGTGGAGAGCCTGACTATTTTACAAATTCAAGTTTCCTGCAATGGCTATCAGAACAGGAGTCTCTGACAGAAAGCAGCACAACAGGGAGTGACTGTCTGGATCCAAAGAGTGAGTTTTTGCAGATGTATCTCTCCTTGCCTAAACTGTTACATTTGCAAATGGAAACCATCACAGATACATGGTGCAGTGGAATGAACACTGCCCTGGAGTTTAGAAGGCTCAAGATCTGGTTCTAGTTCTTACACTGATTAACCATGTCACCTCTTTCAGCCTTAGCATACTTGTCCACAAAATAAAGTCATTCAAAAGAGGTTACAACTAGAAAGAATATTAGAGATTAAGGCGCATCAATGTTTTAAATGTGTACACATCCCTGTCCCCAAGGGGATTTCACAGAGTGACAGTTTTTGAAGTTTTAATTGTAAAAACTGAGTATAATAGTTATGCTTTTTCAAAACATATTTTATTCCTCATTCCAATATCTGTCTCCACTCGCAAACCCCAGTCCCACCTCAAGAAGTTAAGAACCACTGATCTAGGCCAGTCATATCCTCTGGCCACTCTCATGGGGTGACTAGAGTTGCCCTCTGCTCCATCCTTAAGCTTCTGCTAACTTCAGCGTCCTAAAGATGATTTCCATGTATCTCACCTTCTCTACTCTTGCCCTTATCAAATACGTATAAACCTCATTGGTCAGGATTTCTCAGTATGGTTTCAACTACCTTTCTAGCCTTTCTTGAGTCCTTATTCATGAGTATCCTGGGATGTGGCCTAGTTTATTCCATGTTCCCTGAAGGTAACTCACTTTGTCACTACCCAGAGCCCCTTCCTCCTCATCTATCTCTGCAAGCTCAATCCGTCTTCCAAGACTCACCTAAACCACTTTCTTTAACCTCTAAAAGAGATATGCTGCTTCTCTTCTTTGAAGTTCCACAGGATTTTGTTTATACTTAACTATATGTTTGTCATAGTTAAGGTTCTTGAGATAAAAGTAGTGTCTTCAGGATGGCAGTTGTAATTATTCAGTTTTATATGACCCAAATATTCTAACACAACAGTGTTTCCAACCTTTTGATCATGATCCATACCAATATACATATTTACATTATGACATAATATACCCATATGTGTAGGCATATTTATAATTGACCCAAAGCTTTCATAAGGTAATACATATTTTATTGCATTTGATGCATGCACTGAGATATTTTCTTTCTTTTCTATTCTATCTCCTCTCTTTTAATGGTGGTCTGAATTGATTTCATAACCTTTAGTCACAGTTAAGCAACACCATAATATAGCATATTGCCCACAGTAGGTATACTGTTGTATACATTCAGTGAAGTTCACTGACTTTTTGCCAAAATTATTATAAAATAGTACTGATCTGTGAATATATTCAATTAATCTATTTTGATATATTATGTTTATTTAGTCTTTAATGTCACATAAAAAATCTTTTATATTCTCAAAGTGACACTGCTTTGATTTTAATTTTATGGGAGAAAACCTAACTAAGAAAGCAGCTGCAATTCATTGTTACTCATTTTAAAGGGGCAAGATGAAGAAATGCAGTTGCACAACAATTATCACCATGAAGGCAAAGCTCCTAAGA
>SJXQ01004525.1:402174-494674 GCA_006408695.1 Aepyceros melampus | reverse complement strand
GAACCTAAGTTTGAAAATTTTTTTTTCCTAAATCAAATAATGTCATTCCTCTCTCACTATATTTTAATTAGCAGCGGTTTTTTGGAAATGGCAGAGTACATGCTCATACGATGACTCAAAATGTAACTTGGCCTGCAGTTTTCTTTCGGGGAACAGAACACTCTAATTCAAATCCATTATTAAAAAGCAGATAACATGTGCACTTTCTGAGATGCCTGTGACTTCACTCTTTTGATTTTATGTAATTATAAGAGAATGTTCATATGTATTTGCTTTTCGATTGGCACAGCATTTTAAAACTGAGTGTCTTCAGATAAAGTGCATATTTTCTTTTGGTTCATAAAGAATATCCCCAGTTTATGTGCTCAAAACTTTTGTGAATGTTTTATAATGCAGTCACAGTGCAGTTTATAGTATGCTTATGATAAGAATTTCTACACATACCCTATGTATGTAAAGAAAATAAATATTAGATGTTAGTTTGGATTTTGAAATTAATCGTTAGTAACTAGAACCTATCACTTTCCACTGTGTTATCTTAAAACTGCTAGCAGTTCTCAAGCAGAACTTTGAACACAGTATTTTTCCAAACTTTGCAGCTCAAAGTAAATACTTTTCATTTAAACTAATTTCAGTTATAAAATAGGGAAAACATCACCCACTTAAAAACAGCTTAAATTGCATGTACTTTGTCATGTAAATAAACAAGGTAAACATTGACATAACTTCAAACTATTCTTGGGTTGAAAAAAATCTGCAGTTCAAAATAAAATTCCGCCTTTGGTCAACATTTTGGATGCAATTCAAAGTTTCTCATAAAATAAACATATTTTAAAGAGTGTTTTGAATTTCACTGCATAATTCCTAGCCAACAGAAATTACAGTGGTATCTTTAAGGTTTATGATATGTCAGATCAATAGCCATTATGCAGGACTAACACAATCACTGAAGAGCAGTACCTTTCTTCTACTTAACCCTTACTGCTAGGACATGAAGAAAAACTTCCTGTAGTTGGTCCTTAGGGAAATCCTCTCACAGAGTGAAACTTTATTGTTTCTTTGTTTAATAAGAAGAGTATTCTTTTTTGGATAAAATGGAAACTGAGCTGACTTTCCAGTCCAGAAAGCAAAATACTCATTAAGGTAATCTTACTGAGAGTTTTTCAGTAAAACAGGGAAATAGTTTTACATCCTGCCTAATAGCAAACTATTTTGAAGCTTTAACTTAAAATGAAAATGACCCATCACAACAGATTGTAAATTTTTTTTCTGATGTTTTTAAAAAGTGCCTCGATGATTTCTACGTCTAGAGTGTTAAAGTTAAGTATTTGCTGTTTTATTTAAACATTTTGAAAAATGAACATTCTGGGGCTTTACAGCATTATTAAGAAAAGCTGTCCATACTTTACCATGTTGTTACATGTGTTTATCTGCTGATTATAAAATGTGTTAAACAGTATTTTAAAAACAACAAAAAAAAATGCAGAGCTGCGCTTTGATTAATTCAGTGAACAAAACATATGCTGTTGGTTCTGTCCTATGAAATTCATATATGATCAATAAAATCTTTTAAAAGAGCAACTTTGGCTTTTAGGATTGCACTGCCGACCATGTTTTTCATCCCAGCTAACTCTGGGCTCATACTGTTAACTTAGCAAACAAAACCACTTTCTGGCTATAATGGTAATGTCTTTTTGAATATATTTTTATATCCTCTTCTAAATTTTCTTTAGGTTGGAAGCTGTGTATTGTGGGTGTTACCCGCTTTGTCCCAAAGATTTGGTTTATCCCGAAATATTTCCAGGTAGCTGCTTTAATGTACTTTTGTCTTTGTTGAAATTTACTACATGATTCATGCTAAATTAGAAAGTTTGAAAATAAACTTAGGCAGGAGCAATTGTTTATTTGGCAAGTCAACATGTTAGTGTTAAGGAAAATTTTATGTGTTTTAATACATTAGAGTAAGCTTATATTTACCATCTGTTCTTTTAAGATAACAAAAAAGCAAGTTTTCAAATAGCATTCTTCATTGTTAGCATACACATCCCATAATGATGGATTTTTATAAGCAGGTCAGCGTTGCTTCAATTGCTTACAGATTTTTTTTAATGATATACACAGAGAAAAATTGAGGACTGAAAGTCACACCAAATTATTTCAACAATTGACTAGTTAATAATATGCAACTGTTGTACAGAGTACATACGGCTATCGTACTTGTTCTTTGAAAAAATTCTCATCACTAAATATATCACATATGCATTGTGTTACATTAGAATAATGTATTTTAATCACCCAAAGGAGATGTCTAAACAGCACAACTACACAGTCTTATTTAGCATTAAACATCCTTGTGAGCTGAGGTAACCTTATAAAATCATGCTTAAATAATGTAAAACACGAGGCGGCACAGAGCAATATGCATTTTTAATTAGTAAAGTGACTAATATCGGGTGTGTGCTTTGAGGTTTTTGTTTCATTAAAAATGTATCTGTTTTTCCTGCAGCTGAATATCTGTATTCTACACCTGAACAGCTTTCAAAAAGGCTCCAGAATTTCTGCAAGAGACCAGATATTACAAGAAAACATCTCTATAAGGTAGTTATTGAGAAGAGATTTATGTGGTATAAATACCATATTGAAGTACAAAGAAAAATCTTAAAAAAAAAAAACATTTAATTAACATACTAATGTTTAAAGGAAACATGCTAGGGAGGGATATTAGTTGTTACACTAACAGGATTAATTAAACTGGATGATGCCAGTTGTATTAACCTAGGTCTTATGAAATACATGCACTTAATGCATGGTACATGCTTTTTTTTTAATTTATTGTTTTCTAAGATGACTGTCCTTTACATTTAGCCCCAAGAGGCTTATAAAAATGAACCTGGATTAATGTAACTCATTAGTTTAAAAGGAAGTAAAAGGAAAGATTCTACAATTATACTAATGAGGATAAGCCTTTCTTCCCATCGTAATGAAATCTTCAGTCCTGAAAAATTCAGGTGAATGACATTCGTGAAATTTGGTGTTCATTTTTTAAATACTTTAAAGATGATTTTGAGAATCAAATGTTTCCTTTGTCTAGTTTAGTAAAATTACATAAAAGCCCTCAGTTAGTTTAGAATTCAACTGTCAGTCTCCTCTCTGAATGAGAGGCGAAAGGAAAAGAGTTTAAATAGCATCATCATTCAGTCCCTTCATTCGTTATTTTTTTTTCCCCTTGTTTGAATCAAGAATTTTACATTGTTGGAATAACAACAGAGAGACTCTCCTAAAAGTCCAAGTAATTGAACTGGGATAAATCTGCTTTACGAGTTGTGAAGGTGGCTCTAGGCCATGAGTAATATACCTTTTTATATTCTTTGAATGTAGCATCTTCAGTTTACATAAATTCAGTATACTTTACAATCTAGCAGTTTTCTAATCCAGCATATTTTAATTTTCCTATGTTAATATATATCCTTTCTACATGAAATACAGCCCGCTGCCTTTTTTCCTCTCCTTTCCCTTATCATGGCCTCAGATACATACATATTTACATAGTGATACATCAAAACATGACTTTGTTTCTGCAGGAAACAGTTAAACTTCAAGAAAAAGGGAGAGAACCAAAAATGCAATTTAACACCCAATTTCAAGCTCATTATCTTTCATTGTCTATTAACTTGGCAATGGTTCAGAAGGTAGCTCATAATAGTTTAAAATGCTGACTGAACAATTCCAGGCTTCAGTATTACTCCTTCAGTCAATACGATGTATCGTATTTGTAGGAAGCTTCAAAAAGAAAACAGTCTTCCAAGGTTTACATCCAGATTTCCTCATTTTGAAAGTTCAGTCATGGTCTTGTTTGGGTGAAATGTTAATTTAGTAGTTTCCCACATAACAGACTGTCAAAATATACAGCTTATGAAATTGAAGAAATAGAATAATATGTATTAATACAAATAGGTTCATCTTCTACATATGACACAAAGCTATTTTTTAGTGAGTTTACCATCGGATTATTTATTTTCTTTTTCCTTCTGGTGAATTTTTGGGCAATTTTTTTTTCAGTTTTATTGAGATATAATTGACTTACTGCACTGTGTGTGAGGTGTGCAGAATAGTGATGGACATATGTTTTGAAATGATTAATGATTACCACCACAAGTTTTAGTTATCACCCATCATCTCACAGAGGTACCCAAAAAGAAAAAGAGAGAGAGAGAGAGAGAATGTTTTTATCTCATGGTGAGAATGGTGAAGCATTTTAAATTGTACTTCCACCATCAGAGTTTTCCATTTTTAATTTTGCTTCCAGGTAGGCATTATCATCCCTGTTATTTGGGATCTGCAAATCTTTAACCATTTCAAAAGTTACTGCAACAGGTTGCTTAGAGTTATAATAAAAAACACATCTCCAACTGAAATATTTTAATATGGCTATTGCCATAACATAGCTCTAATTATTTCTTTTTCCAAGAGCTTCTGGAAAAACTCTGAAGCATTGTCAACTTAGTGGTATGCTATTAATATACCAAATTGTTCTTCCTGTAGCTTAAAAAATAACAAATACCTTAAATGTTTGTTCCTATTACTATGGTTTACATATATTACTAGTCCATGCATCCTAACATGGTCCAAGTCAGTTTAAGAAATTAGTGTTTTATGCATAAGCATGTATAAGAATTTATATATATTATTCATTTTATGTACTTTTTTAACATGGATTTTGTTTCTTATGAATCTATTATACACATTGATATATATCCTCATTCATAGATCTTGATGACATGTACCAAAAATTAATCTCAAAAATGAATAAGTTAGCCCAGGAATTAGAAATAATCAAGAGCTTTACAATGCAGTTGCCAGGACAAACTGATAAAAATCACAAAGACCACAAATCTAGTTGGGTGGCTGTAATAAGATTTAGAGCTAAAACAGAAAAGGAATGCCAGTTATAACTTTATCATTAAGATTTAATAAATTACACTATTTTTTTTTACCTTATGTTTTATAAATATTCACATTTCAGGTAACATTTGCCCTCACTAAATATCAGAGAATTATTTTCCCCAAGGCAGCTTTGTACTTTTCTTAGGCAATAGAAGAGACTTTTGTGTATATTATACAGAGAGTATTGAGGTTTTCTTTTTAAATTTATTCCATTGGACAGTGCTGTTTTGCTTTTAAAAACATATGCTTCTAAGATCTAAAAGGATAGAAAGTCACTGAATTCTTTAATTTGCTCCTTTTACATTTTTACACCTTACTCTTTTTTTGTTGTTGTTAAAAGTTTACATTTTAAAATCATCTCAACTACTTCTCATGTAGAGTTCACTTTAGGATAAGATTTTTCATATGGATTCACACTTAGAAATTTAATGACTAGAATAAGGCTACTAACACTTGGCTTTTTTCTCACATGAGACATTATACTTTCAATATGAGTGAGAGTTTGGGGGCTATAACTTGAAGCAAGATTTGAAACAGAATGCTAGTAACTGAAAAGCAGAAACAGAATTTGATACCTTTTTTTTCTTAAAGTGACTCTTTCTGCTACAAAACTCCATGCCCATGACTTCTCACCTGAAATGGTTTCAGACTTGAAATGTTTAAATTCCTCGTGTGCATGCAAGTATGCTTCCCCCTTCTCTCACACAGGCATTTCACTTAAGATATTCAGAGAAATGCATGCAGAAATCACATTTCTTAATTATTTTTAAAACTTAAAACCCTGTTCTGAATTTTTAAAAAATCTAAAGCCATTTCTTAAAAAGTTTGCCCCTAGGCTCAGCCATTGGACTGCAGGTTTCTGTACTTACAGGACACATCCCTTTCTAAGTAGGTTACACCCAGCAGCCACACACTTGCCACAGAGATAAAGTAGGTTTCACTTCATCTGCAATAGGGAGCTCTTTTATGACTCTTGAACACAAGATTCTAGAAATAATCATAAAGTAATCAACCAAGGATTAACTTCTAACAGTAACATAGGGCTTCCTTTTATAACCCAAGTAAGTCTCATACCGGGAAGTTATATTTTGGGGGTCTCATTTTGACAATGGGAATTTACTTACTGAAAATTCCCAACAATTACTTGAGATCAGTACTTTATGCTTTTAGAGAGCCTTTGATCATTAGATTTTAAAATGCTTTAGAGGAAAATTTCTGTTCACCCCCTTGTTAACCAGTATTGAAAATAGCACAAAAGTACAAATGGGGTAGTTGTATAAAATATATACTGCCAGGACTAACAGTAGGTTTTCATTCCCACCCTATTTTTCATTTATTTTTATTTATAAATTGAGTGATATTCTGTGTTTAAAAAAGAGAGAGAGATGCCATCCTTCCTTTGCTTTACGAGGGTAAACTGTAGTTTAAGTTTTTTCAGATGATAGCAGCTGATTTTTATTTTGTTCCCCTCTTCAAGTTCTTTCACATTCCAGAAACCTTTATAACCTGCTGTTATTTGGAGGAGAGGATAATTTTCAGATTTCTGCCTAAAAGTGATTCCAAAGAGTGATTAAGCTTACAGTTCAGATTCAGAGCCCAGAAAAGCCATTTGCGGTTGTCTTAATTATATCAGGTTATATCTCCCCGAACCACAGCCAAGCCACTTTAAGTTTCCTTCAAGAGACTGGTCACTTTATAGTCCCCTTTTAATTTGAGCTTATACTCTAGATGTGAATAAGGTGGTGCTCACTAGTATTAACACGCCTCCAAAGTCATTACTTTTTACTTAAAAAATGAAAACTTAAAAGCTCATGACATTTTTAGAACTTCAAAAACCTCTCAATTGCACCAGCACAATCTAAGGCAAATGATCCGTCTCAATCCTCTCCCTCCCTCCCCGTTACTCTTCCCTCTCTTTCTTAACTTCTTTCCTTGATTTTGTTTGGCTTGGTTTTCCTTTGATTTGTCTTAAGTAAAATGCAAGCAAAAAATCTTTAGCACAATAGATATATTCAGGGTGATTAAGATCAGTTAGAGGTTTTGGCTGCTTCTCTTTCTCTGCTACTAATTTGTAGCCTGGCTCTAGGTGAACTTCTTGGCCTCTATATGATTCATCTATAAACTTGGAAGAATTCTTTTTTTCTTAATTCTTAATAGCATTTTCCCCCTGAGGTCCTGCTATAATGAAATAATGACTATAAACCCGTTTGTAAACTTGAAGTGCTTTATAAATTCCACGTAATAGTAATGGCATTTCTCTTGTGCCTTTACCACTTAAAAGTAAAATTCACATTCACAAAAAACATGTATTAAGAGTGTTGTCTATCTTATGTTTAGAAAAGTTAAAAGTTGGATGATAAACTTCTAATAGCTGTCATCCATAACATAAACCAGGAAATTTGTGTTGCAGTAGAATATGCCCATTTGCAAAAAAAAAAAAAAAAAGGCGAGGTTGGGGGGGCAGCTTTCCACAATGGTTGAAAATATAGTTACACTTTAAGCCAATCAGAAACTGGGATTTCCTGAGGTGATGAAACTTGAGAACCATTTACTTGGTGGCTTTTTGAAATCTAATTGACGTAAGTTATGCAAATTTGCAATATGAATTTTCAGCATGCTTTAGTCTTTCGGTCGTTAATGCTTCTTCATTGCTTTCTCTTCTCTCCCTCCCCCTTACAGGGTGAAATGGCTCCTTTTTCTTGGGCAGCCCTACATGGTAAATTCAGGTCTCTGCTTACAGCAGAACCTAGGGAAGATTTGTGACAGATGGGGCTAAGTCACAAACTTGCAGCCTAAGGCAGAATCTGTAGAACTTTCCAGAGTGTGCCCATATTTACCTGATCAGAGAGAAAAGAAAATCTGCAGAGGAAGCTGAGCCTGGCTGCTTGTCATAGCTGACACAGAGCATCTGCCACAAACCTGTGGCGGCTTCAGATCTCCAATCCCTGCCACCACCCCAACTCAAATTAAATACAGATTCCTAGAGACGTTATGATGGTTACACATGTCCTCGGCATCACATGGAGGAGACTGTTCAAAAAAAATATGTGGCCTGTTGTATAACCGCACTCATGTATCCCATATGTGGTGCCACATTGAATTTCCGGTTGAATCCGTTTTTATCCTTTGTACTGGATGACATGGTGCCTGAATTCTTTCTTTTTGCCGACACGATGGCAGCCAAACTGCAGCTTCAAACGCTCTCACTTGGCTGGGTTTCTACCTAGGTTGCCAGGTTATCATCGGAGCCTTCTTGTGTCCTCAGAGGGCCACAGGGCCTGAAAGGAGGATCAGAATGCTACTGACTAATTGGGCAGCCATCTCGGAATTGTTTGTGGGCAAAGAGCTGTTTTAGCACTTTTCTTTTAGCAAATTAATGACTCTCTGGCACTGAGGTTTTAAGTGAAGGTATTAATAAGAAGTCTGGCAGGTATTCCCATGATTCAGAGTTACATTTGCATTTAATTTATCTTAAAGAAAGTTGCAAGATAAACAGCTGTAATTCAGACAAACATGGAAAATACACTAAGTGGGACCATCTCGCCCATAAAATGAACACAGAGATACTTGTTTTAATTATTTTCAAGAAATAAAAATACTTCTTACAAAACCAGTAATTTTGATATAAATATTTGTCAAAAATATTTGCATCCAACTACAAATATAATCTTCTCAAGATAAATCACTTATGATTCCAATAGTCAAGCTGGTATATTTGTTAATGTCAAGATATTTTGAATGGCTAGATTGTAAAATAAATTTTTAATAAAGTGCCCACTGCAATTTTTAATTAATATATCTCATTTCCATGTAAGTGTGTACATCTATCTGTATGTTTCTCTCTGAACACTTTCCTTGTGTCAGAGACAACGAATACAATTGTTTCTTTTCCCGATGAACAAGGATCTGTTTTGCAAATGTTTGTGAATATTATGACATTTCCAAGATTTTCTTTGCATTCTGGAAAGCAGGAGGTAAACATTTGTAGTCATTAAGGTAAAGTCTGTTGATAAACCATCTTCTGTTTACTGACAGGTAAATTGTAACTCTCCTAGCTTTTGAAATGAATAACTTCTATAAGCTGCAAATTGAGGAGCAGCCAGGAGGAAAGGGGCAGATAAGGGCCAAGCCTGGCTCTTTGGCTTTTAGAAGGACTGAGTTGTCTAGCGGGCGTCTGAGACAGAGAGGGCACTGGTTCAAAAGTCTGGTAGGACCCATTTGACAGGTAGCACAAGTGTAAGCTGGAAATAGATCAAGGTAGAGCCACCTAGATAGAGGCTGTCTTGCAGATCAGAAAAAGCAGCAGTTCAGGGCCCAGGAGGCCAAGGAATTTAAAAGCAGGTAGAGTAAGAAGCAGAAACAACAGGTTCTACTTCTGCAGAGTCCTCCCTGACCAGTGTGAAAGCCCTATGTATGATGGACATCACAGCACTGGATTTGAGTCCTCCTCCCATTCTGAGAAGGCACTGAACAAATTAGCCCATAGAAAAAAGGGCTCAGGAATTATTTGAGAAGTCCCTTCTGGTCTGAGACTGTGAAACTTGGAATCTATCGGTTATGTTTTTTTTGAGTGCAAAAACTAATATAAAAGGGCCTAAGAGCTTTTTAGACTCTTCTCCTGAACAGGGTTTAGCATCTAAAGGGATGCTTCAGTTAGAAAGGTGCCGTGTACGCAAGACAGCAAAAGAGACACAGATGTATAGAATGGCCTTTTGGACTCTGTGGGAGAGGGAGAGGGTGGGATGGGTTGGCAGAGTGGCAGTGTAACATGTGTGATATCATAAGTGAATCGAATCGCCAGTCCAGGTTTGATGCAGGATGCAGGATGCTTGGGACTGATGCACGGGGATAATCCAGAGAGAGGGTGTGGGGCGGAAGGGGGGAGGTGGGGGTCGGGATTGGGAGTTCATGTACACTCGTGGGTGATCCATGTCGATGTGTAGCAAAACGATACAGTATTGTAAAGCAAAACAAACTAAAAAATAAAAATTAATTAAAGAAGAAAAAAAAAAGGTGCAGTGTTACAGATGACATCTCTCAAAACAATATTATACTCTCACAAGCCAAGAGACAATGTTTATTTCATTATGTCCTACTATTCTGAAAATGATGAGCTCACATTTCATAGTGAATCGTGTATTATATGCATAGCTATCCATATATACTTTTTTTTTAATTCATGGGAAAACAACATTAATTACCATTCTGATAGTGCATCTGAAACACTTAAATATTTGCCTGATTTTGGCAAACACAATATTGCAAGTTACCTGTGTACAAAGATGTTTTTCTATACCCATAAACTTTTGGCTTTAGCTGTGCCAGCATTACTTCTGAAATAAAAATTTGCAATAAAGTGGTCACTTCTTAAAAGTATACTGTTGGATTTGGTATTAGTGCAAATAAGCAATAAAAAGTCTTGTATAATTTGTAATATTTGAAAAGATAACTGTATATGTGTGTGTATGTGCATGTGTCTCAACAGCCATGATATGGTGGCATGGAGGGTTATTCATATTTTGTTGAGGAAAATCGACAGTACAGCTGACTCTTTACTTCCTGCTTTCCTTGTGCTGTGCTGTGCTAAGTCACTTCAATCTTGTCTAACTCTCTGCAACCCTATGGACTGTAGCTCTCTAGGCTCCTCTGTCCATGAGATTCTCTGGACAAGAATACTGGAGTGGGTTGCCTTGTCCTCCTCCAGGGGGGTCTTCCCAACCCAGGCAGGGACTGAACACCCCTCTCTCAAGTCTCCTGCACTGGCTGGCGAGTTCTTTACCACTAGTGCCACCTGGGAAGCCCCCTGCTTTCTTCACTTTCACTAAAGAGAGCAGACACTCCCATTATTTCTTATTTTGAGTATAGATGTTGAAAATTTTGGTTTTTTTCTAAACATTCAATTCTGTTCATTTTATTCTCTTTTATATTAATCATTAAACCGATTTTAATCTTAAATGTCTTTAAAAGTCTGCCATTATCAACCCTGACACAGTGTTCAGGAAGCTTGTCCTGAATTTACCTAAACTGTGTTTCTGGCAAGGTGTTTCTGTAATAAAGAGAAGAGCACCTAGTTCTTAATATACTTATTTATACCAGGTTAATTGGGAACAGAGCAAAAGACCTTTCCCCAAATGCACCTGGTTTAACAAGCATCCTTCAAATACGGTTAAGTTTAAATGTCCTGCTCCAGCTCTCAGTTCTTCAAACTTGCCACATAAAGATGGCAGCACAATCAGTAAGTCAGTGAAAACTCAGCCATAGAGGGCTGCACAAATTCACTTCAACACCTTGAAATGCATCTGGAAGCAAAGATTTCATTTTATGTTGAAGGTGTTAATTATATTTGATATTTTTAAAAGTAAAATCTGTTTTTGAGAAAGCATCTGCTACCCAGAAATATTATGAGCCACAAAAAAATTTTTCATTTCAATCTCAAGATACTTTCTGCAGATGAGAGAATCAGTTTTCAAATGAGAGTCCATGCTGTCTTTTAATGTTGACATATTCTATGAGTTTTATTCTTCTATTGACTATTGACAGGTGTCACCCTAAGTGCCTTTCTGTTTCTGTGGAAAACTGGAAAACAAGTTTCATTTTAAAATGTGAATTGAGATGTACAACGACTAGTGCTGCTATAACGTGCCCTCCCCTCACAATTCGGAGAAGGCAATGGCACCCCACTCCAGTACTCTTGCCTGGAAAATCCCATGGATGGAGGAGCCTGGTGGGCTGCAGTCCATGGTATCACTGAGGGTCGGACACGACTGAGTGACTTCACTTTCACTTTCACTTTCCCCTCACAATTATTCATTAAAATGTAATTGGGAAAGTTTTTAAACTATGTAAACAATTCTACATGATGCTCAAAGATATGTACCTGAATGCTTAAAGTATAACAGAAAACTTGGGAATTAGCACCAAATTTACAGTTATGGTTAAGTCAGAGGAGTGATGGTAGGAAGATTAGACACATGACTGGGAAAGTGTAGTACCTAAGAAATGGTCTATTTCTTAACCTGGGTCATAGCGCACAAAGTCTTATTTCTACCCTTTATGACTTTTTGCATGTCTTAGATGTGATTATTGGATCTACATTTTGATAGGAGCTGTAGATATTTTGGTTACCATGTGTAATATAGGAGCTATAATACTCTGCTACCACGCCATTCTTAACATTTCTCAGTTGATGGATGGAGTCAGAAAAACCATTTTCCTTTAAACAGTAAAAGAAACTGCCCTCACCACCAGTTTTGCATGAGAAGACTTTCCTTGGCTTACTGGGAGCCAAGCACTTAACTTTGACCCCGAAATAACCCATACTACGAAGCAAGTTGAACTTGACTGTGGGTTCCTTTTTCCTGGGGCTAATGATCACTGTTTCTGACTAATGTGTATGGCGTTACACATAGAAAATGGAAAACTAGGGCTCCAGAAACTCCTTTTTGAAGAGTCAAGAGAGGAAGATGGAGGAAGTTATTATATGAGCTGGTCTTTTTTATCTTGAAAATTTCAGAGCTTTGTGGTGGGGCACAGAGCTGTCTGAGCTGCTAACCGCTCTGCCCACTTCCTGCACTGTTACCTGTTCCCTTTCCTCTTTAAGACAAAGGCTTTCATTGTCGTCATCCCATGAAAAGGAATCCTCCAAGTATCTTTGGGATACCCTAGCTGCATGTGAGTTACGTATGACTTCAGAATCCCCACATCTTGTGGCCCATTTTCCTAATTTGGAATTTGGAGGTCAGTGCCTTCTGGGGTCCTCCCAGCACCTAGCACCACCTTAGTGATTCCTTTTTCTCTCCCATATCTCTGTGGTAATGACTTTCAACCCTAGGACAGGTTCTTCATGGCTCCCATAAACAGATACAAAGAACTGATGTTTCCTAAGAGATAATCTGGTACTTCCCCTGGTGGCTCAGCGGTAAAGAATCCACCTGCAATGCAGGAGTCGGAAGAGATGCAGGTTCGATCCCTGGGTCAAGAAGATTCCCTGGAGGAGGGCGTGGCATCCCACTCCATATTCTTGCCTGGAGAATCCCACGGACAGAGGAGCCGGGCGGGCTACAACCCATAGGGTCGCAGAAGTTAGACATGAATGAAGCGACTTGGCATGCAGGCACACAGAAGATAATCTAAAATGTGTACGGTCATATTGGTTACTGCATTTAAATAGCAGACCCAAGGTGGAATGCTGGAAGATGGGATTTCTACTGGAAATACTTATGTAACACTTTTCTCAAGGAATTTGAAGTCCTTTATATCTGAAAATGTAATGTTTCCATCACCATTTCTCAAGTGAGAAAATTAAGGCATCATGTTAAGGCTTATGTAGGAGGCAGACTGCCTTATAGAAACAGAAAGCTGTTTTGTGTCTTTGTATAAGCCTTTCTCTGCACAGGACAGTGTCATTGTCACCCCACCTGCCTTTCAGGAAGCACCAAGTTCAGTGTTGATGACTCACTGGGACCTCTGGTTCCCTATTATTTCTCCCCTCACCAGGCAAAGGGCAGCAGGAGGTGGCCCACCCACGTAGTTGGTAGAAAAAGGGGCATGAGAGACCCTGTAGTTTTGCTCATATTTTAAGTATTTTTATTATGACTATTATGATATCTGTAGGGAAGCATTGGGTCGCTTCATCCCATCCCAGGCCCTTGCCACTCCCTGTGGTCTTAACACTCTGTAGGACTTACACATCATGTAACTTCCCTGGCCCTCCTGGTGAAGCATTTATGTTTGTAACCTCCCCATTTTAGATGTGAGGAAACTGAGCACTGAGTTGCTTTGGGTCCCATGTAGACACAGGTCTAGACTTCAGTCTCTTTCAGGAGGTTGTGGTCAACTCATTTGGTCAAGTGGTATAGTGGTTTGGTGGTGGTTTAGTCGCTAAGTCATGTCTGACACTTGCAACTCAATGGACTATAGCCCACGAGGTTCCACTGTTCATGGGATTTCCCAGGCCAGAATACTGGAGTGGGCTGCTGTTTCCTTCTGCAGACCATCCCTTAAAGGAGGTGAAAGGGAATATATCTATCTGTCCATCTTTCTTCCTTCCCTCCTCCTCATACTATCAGAAGAAAACACAGACAGGTTGCTATTACGTGGCTATAGATTTATTTCATGTTCCTCCTGCCTGCCCTGGCTATACTTGTAGTCCAAGCAACCATAAGGAGAGGAATGCAAAAAAATTGACTTCTGGTCCTAAAGTCTCTGACTTCTGGAACCTGGAACCTGTGATGTTTCTGAACAGCTGAGTCTTTTTGCCTTTCACATCATACAAGTAGATGCTACCTATCAAACAGATAGGCTGGCCCTTTATCTAAAAGGCGGCAGGTAGCATCAGTGCAGAAGCACCTTTAATTGTGTGGCAAGAGCCTGTTTCGTCTCATCTCCAATAGATAACCCAGAAATTACATCCTGAAACTTACCTCCCCAGAAAGGAAAGGAAGAAGGGGAATAATTTTAAAAGAAGATACTTCTAATACAGTATTAGACTGTAATTCATAGGGAAATTTATGCAAGATATGAATTTCTAAAAATAGCATTTTTAAAAGGGAAACATTGACACATCCTTAATTACAGAGTAATAAATACCAATAGTATATTATCTTCTGATATTTCCTTACACAGATATCAAAGCATGCAGCTGTCTTTGAAAACTGATAATCAAGTACAATATAAGTGTATTACATCTTGAGCTCACAGCACACACTTTAACTAAGCAGCCTCATGGAGCACTTAACAGGGAGAAACAGAGCTGCTTGGAGTCGAAACCTAACTGAACAAATTAGACTTGAATTGTAACTTAAGAATCATAGTCAAACCAAAATGCCTGTCCTTGCCAGGAAAGGCATTCCAAAGGCAAAGAGCATGCCAAGTAAAAAGCCTTTGCTTCAGGATTATGGAGGCAGTTCTCAAAAGCCAGCATAACTTAATGATCAATCAGAAAAATATAGAGCAGTAACTTCACAACCAAAGGATGCATAAAAATTGTACAAAGCATTAATAGTGGAATAGGGAGGAAGAATGGGATTTTAACAGAAAGTATTAAGGTCTTAGAAAGCTTATTTATTGCTTTCAATCCAGGCAAAAAGAAAGAGACAAACATGGTCAAAGAAAAAGTACGTGGACAAATGTGGGGGGTAGGAAAGGAAATGAAGGTTAAACAAGGCCAATATGATTCAGAATGAAAGGGAGGGAGGCGAGGATAAGGAGCCAGCTGCAATTACTAAATGTTACATTAAGAAGAGCTGCAATGGAGAGGGGAGGTCTGGATATTTGACTAAGTGGATTAATGCCTTCTTCCTGGGGTGTCTGAAGATGCAGATTTTAATTTATTTGGTACAGGATTTTATTGTGAAATTCTTAGTGGGATGGGGATAAATGAGACAGTTATAAACACTTAGAAAGTAGAAAAGGGGAACATAATGCTTTTCATAAATTTAACCATAATAAACATAGTGTTTGAAGCTATGGACATAGGTAAAGGGAAAAAAAAAAATCAGTCCATAATAGAAGTTACAGGAAATTTAGATGAAATTTAAAAGGAAAAAAAAAAAAAAAAACCCACATAGATGTGTGAAGCCAAGGATTTTGAATGACTTAGGGGCTGGTTTTATTGCTGCTCTCCTTTCTCCACCCATTAAAAATAATAAATCATAACTCTGGCATTTAGAAACCTAGTCATGAACATCATTTATTAATATAAACTTGATCCTGTGCTGTTCTTTGGTGGGTGGTAAAAATACGAACAAAACTGGCCTAAAACAACGACAGCAGGGTGATCCTCTCAAACACAGGAAAACTATAAGGAAAGAAAAACCCTAATTTGCTCTTTCACCTTCTTTATTTTACTGAAAGAGAAAGTCAAAATGTGGAGTGCATGTGGCTAAATCAAGACTGGATGCTTCAGAGGAGATTTTAAAGATTTTCCTAAATATGTATCAAAAGGGTGGGGGAGGCTTGGAACCTAGTGTGATTTACAGCAATTTATTAATCTGCTCATCTACTACCACTTCTGGGAAAAGTGGCAAATAAGGAAGGAAGGCTCTCTACCTTCTACAGTGGAAGCGAGGCGAGCAGAAATTAATCGCGTTCCCTGAGTGGAATGGTTCTGTCATTTGGCTGGCAACCAGTCCACGAACTTACTGGTTCAGGCGTTTGTCTGGCCAATAACGTTGGAATCATTTAAAGTGAAAATATGGCTCGGGAGCTATTTAAGAATTACTGATATGCAGCTATTAATCTTGAATGCAAATAGCATTATTTGGGGTGTGGGCAAATCACTTAACTGGAATCACATGAAAAAGCACTTTGAATTTTTTTTTTTAAATGCTGTAAGGAGAATGGCACTGATGGAAAAATTACAAATAAAAGACAGAATACCTACAAAGAGGAAGGCTGGAAAAATGACTAAGCAAGGTGGTCTTACTGCCTCTAACCTGCTGCATCATTTTTCTCAGTAAACAGATTACTAACAAACAGAGCCAAATACCTTTATTTCTCAAGCTGACTCAGCAACAAGAGGAATAAAATACGGAAAAGTGCAACGCCTGTTGGCTCGGGGTGATCCTCAAAGGTCATCCCTTTAGTTTCAGTGTTAAAAATTGAGGGCCCAGAACTAGAGATGTGTGATGGTCACAGAATGGGATTTGGCTTCTGAACACCACCCTACCCTAAGTGAAGGAATTAGGACGTCACGGAGTTGAAGTGGCATCTTAAATCCCAGGAAACATGGTAGAGATTGTTTTGCGATCATAATGAATAAGAAAAAAGGTATCAACGCATACATCTCTTTTTCCTCGAGTCCAGAACCATCGAGAACCTTGTGCTCTCTGGTGCTTGCAAGCTATGTTCCCTGGCTTTCTATGGGCTCAACTTTGCCCCTGGATTTCTAATCCTGTGATACAGGCAAGGGAAGGGGGAGGGGGGACCGCAATCTATAAAACTGCGAAACAAAACGTGCACGTGGATGCGTGCCTGTTAGTTCGCTGAAGATAATGAATAAGCAGTACTTTAAGCGTCAAATATTAAAACTTAAAAATGTGTTTTAAAACGTTTTTAGGAAACAAAATGTACTCTAACGGAGTATTTCCAGTCTTTTTTTTTATATATAGAGGGTCTCAGGACCTCTGGGTGCATCAGCAAACACGAGGAGTGAGCAGCCGCGATCCGGCCCCAGGCACCACCTACCCAGAGTCATCCGCTACCTAATGTTATTTTATACTTGCCCTGTTACTAAAAGAGGTGCGGGGCGAGGGCGACGAGAAGAGGCATCCCCGCCCCCTCACCCCGACCCCACCCAGCATTCTGTATTTCCTTTTGTCGTGGCAGTCAGCTGACACATGGAAAATGTGTACGGTTTTGCTTGCCTTTTAATCTGTGATTAAGGATTCCTCGTCTGGGGCCGGCTACTTCTTTGCTCCTTCCCTCCCCTCCTCTCCGCTCTTCCGCCCTCGGTCAGGTCTAGCCCTGCGCCGCAGGGTAGGGGCTGGCGTGGCCTGACTGGGCCGCGGGCAGAGGGCTGGCGGCGGGGCGCGCGGGCCTCGGCCTTACGCAGCGCTGGCCTGCCCAAACGCGCGCGCCCGGGCGCCAGCCCCAAGCCTCCGACGAGCCTGCGCCCAGCGTCGGGAGGACAGCGTGCCGGAGCCTCCGAAACCGAGAAGGGTTGGGAGGGCCCGGGGCCTCCAGGCTCTCGCCGCGCACCTTCTCCCCCAGGCCGAAGTGCCCGAGCTCCGGTTCGCGGCGGCGCTCGCCCTCGATGCCCCGCTGGGTCCCGTCCAAAGCGCGTAGAGGTAGTTCGACACCTCTCCGGGCGCGAGAAAACGGGGCACGTCGAGGGCGCAGGGGCCTCACCGAGTCCCCTCGGCAGCGCTTGAGCCCAGCACCGAGAGCCAGAGGAGCCCCGAAGCCGCTGGAGGCGTCCCAGGCGACCGGACGGAGCGAGCCCCGAGCGACCGCCGCGCTCCCGCGCGCTCTTGCGCGGACTCCGGGGCAGAGCCGCGCCGGCACGCGCACGCCGACGCGCGCACAGCCCGACACGCGCACACTGTCGCGCACACCGTCACGCACACACGCGGGCACGCTCCCTGGCACGCGCGCCCCGACAGTCACATGCTGACACACGCACACTGGCGGGTGGCCCAGGTCTGCCCTGCTGCTTCGGGCCGGGCTGTCCGGTCCCCTTCCGCACCACCGGGAAGGCGGCGCAGCCCTGACGGGCAGGACTCTTATCTAAGAATTTTAACTGAGCCTGGTGCCTTGAGTCGGCCAGTCTCAAATCTCAGTGAGAGAATCCAATGAAGATGAAACGAAAGCAAAGAAAATTTCTCTCCCTCTGTGCTTTCAAAAAATTTTAACTTAAGCAAAAACAGAGAAGGGAGTAGGGTGGGCACTAGAACTCTCCCGGCAAAGATTCTGGCTACTAAAGTTAAAACACTCTTCTTCAACTCTCACATATTCAGACGTGATTTTAATGCCACCGCCAGCCCTAGGGTTGCTTTCCTTTACACTGTATGCCTGGGTTCTGGATTGCGAACTTTCTCCTGACCCCCAGTTGGTTATTTAGGTGGAGCAAAGGGGGGGCGGCGACAGAAGTTAAGCAGTGTTTAGGAAGAATATTTAGAAGCATCGCGTTGATTTACAAAAAACTTGGGAAAACGTTAAATATCATTTGAAGTCTTTGTTTTTAAAAGGACCTCCTCCCCTCTAGTACTACTATTTGTCATTAGGTATTTATTTGTGTGTACACATTTAAGACTGTGTGTGTCAGAGAAAAATGCGCCTTGTTTGTGGTTTCAGCAGGCCCTTTGCTTTTCTGACCATCTAGGCTGTAGCATCGGAAGGCAATGGCACCCCACTCCAGTAGTCTTGCCTGGAAAATCCCATGGACGGAGGAGCCTGGTGGGCTGCAGTCCATGAGGTCACTAAGAGTCGGACACGACTGAGCGACTTCACTTTCACTTTTCACTTTCATGCACTGGAGAAGGCAATGGCAACCCACTCCAGTGTTCTTGCCTGGAGAATCCCAGGGACGGCGGAGCCTGGTGGGCTGCCGTCTATGGGGTCGCACAGAGTCGGACACGACTGAAGCAACTTAGCAGCAGCAGCAGCAGCAGGCTGTGGCATACTTTCCTCTTACTTTCCCACCATAGCATTGTAGGCCAAAATGGTGCACTGCAGTGACCAAAGATAAGAAACCCCAGCTGGAGTGTTGTGACCATCACTGGCATCCCGAGCTCAAGATTTTACCCCATCTGGTTTGAAATATTCCTCAAATTGTAGACTTGAAGATAGAGGTTGGCTGATTTTAAATGTTTAAAATGTGAGAAAGAGCAGTCTAAGAGTAAACCGAGGTAGGGGAGGGTGGCCAACCCAAGCTCATCCCTGAAAGGCAGGGCAAGAACATTTGGGAAGTGCATAGAGACAACGGTTTCTGTAAACAGTGATAATCAGGGCTTTCAAAAATCATAAAATGGATTGAAATATCTGATTCATTATTTATTCATCACGACACAACTTTGCACATCTGAGAAGAATGTTTGAAAACTGAATGCCTTCTATTTTGTACATCAACTCACCAGATGGATCTCCTTTCCAAAATGTGGCCAAAGGGTTAAAGTTGTAATTCTAGAAAGGAATCTCAGGAAATGACACTGAGATCAGATACATTTCCTTTTCTTTCTGGCAATAATATCCTTCAAAGGAAAAAATACCTACTTATTGATATAATGATAATGTTTCTCATTCAGAGTACAAGTGTCAGAATGATCCCTGTTTGTGGAAGTGCTTTTACAACTGTGAGTACACTTTGACTACTGTGAGAACTGATGAGCCAATGAAGGGGAACTTCTTTTAACTCCGTAATAGCAGGTTACATTGTAAATGAATAGTGATGGCCAAATAGCCAATTATGGTATAAATATCCCTTGTTTACAGAGAGGTGTTAAATGAACCTTTGGAGTACAAAGTATTAGTCCCATCTAAGCCACCATTTGTTCTTCAACCCATTATGTCTTCCCTTAAAAAGGCCAGTGCCATTGTAGGTAATATGCACACAGAACATACTTCTCTATGTTGATTTTAGTTTGCTTTATTTCAATGCACACTGTTGTTTACTTTTTAAAATTTAAATAAATGTCAGCATTGTATAATTTCTATGTTAACAAAGCAGTGACAAAATCCCTTGTATGTTTATAAAATATTATTGTTTAATTCACATAGTTTAGAAATTCCAAATGTTGAGAATAGGAAGGAGGCCAAATACCATCTGTTTATAACTATGATGCATCGTAATATGTGTACTTTTTAAAGGAGTTTGGTCAATCATGCCACTATTTTATCTGCTTGGAATATGTTGAAGATTTAAAATGTAATTTACAGGATTACTTTTAGTGCACTGCATCCAACTGTGAGTTGTAAAGAAATCGGTCTCTTCTGTTTTTCTCAAATTAATCATGTAACAGCCCCAATTAATGGGGGCTGTTAAACGTGTCGCTTTTTGCTTAGCTCCAGAATTCTTCTAACTTTGGCTTAGTCCACCTTCTTGATGCTGATAAAAACTCCAAGGACAAATGAAACAAAACACTCCTAGCTGTGTCTTTCTGCCAGGAGATATTCACTTAGAATGGGAGGCAGGGTACGGTAGCTAATAATTAGCTAGCATCAGCCCTGAGAAATTACCTGTGAAATACCCCTTGGTACTGCGTTGAAAAACAACATTTGACATTCCTTGTTTTAAAATAGTACATGCTTGTCTCCAGGATTTCTGATTTAACTTACCTTTTATTTCAAATGCATCTAATTGCACACCAGGAAACAAAGGGAGTACATTTATTTGCAGTAGATGGGCTGGTTTGGGGTTTTATTTTTAAGTTACAAACTCAAGTTTAGTACAGAGTTCCTTTCTTTGCAAACTGGAAAAATTCAGCAACTGAGACTTCTTTTCAGGGCAGACATGGTGTCGAAGTCCAGAGGTGGCTTTAGGGTCAGTCTCATGTCACGGGGTAGCTTTCTCAAGAAGGAGGAACTAAAAATACATATTTCCTGAAAAAGATTTGGAAAATGTGATTAAAAAACAGTGATTAGCAAATGATGGTTCCTTGATTAATTTTTTTAGCAAGGTTGAATCAGTAGAAAGCTACACCTTGAAATGCTTTTATAGACAAACACATGCAGAAATATGAAAACACTCTCCCATTACCTGCGGGAGTTATCAGTGCTTAGCTGAGTTTCCAATGGGTGCTGTGTACAGTGCCTCCTTTTCCATTTAGCAATATCTGTTTTCTTAAGCATTTTAGTTTTAGCAGCTTCATCTAACATTCTATCAATCTAGATTATTTACTTACACATAATTAAGAACATTAAGAGTCCTTTTTCTGAGTAAACAAACTGCACTATATATACATTTTTAAAAATCTAATTGTTACATTTTTTAAATCTTGGATTTTTTTTTTCCTTTCTGGTCAGATTTTCCACCCCAAAAATGAACCTACTGGGTCTTTCTGTCATAAAGATATGCTCAAGCTTGGTTTCCTTTGAGTTACAATAGGAAAATGCCAGGCTCTTTTTTTCCTAAATAATTGCTTAAGTGTGGAAAGAGTACAAAAGAATATAAAAACAATATGAAATGTGAGGGATACAGAGGAAAGAAATTGAAGAAAGTGGAGAGGAAGAGAGATGAGAGAAGCAAAAACTGTAAGTGGGATAAAAGAAACGTATCAAACAGCTTTCAAAATTGCTTTGACCAACATAAGACACACTCATTAAAATCATCATCATTCACTGAGATATTAAACAGCTAAGGGAAACTCTTAAGTGAATCTTGATTGATACTTGTGGACCAGTTTTTCCATTCATGCCTAACTTTTTCTTGGCCGTGCCACTCAGCTTGTGGGATCTTAGTTCCCAGACCAGGGACTGAACCCCAGCCCTTGGTAATGAGAGCACAGAGTCCTAATCACCGAACCACCAGGGAATTCCTTCGAGCATAGCATTCTGAAGAGAAACTTACATTAAACATCCATATCCACACAAAGAGGTGAGGAAGAAGCTTTCAAAGCACTTACAATCTAGAATTAAGTCATACATACACAAAATAAACAAGACTATGTATTATGTATTATTATATGTTACCTACTGTAGGGGTAAAAATAAAGATTTTAAATGGAGGAATTATTGAGACATACTTTACTCCTGAATACCTTGGCTAGAAGTTATATCTTAACCAGTTAAGCAAGTCTTGAAGTGTATAAACCATTTGGAATCCCTAAGTCTAATGAATTGCAGCAGATATATTAATTGATTCTGAAATTGGCATGTAGGTGTGCATTTCATGTTCCCTTTAGAGCTGACTTAGTACCATGGCAATGAACCACATATGCACGAGTCATCGTATAGTAATATTATCTTGATGACCAAAATCACTTTATAAAATATGCTTTAATAAGTTACTACAGAGCCTTGAATTTAAGCCATGTAACTTAACCAATACTCAGTGGACATTTATAGGTGGACATATATATAAATTGGGTAAATGATCAAAAGAAAAGCATTAAGAATAAGAAAAACATATGGGAAACTATTTGCGTCTTCTAATTAATCTAAAATACACCAGAAGCATTTTCTCATTTATGAAGAAAAGAATTTTGTTCTTATGAAGAATTACTGACCCAAAGAAAAGTCAGATGAGGACTGCAACTAAACAAACAATAAAAGCAACAATAACAACAACCAAAAACATTGCTTTTTTAGGAGAAAAATATGAAAAGTAGTAAATTCACCCATTTTAGAAATTAAGAAGAAAAGACATAAAATTTAATACACACAATAAATAATAAATATTCTTCTAGTTTCCTATGATGGCTAATTAAGAAAAAAGCCCATGTGGAAAGTTTGGAAGAGAGATGAATATAACAAGGTAGTTAACTCTTTGCTCCTTCAACCTTAAAGGAGAAAGAGCAGAGTAAGTAAGATTTCTTTTAAGTTTGGACCTGAAGCAACCTCAGAGATCAAATCTGTTTGTGCAAAAGAAATAAAAGGATTCCAGTAGCTCTTCATCTGGAGTCAAATCTTGTTTTTGGTCTCACTCTGATCTTGGCACCCCAAAGTCTCAGTCCTGGGGTTCTTTGCTCTTTGAGCTCCTGCCTTTTATCACGTGTGTTGTATGCTAAGTCGCTTCAGTGGTCTCCACCTGTGTGCAACTCAATGGACTTGTAGCCCAGCAGGCTCCTCTGTCCATGGGTTCTCCAGGCAAGAATACTGGAGTGGGTTGCCATGCCCTTCTCCAGGGGATTTTCCAGACCCAAGGGTCAAATCTGAGCCTCTTATGTCTCCTGCACTGGCAGGCAGGTTCTTTACCACTAGCACCACCTAGGAAGTCCTTCTCTCACACAGTCAGCAGCTTTGTTCTCATGGGCCTTCTGTGATAGAATCCACCATCTGGTATTCATTCTGTTACATTTGGGTAGTTCTTGATAGTTGAGGATGCACTTTTTCATCCATCATCTCATTTAGTCTTGCTAATATCCTGATGATATAGGTAAACCATAACTTTAGTTCCAAACTTCAGAAGAAGCATCTCAAAATCATACTGCTAGTACATTGGAGAAGGCAATGGCAACCCACTCCAGTACTCTTACCTGGAAAATCCCATGGAGGGAGGAGCTTGGTAGACTGCAGTCCATGGGGTCGCTAGGAGTCGGACGCAA
Source organism: Aepyceros melampus (assembly GCA_006408695.1). Lineage (NCBI taxonomy): Eukaryota > Metazoa > Chordata > Mammalia > Artiodactyla > Bovidae > Aepyceros > Aepyceros melampus. The sequence goes on along the minus strand of SJXQ01004525.1, from coordinate 471,029 downwards.
CTGAGTGACTTTACTTTCACTTTTCACTTTCATGCACTGGAGAGGGAAACGGCAACCCACTCCAGTGTTCTTGCCTGGAGAATCCCAGGGACAGGGGAGCCTGGTGGGCTGCCATCTATGGGGTTGCACAGAGTCGGATATGACTGAAGCGACTTAGCAGCAGCAGTACATTGCAGAGTTGTGACTAGTGGTCATATGACAAGGTGCCATTTCCCCCTTTTCCTTTAGGCTGGATTTCATAGTTTGTTCTTCATTTAAATTGTGGGCATAAGAATAAGTTAAAATGACAGTATTTGTATGGTGGAGAGAAGACAGAAAAGGAGGAGAAGTCGAAGAAGGATGGGGAAGAAGAAAAAGAAAAGGATAAAAAACAAAACCAGTTCCTCTCTGCAGGTTTTTCGGTGCAATTGAGGAGAAATCTTTAAATTACTCCCTTTCTGCTTACAGAGATTAGTAAGGAGAGAAACACTTCCTAAAATTTGTATTCTATAAATGAAAAACTAATTCCAAAGCCATCCCAGTGCTTTGTGTTTTAAAGGATACAAATCTGAGGTAGTAAACCATTGAAAAGCTGTTTAATGAGCTCTTGGATATGCATATATAGACTACGAGCTTGATTTTGAGTACAAGATAGAGACATATTCTGTCTATGAAATCAAAGGAACTTGGGGAAATTGAAAAAAAAAATGGTAGAGAGGAAAAGAATATAGTCTTAGGATAGGCATACACTAGAACCTAAAGATAACATATCCAGCAACAAATTCCTCATGGTGGGATATAGTTGATCATAAATTTTTTTTTAGTAGGGGGTATATTACACTCAGTTCTGAGCTTATACTTCAATGTAATCTCCATCTGTAACTTCAAAACTCCACTGAAATTCTGAGACACAGAACTGACTTGATTTATTTCTGCATTTGGGGAATGAAGGCCTAGACAAGGCACACAGAGAGACAGTGCAGAAGGTGTGATTTAAAATAAAGATGTGTAGAATGATATGGAAACAGGAAATAAGGACAGAAAATGATTAGGAGCAAGGAAGCCCCTGAGAATGAATACTTAAAAAAAATAAGAAAACCCATAATACAAGAAGGTTTAATTTGTTGATGTTGTAGACATGACATTTTTGGCTGCTCAACATCTACCTAACCTCTTAGAATCTAAAATCCTGTTTGAGGAGTTAATTCTTTCTTACTGAATATAATCAGGCATGGGAACTGAATGTTGTCTTGAATAGAGGAGCAAAAAACAATGCTGGAATTCTAGTCCATCTGACCTAGTACAAATCCAACCTGGCTATTTTCACCAAAATGTAGCTCTTGTTGGGTTCTGCTTCCTAACCTCCATAGCTTCTGGGGCTCCAACCAATCCCAAGTCATAATACAAGAAGGTTTAATTTGTTGATGTTGTAGACATGACATTTTTGGCTGCTCAACATCTACCTAACCTCTTAGAATCTAAAATCCTGTTTGAGGAGTTAATTCTTTCTTACTGAATATAATCAGGCGTGGGAACTGAATGTTGTCTTGAATAGAGGAGCAAAAAGACAATGCTGGAATTCTAGTCCATCTGACCTAGTACAAATCCAACCTGGCTATTTTCACCAAAATGTAGCTCTTGTTGGGTTCTGCGTCCTAACCTCCATAGCTTCTGGGGCTCCAACCAATCCCAAGCCAATGCCCAGCTTCCCTTTAATATGATTCTCTATCCCTGGGATTCTGTTAATTGCAGAAAAATAGAAAAACCTGGCTCAAGTGAGTTGCTCTGAGAAAATTACTATTTGGGGAGCAAGAATTGTGGATGTAGAGTGTCTTTTATCATCCCACTCTTTCATCTTGATAGGTAAGCTTCTCTTTGGCTGTCCCTCATGTTCACAAGAAAGCTAGTCATCACATCATCACCACATCCCTCTTTCCAGACATGGCAGAAGGGATTTTTTTTCTTACCTGGGTCTCTTCCTGCAATTAAGGAAAGCTTTTCTCAGAAACCCATTAGAAGAATTCCCCACACATCTCACAGTGTCATATATGCATAAACTGGTTCCAGGGATGGAAATGACTTCTGTTCAGTTAGGATCTAACCCTGAGCCATAATGAGCAAAGGATAAATAGACACACAAACAAAACCAGGGCATATTTTACAAAGATAAGAGGAAGGAGATGGAGCTTGGGTGGGTAAAAAATACTTCTCCCAATAAATACATTTATGTCTTATTTATTCAGATTTGTTCTCTGTGGCTTGCTGCTGCTGCTGCTAAGTCGCTTCGGTCGTGTCCAACTCTGTGAGACCCCATAGACGGCAGCCCACCAGGCTCCCCCGTCCCTGGGATTCTCCAGGCAAGAATACTACAGTTGGTTGCCATTTCCTTCTCCAATGCATGAAAGTGAAAGTGAAGACGTGTCCAACTCTTAGCGAGGCCATGGACTGCAGCCTACCAGGCTCCTCCGTCCATGGGATTTTCCAGGCAAAAGTACTGGAGTGGGTTGCCGTTGCCTTCTCTGCTGCGGCTTGCAAAGAATTCTAATTAATACACTTGGTTACAGCTACCACTGGGATTATTTAAATTGTAGATAACTTTCTATACACATACACACACACACACACACACACACACACAAGACTTGCTTCTACTTTCAAAATTCATTTTTCTTTTTTGTTCTGTTTTTATGTAAGTGAAAGAATGAGTTGGGTTTTAGAAATGTATTTTTTAGCCTTCTAGGTGTCAAGCATTTATTGACTGTGACTTTAGTTTCTCAGTAATAATTTCCCCCAGTCCCTAATGTCATATTTTTACATTTATTCCCACATTCCTTTCTTGTTCATTCAGTAATTCATCTAGTCATTAATTTCTTTTTTTTAAAATGTGCTATGAGGTATTTAATATGTATGTGGAAGGCATTGCTTTAGCAAGGAAAAGCAAATGTTAAACCACATGTATTTTTTTCACTTTATTGCATTTTTAAAGGGGAGCAATGGGACAAAATGAGGCACACGTGGACATTCCCAATTTTCCCTCATTTGCTAATATGGTTTCTTGTGCTCTGAGGTGAGTTTAGCTCGGAGAGTCCTGCTTTGACAGACAAGTTCTTCTGAGCTTTAGGCATGAAAAGAGGGAGGAAAGGAAGGGAGAACAAAAGTTCAGAAGGTTAACTTTGGGGGAGGAGGTTATCTTGACTTGAGACTGGAATTTGAAGACAGATGTAAAGGAGCAGAAGCAGCTGCCGCGTGTGAATCGCTGGATGGGGGAGGCAAAGGGGGATTTTTAAGGTTCTCTGTTTCCTTCATCATGTTAAAAAAAAACAGAAATGAAGAGCTTGAGTTATTCTGAAATTATTTGTGGTGGCTGCACTATCATGAATTTTTGTAACCATGGTGTTGCTCATGTGGGCTATTGTTTTGTAATATCTAGCGTTCTATTTGATTACATGCGACAGAAATCAACTCACATTAACGAGGTATAAAATCTGGCTTCTGTGTGGAAAAGTTTTAGGAGATGATCTTGGGCATTGTGAGAACCCCATGCTCAGGCGCCGTTCTCTGGGATCTGGCTCAGTCTGTGTGTGTGTGTCTCTCATTCTTTCTGTCTTAAGGTCCTCCTCCAGATTGTTTTCTCTGTAAAAGGCTATCTCTGTGTGGTGGGAAAGATGACTCATAGTATTTCACAGGATTTTACAGCCTGAGAAGAAAGGATCAATCATATCTAGCATCCAAGTCAGATCCTGGTGAAAATGTCACTTTCCACCCTACCTGAGTCACTTTCCTGAACTTCTGTGGCGTCGAGGAGAACCGAGCAAGACATAATTTCAGATGACTGCTCCCGTGTTACAGAGGGATAACTCTTTCAGGGGTAAGTCTTTCAATCCGTGGTACAAGAAACTTCCCAGCTACTGAGCAGAGTGACCTGCTTCTCCAGGTGACAGTGCGTTTCTTGTTATCAAATGTCCTCTCAGCTATTTACATACAGGATTGAATTCTCACTAAATTTAAGACAATTTAAGGTATCTAATTGTCTTTTCAAAAAGTTGTTCAGAGGTTTACACTCCAAGTAGCTTTGCAATAAACATTGTTGGCTGTGCAGAAAACAGTTTCCCAGGTGGCACAGTGGTAAAGAATCTGCCTGCCAATGCAGGAGACACAAGAGACATGGGTTCGATCCCTGGCTCAGGAAGATCCCCTAGAGGAGGAAATGGAAACGGCTCTAGTATTCTTACCTGGAAAATCCCTTGGACAGAGGAAAACTATGGAGAACAGTATAAAGATTCCTCAAAAAATTAAGATTAAAACTATCATATAATCCAGCTGTATCACTTCTGGGTATTTACCAAAGAATTAAAAAAAAAAAAAAAACCTAATTCAAAAACAGATGTATGTGTGTGATCAGTCACTCAGTTGTGTCCAACTCTTTGTAATCCTTTGAATTGTGGCCCACCAGGCTTCTGTGTCCATGGGATTGTCCAAGTGAGAATCCTGGAGCAGGTTACCATTTCCTCCTCCAAAGGATCTTCCCCACCCAGGGATCGAACCTGCATTTCCTCCGTCTGCTGCATTGCAGGTGGATTCTTTACTGCCAAGCCATCAGGGAAGCCTTTAATTAAAAAACACATAGGTACTTCTATGTTCATTGTGGCATTGTGTACAACAGCTAGCATATAGAAACAACCTAATCCCATCAATGGAAGAATGGATAAAGAGAAGTCATAATATTTTTCATATATATATATAAATATATATATACACACATATACACAATGGAATACCACTCAGTCATTAAAAAAAAAAGATGAACTCTTGCCATTTGTGACAACATGAATGGACCTTGAGAGTATTATGCTAGGTGAAATAAGTCAGACAAAGACTTATGATTTCACTCATATATGGAATATAAAAAATAAACAAAAATAAATGAACAAGTTGAACAAAAATAAATAGGTAGCTGCACAGAACAGAGTAGTGGTTACCAGAGGGTAAGAGCTGGGTGAGGGGTGAGCTGGATAAAGAGGATCAACTGTATCGTGAGAGATGGAAACCAGTATTTGGTGGCGATCACGGCACAGTGTGCACAAAAGTAAAACTACAAGGGAGCATCCATGAAACTTATAAACCAGTGCTACCTCAATAAAATTTTTTAAATAAATAAGCAGTAAGGAAAAAAACCCCAAACAAAACAAAACTTCCTGTGGATTGTTATGAAAAGGTTTGAATTTCCAATGATAGGAATGTTTGGGGGATACATTCTGAGTTTAACCAAATTGGAAGTGCAAATAGAACCCTGGTCTTTCTTTTGTATGCCTAAAACTTACAAGTTAAAGAAGTAAAGTCCTGAGCCCTGATTATATAAAGGACTGGTGGGTAGAATGAGGGATATAATGGTTGGTGACCAAAAATAATTCAGAAGATACTCTGGGCTCTGACTATGAAGCTTTACTCAATACAGAAGAAAGTGAAGTTTTGGAGGTATTAATAAATATATTTGAATAATCTTTTGTAGGTAAACATAACAAAATTTGTGTTCATGGTACATATGGTACATTGAGTTATTGTTCCCAATTCCTCCCTGTTTTGGGGTTATACTACGTATATATATATATATATATATATGTCCTTTTTCATTGGCTTGGCATCGTCTCCCACTAGAGGAGGCAGAGTACTGTCTCCAACCCGCTGGTGTTGGGCTTGGCCACGTGACTTGCTTTGACCCACAGAACTGGGTGGAGTAACAGTGTGCCTCTCCAAGCTACATTTTTAACAGGTGTTCCACGTTGCCTTTGCTTGACTATCACTCACTGTCAGAGCACAAAGGGGGAGCATGTGGACATATATGAAGTAGACCTGAATTCAACCACGCCTGCAGTTTGAGTCCAGAGCTGAATCCTAAAATTGAGTTTTTAAAAGTGAATCACAATAGCTCACAGACCCATGAGGGAGAAATAAATGCTTATTGTTTTAAATCACTGAATTTTGGAGTGGTTTTTCGTGAAGCATTATTGTAGCAATATATATATCTTCTGACAGAGCCAGGAAGCACCAACACTTCAATAACAATGAACATACACAGCACTTGAGTCTTGGCTTCCAAATACTATTTCCCAGTAAAAAAAGAAAAAGAATTTTTAGAGAAACAGCTGATTCTGGGACTGAGGGGGAAAAAATTACAAGAAAAATCTGAAACTTCTACAATAAACCAAAGATCTGAAACTTCTACCATAAACCAAAAATATGTTTTAAAAAAATGATGAGAGACATATCAAAAGAGCCTTAAATGTCAGTTTAAGTGGGCTCCTACTAGCCACATTGGACATAATTGGAGCATTAATACTGATAATAGGGACTTCCCTGGCAGTCCAGTGGCTAAGACTTCAAGGGGGTGCAAGTTCAGTCCCTGGTTGAGGAGCTAAGATCCCACATGCCTCATGGCCAAATAAATAAAACATAAGACAGAAACAATATTGTAAAAAATTCAATAAAGACTTTTAAAATGGTCCACATCAAAAAATAAAAGCTTTAAAAAATACTAATAGTAATGTGATAATAATTTGTAGAATTTACAATATTAAGGAAAATAAAAGACCAAGAGACCATACCAACATAAGTGAATGAATGAAAGCGTTTAAATTTGATGAAGAACAGGATTCGGTATGTTTTCAAAATACCTCCCGACAAAAGGGGGAAAGTATATGGTGGAAGAGCCTGGAGGACATCACTTTTAGCAAGTGCGGACAGTGATCGTCAGCTGTTGAACCACGCGTGACCTGGTTCGCTGCTTTGAGAGGAACGCTGCGTCACTTCCGTGATATGTGATCTGAATCAAACCACGAGGAAACTTCAGGCAAGCTTCAACTGGGGGTGATTCTGCAAAGTAATTGAACTCTTTAAAATATCAATACTGGACTGAAAGTCAAGCATAAACTGAAGAATATTCCAGATTAAGAGACTAAACAGACATGATAAGTAATACGGTGTGTGCTTCTGAAGTGGAGCCTTTGGTTACAAAAATTATGGTTGCATCAGTTGAAACTGGAACGTGGTTTGTGGACCAACGTGCTGGAGTGTATCAAAATTCATTCCCTGGTTTTGTTAGTTATGTTGTGGTCAGTAGGAAGACACTCTTATTTGTAGAAAACACACATTAAAGTGTTTGGAGCTAATGCACCATCTGGTCAGCAGTCTATAAGAATTCAGGAAAAAACAAGCTATTTGTTTTGGGCATGCTAAGTCGTCTCAGTTGTGTCTGACTCTTTGAGACCTAACTGTAGCTTGGGCGGCTCCTCTGTCCATGGGATTCTCCAGGCGAGAACACTGGAGTGGGGTGCCGTTCCTTCCTCCAGGGGTCTTCCCAACCCAGAGATTGAACCTGGGTCTCTCATGTCTCCTGCATTTTCAGGTGGGTCCTTTACCACTAGCACCACATGGAAAGTCCATATTTGTACTATAGGTCTAGCTTTTTTGCTACAGGGGAAAAAAAAGAAGTTTTGATTGTTTCAATATCTAAAGCATCTAATAGCAAAAAAATACAAACCAAAAAAACCATGTGTAATGTAACTCAGTACCAACTATTCTATTCAACAAGCTAGGGGGAAAAAAACCCAGCCAACTAAATTCTTAAGAAAATAGGGGAGGGGGGAAGGTCAAACAACAAAATTAACGAAGTAGGAGACAAAGAAGCAAGAGAGAAAATAGGGAAAGGTGTCCACTCTTCACCACGGAACAGCTGCTCAGACTTTTTCCCTTACTTGCTGAGGCAATGGATGCTCTTAAGAAGGGGAAAAGACAGTTCTCAGATTTTGAATTTCAAAATTCTGGACATTTGTGTGTCAGACACCCTAAAGATCTGAAAGCATGATATTAATATCACAAACCAAATATTTCGGAAAAAGAGATGAAAAGTCAATGTTTTTCACTGTATATTAAATGAAGTTTCTATAGTTAAAGAAGAGAAGCACAGAGCTTAAAGACTGGTGGTGTCTCTGAGAAGGGTCTTTGTCTTGCTCTTCCTGCACCTGATCTGGAAGAAATGCCCATGATCAGCAGAATCTGGGAACAGAGAGCTCTCTGGTCTATCTTGGGGGAATTCCGGAAACCTCTAGCCTCACCTGTGCCCACCACAATGCAGAAGCAGCTGGAGAGCGGTCGCAGTGTGAGTACTCAGGTAACCAATCAGAGAGTGCCTCTGTGCTCCTGCCGTCCCAATGCATCTCTGAAAGAGCTACCCAGTTTCTACAGGCCCAGAAGGCTAAGGACACTAAACCTAACAGATTAGGGCTAGGGCTGGCTCAGACGAATTAATACGGTCCAGGTAGGATGGAGATATCTCAGAGATTCACACAGATAACACTGGAGGACCAGAAGTGGTAACACATCTCTTAGTGAATGTCAGTGTGAATAGGTGATGGCTCCCATCCTAGCATCCTGTTGGTAAACTATTCTGAACATAATCCCCAAAGTATCCCCATGGCTTTTTTACAAGTTGCTGAATGGATGGATGGAGAGATGGATGGATGTATAGTTAAAGGGCAGTTCTAAATTATATCACAGCTGTTAGTAGTCTAAAAGCTACTGTGTTATAGAATTTCATACCACTAAAAATGCCACTAAGAGGCCAAATCACCCTCATTTATTTCTGCCCATCCTAGCATCGCTTTTCCAAGATCAGCAGCAACTACGACTCATAGAAGAATAGGTTCTAATGCAATTTTCATCTGCAGCTGCAATAGCCCCAAAGTCAGTACATATAGTAAGTGACTTTGTAAAACAGTACATTAGGAAAAAAACACCCTTGGAATTTCTGACACTAAAAAGTATTTTTTACGAAAGACATGTCTTGCATGTTTGCTTGTTTATGGAAGACAAATAAAAGGCATTTGAATTATTTTCTGCCCTGTTTGGAATCTTCTCTTTTTATCTTGGTCTTACCAGGTTTTTATTTGTATACTTCTGGAGATCTTTGTGGAAGGAAATTTGTAATTTGAAAACAGTCGACAAACGAACACTCACACAGCATAACCAAACCACGATTTTATGCAGATTTTTCTCTTTGGTAGATTCTGAGTTCTTAAAGGAAAATGTGGGTGTAGTGGTGTGTCACAAGTGCTATTAGAGAGGTCCAAGGGAAGAGAGTGCGACATGATGATCAGCCTTGGCAGTCTCCACATACAGTGTGATTATATTGTAATACTGTTTGATGCAATGATATGTTTGATCAGTTTCAAGAGATGAATATCACCTCACTTCAAACAATATGATACAGTCTCATTGTATGGAATTATGGCTGCTGTCAATCAGCATATGGCATAACCCTTAAAGTGCCATCTTCAGGGAATGTCATAAAAATGATTGCAACACTTGCATTAATTAGTAAGTTTTTGCACTAAAACCAAGCAAAACCTGTTAAGACAATTTATCTGCTAAATCTCTGTTCATTTTTGTTATTATAGAAACATGTACATAACCCATCCTTGCAAATGCTCAGCTGATTAACTCAACTTACTAGAACAGCCATTATAATAAAAATCCTATTTATGATTATAAACCTCCTTCCCCATATAAGTCAGTAAGCTATATTTTCTCTATTTTGTTTTATAAACTCCAATATACATTTACCTTGAACCAACTATCCTATCAAAGTGAGTGGCAGGTGCAAAATAAAGGCAAACATTAAATAATCATGAAGTCTGCGGTCTTGACAAGACAAACTCAAAATTTAAGCTCGACAAATGACAAATAAATGGCGTGGGTGCATCTTTAGGTAGAATAAATACAGATTAATACAGAGTATTTTGAATGTAATTAATTTCACTTTCTCAAGTTAATTGTTAGATACACATTTTGAGAGAATAAGAGTTACAGTCCTTTTTTATATTAGTTATGGAATATTTTCCCTCTTGGCTGAGGTTATGTTTCTCTGTTACCCATTATTTTGCCATTGTCACCCATTTTAACTATTTTGATTTCCCCCAATAATACATCATATGAGAAGTTAGTGGTTTGATCTGAGACTTAATACATTTTCCCAAGGGGGCTAGAGACCCCCAGATTCAACTTTGTTTGTTGACAGTGTATGTATCACTTATTGTGAGCCTTTTCCCAAGAAATTCCTCTCCCACCTTGTCTGCTGACACTCTCCTTTCCACTTTTCCCCAGTGTCCTTTATGCCCATTATTAACTGAGCAACCACCCTCTGTGGTAGACAGCCTTCTAAGGTAGCCTCCAGTGATCCCTGACTCCCTGTGCTAATTCAGTCATGTCCAAATCTTTGCGACTCCGAGGACTGCAGCCCGCCAGGCTCCGCTTCTATGGAGTTCTCCTGGCAAGAATACTGGAGTGGGTTGCCATGCCTTCCTCCAGGGGATCTTCCTGACCCAGAGATCAAACCCACATCTCTTACATCTGTTGCATTGGCAAGCAGGTTCTTTACCACTAGTGATATCCAGGAAGCCCTCCCTGACTCCCAGTATTCACTAACTTGTACAATCCACCCCTTCCCCTGCCTTGAACCTAGTGACTTGTTTTTAAAGAATAGAATATGATCAAAGTTATTAGGTTATAGAAGACCATGACTTCTGGTTTGCTAGCAGTGTCTCTCTCTTGCTGACTTTGAGGAACCAAGTGCCCGTGTTGGAGACCCATATCTGACCAAGAGCAGCCTCTGACCAATGGCCAGCTAGAAGCTGAGACCATTCCAATAGCCCATGAAGAACTGAATCCAAGCAGCTGCTGAAGTGAGCATTAAAGCAAATCTGTCTCCTCTAACGTGACTGTGGCACCAGCTGACGTCTAGATTATAGCCTCCTGAGAGACCCTGAAGCTGGGGACCCTGCTAGGCTCTCTTAGACTCTAAACCCACAGAAACTGTGAGATAGTAACTGTGTGTGGTTTAAGTCCCTGGCATTCCCAGATGGCTCAGATGGTAAAGAATCTGCCTGCAATGCAGGAGACGCAGGTTCCATCCCTGGGTCAGGAAGATCCCCTGGAGAAAGGAATGGCAACCCACTCCAGTATTCTTGCCTGGAGAATCCCACAGACAGAGGAGCCTGGCAGGCTACAGTCCATGAGGTTACAAAGAGTCAGACATGACTAAGCAACTAACACTTTAAGTCACTAAAGTTTGGGTTTGCTGTATAGCAATAGACAACTAATATAACTACTGTCTCTCAGTGAACATGCTTGACAGCTCACTGCAGCTCCTTTTTGTGGTGAGCTGTAGAGTGCAGTGGGGCTAGAGCTCTTCACACCAATCTTCAAAATATAGATTTCATCCTCACTGCAAGGCTATAAGGAAGAGCTGATCCAGTCCACAAAGAAATTTGTGAAATCTGTAAGACCTTCTCACAAAGACCTTACCATTATTCATGAGCAAGAAATATTGACCAGTGTTTACTCCTTGGGATAAGGTTGTAAAGCTTTGAGGTATAAAGGTGCTATTTCTTTTACCAAGGCAAGGTTTGGCATCTACACTTACTGGGACTATAGAAATATAAAATGGTTTTTATTCATGTCGTGAGTGCTATATTCTTAGACACCTCTCTCTTGTTTCACAGACTTTTTCACACTGCCACATCATGTCAGCAGCTTCTTGAGTTCTAGACTTTGTGGTCAAATTGTAAACAATCCCAGTAGAGCCTTCAAAAAACTTAGAGGTAGGTTTCTGTGTGATTTGTAGGCTTGTGATTAGATGTGATTTGTATGCTTGTTCCTACAACAAGGTTATATAATTTGTAAATTGTTTTATCATTTACTCAGTTATCCACATTAATAGAGGGGAACTATGATAAAACAATTTAGTCAATAACCAAACACATTTTAGTTTTAGATTTTATTTATGAAAAATATATATATATACATATTTGAGTCTCCTAGGTATGTTTATTGGAGAAGGCAGTACTCTTGCCTGGAAAATCCCATGGATGGAAGAGCCTGGTAGGCTGCAGTCCATAGGGTCGCTAGGAGTCTGACACACTGAGCGACTTCACTTTCACTTTTCACTTTCATGCACTGGAGAAGGCAATGGCAACCCACTCCAGTGTTCTTACCTGGAGAATCCCAGGGACAGGGAAGCCTGGTGGGCTGCCGTCTATGGGGTTGTACAGAGTCGGACACGACTGAAGCAACTTAGCAGGTATGTTTAACCTAATATTAAGATCTTCTTGTTTCTTTGATTCATATTTAGTGCTAGTGCAGAGAGAAGAAAACGCAACTGAGAAGAAGAGGAGAGTTAATTTGGTACTGAACATGTTTCATGGGTGGGCCATGTGTGATTTATCAAGAACTGATTTATTTAAAAGGTCCCTAAGTAGTCTAGGATTTAAAGCAACAATGGAAAAACAATAACAACAATAACCAATGAAACTTCTTTCCTTATTAGATTAACAAAGATTTTTAAAATGAATTATATCCAGGCAAGGTTATAGAGAAAATGGCTTACACACAGTTGGTGGGAGTGTAAATTGGCACATCCTTTTTTCTAGAATAATTTAACAACATAGTTTAACATTTTAAGTCCATTTCATGTCTAAGAATTTGTGCCAAGAAAATAAATCTGAATTTGCAAAGATGTTAAAAGATATTTATTGAAGAACTGTTTATAAGAATAAAAATTGAATATAACCTAAATATCTGTCAATAGAATTAAATACATGATGAAATATACAAAATAGAGGCTACCATAGCCAGTTAAAGGGAAACACTTGTATCATGGAAAGGAATCAGAAATATAATGTTAAATTTTTAGCTAGTCATTGAACAAAACGTACATACTATGACTCCAATTTTTTAAGTTAATCTTGTAAGCACATGGATTAACAGCTGATATATATATATATATATATATATATATATACCAAATCATAAAAACTGATTTTCTCTATAAAGGAATTATCTTGAGATATTTGAATATTTTCCAGTGAGATGTATAATTTAACAGTCAGAAAAGATAGCTATTTTCCCTTTGAAAAGAATTCTAGATATTAATTTTTGCTTTTCCTGTTTTGGACACTGAAAAATCCGCACATAATCATCTGTTCTTCTTGTCCTCCAGGTGCTCATATAGTTTTAATTAGCTCCGCTACATTTATTAAGCACCTATCATGTGTTCTGTGATAGTCACTGTGTATATTTGAATATTTTCCAGTGAGATGTATAATTTAACAGTCAGAAAAGATAGCTATTTTCCCTTTGAAAAGAATTCTAGATATTAATTTTTGCTTTTCCTGTTTTGGACACTGAAAAATCCGCACATAATCATCTGTTCTTCTTGTCCTCCAGGTGCTCATATAGTTTTAATTAGCTCCGCTAACATTTATTAAGCACCTATCATGTGTTCTGTGATAGTCACTGTGAAGAAGCAACAGTAAATAAGAGTCTCTGACTCTGATGAAAAAGACACATGAAACGCCATGTGAAGTAAAACAGCAGTTCCCAACCTTTTTGGCACAAGGGACAGGTTTCTTGGAAGACAATTTTTCCATAGACGACGGAGGTGGGGATGTTTCAGGAGGTAATGAGAGCAATGGGGAGTGACACTCACCTGCCACTCACCTATGTGACCAGGTTCCTAACAGGCCATGGACCAGTACTGGTCCACAACTCAGGCTTGGGGGAGCCCTGAAATAAGGTGTATAAATGTTATATTACAGTAGATGTATTTAAGATATGGGGCTTCCCTGGTCGCTCAGCTGATAAAGAATCCACCGTCAATGCAGGAGATCCTAGTTTGATTCCTGGGTTGGGAAAATCCCCTGGAGAAGGGCTAAGCTACCCACTCCAGTATTCATGGGCTTCCCTGGTAGCTCAGATGATAAAGAATCTTTCTGCAATGCAGAAGACCTGGGTTCTATCCCCGGCTTGGGAAGATCCCCTGGAGGAGGGTATGGCAACCTACTCCAGTTCTTGCCTGAAGAATCCGCATGGACAGAGGAGCCTGGTGGGGTACAGTCCATGGGCTCACAAAGAGGCAGACATGACTGAGTGGATCAGGCACAGCATGGCGCATTTAAGATCAGGTGGGCTCACAGAGTGGGGAGCACCCACTTACAGTTATTGAACAGTTCATGAATTTGTATGTTATCTCTGCAGGTACTTTTTCCACTACAAAAGTGTAAATGTCTTGAGACTGATTCTATAACATATACTTTTAAAATAACTTATTTAGAGTCCAGAATCTTGGTGATAGTATACCAGGTGCTCATAGAATACATTTAATGTTCAAATCATTTATTTCCTAGAGTAGTGAGTTTTAAATTTTTGGAATTCAAGACTGGGGTTCCAATATGAGAATAGGCAGTAACACATTGGAAGGGATTTAAAAATTCAAAGCACTCCACAAGTAAGCAATAACTTTAGGCATAGCATAGCAAGGTCGGAGGTATCTTTTGAAAGCAGCCAAGGTATCAAGATAAGCTAGTTCCCATAGTTCTGCCTGAAAATGGAGCTAGTGTTTGAGCAGAATGTTTATATTCTAATAAAACCTCATAGGTGAACTATATTTGTTTGGACACATATACAATTCATATAGAATGTGTATGTAAATACACTTACATAAGCATGTTAGGGAATCAAATATTTAGTAAACATGTCTTCCCTTCATTACGGAGTTGAAGTTTTGTTTTGTTTATCACAAAGGGCTAATTGTTCAGTAGAACACCTACCTGAGTGAACATTCTGTCAGGATAGACACGAATAGGAAATCATTAGCTGAGAGCAGACCAACATATGATCACACACCTGGGATGGATGGGGCTGCTGGCTCAGCTGTTTCAGAGGAGACTGTAAGAATACAGAACTCTCAAAGACTGTCTGTTTGCTTTTAATAGAGCTAGTCAGTTGAGAGCTTTGTTCATATTTTTTAAGAGACTAAAGAAAGTTGAGGCCGGCAGGGGTGAAAATCACTGGGACGGTTCATTGAAACAGTACTTGCCCCAAAAGATTTTTATAACTTCCCCACAGAGATTGACTTAATCTGCCACTTTCCTTTGTTCATTTTCCAATCATTAATCAGATGACACACAGAAGAACAGCTGAGGAAGAGAAATAAAAGAGAGGAGTGAAGAAGAGAAAAACTGAATATGGTAGAAGGAACAGTTTCTCCATCTATCAATATGAGAATCTGGGGATATTCATGGTCTATAGTGACCACACTTGAAAAGAGTTCTTTGGGATGAATCCCACTGTGTGTGAATTAAGTGTTAAAAATAAGACAACATGCTCCAAATGTGATCTCTTATGATAAACACTGTATCACCAAACTGAGACTTAATTACAGTTTTAGCTTTCCTAGAAATGGAGTCTTAGACCAGTCCACCAGGAATCTCCATATTAGCTATGAATAACTAATAATCTCCAGATTATTAGTTACATAATCTGCCTGCTAGATCCCTGCATGCTGCTGCTAAGTTGCTTCAGTCATGTCTGACTCTTTGCGATTCAGTGGGATTGTGGCCCACCAGGCTCCTCTGTCCCTGTGATTCTCCAGGCAAGAATATTGAAGTGGGTTGCCATGCCCTCCTCCAAGGGATCTTTCCAACCCAGGGGTCGAACCTGGGTCTCCTGAATTGGCAGGCAGGTTCTTGGCCACTATGGGGAAACGCTGGTAGATCCCTGCTATCCCCTAAAGGAAAATAATCTTACAATAACCAACCTACTTTTTAGCTTAGTATAATACCCTTATTCCTGCTCCCTTCTGTCTACAAAAGTCTTTCATTTTGTACAGCTCCTCAGAGGTATTTTCTATTTGCAAAATTGAATGCTACTTAATTCAAATTGGTTTTTGCTCAAGTAGACTCTTAAAATTTTTCATATGCCTCACTTTATCTTTTAACATAAGCTGCAATTGCATTCCAAAGTCTGTGAGACATTGCTCAATTGAAAACTTTGTAGCCTTGAAATTGGGAGCTATGGATCCTAGTCTGGGCCTTCTCTAAATAGCTGTGCAGTGGAGAGCATGCCATTTGTCCTATAAGTGTACTTCAGTATCCCTATTTATTAAAAATAAAAAGAAAAATAATGCTTAACCTGTTAACCTCATCTCACATGACTAATGTGAAAATGTGAGACATCGAATACATGAAAATGTCTTGAAAGATTTAAAACAAAGTGCAAAATTCAGACATTAAAATCAAATAAAGGTTTTTTGGGGGTTGTTGATGGAGTAAAATATTTCCATGAAAATATTAACTGATGACTTCAGTTAATAAAACTGTGTGACTTGCCAAAAAATGAATTGGTGTTAATTATAAAATTACCTTTTAATTAATGCATTCATTAATGATCTACTAATCAATATCAATTGAAGGTTTATTATTTTAAGGAGGATGGGCAATTAGCAGTTTGACATCATGAAAAAGAGATAACCAACTGACGGATGGGTCCCCATCAAGTTTAATTTTAATTTGTTTTAAAAGTATCTTCTGAGGAATGAGTTTAAATGCACATCACTCTTTCTCCTTTCAGAAAATGAATGTATAAGTTGTTTAGAAAGCATATCTGAATGACCAAGAATGAAGTCTGGCATATGTAACAAGAAATGAGCACATCTTCTAAATGGGCTCGATGGTATGGTCTAAGTTCTATTCTCTCACACAGTAATATAACTGGATTGCTCTTTAAATTAAATGAATTTGTATGTCCGCTTTCCCTTAATGGAATCAGTTTTGATATAGTCTTTGTTCATGCTGTTATGGCTTCAGTCTAAGGGTTCTTTGCATTAACTTTTTAAAGTTACATCACAAAGAGGTTTTAAGATTTCCCAGCAGGCTTTTATTTAACCAAAGCGTTTGATCTCAAACCTGCTGGGGACTAGTGAAATCCTTACCAATTCTCCAGGAACTTCTCTCTATTGGAATTTGAAAAGACCCACCTGAAGGATTGAACTCCCGGTATGGTTTCGGCCACCCTTCTGATTAGGCTATTCAAGCAGCCAGCGAGGGTGTCTAGTGCACCCTTTGTGATCAGCTAAGCAGCCTAAGGTGTCCTTTGCATGAGCTGTTCTCCCGAGGAAATAAAAACCAGGAGGACACAGACCTATATACCTTATTTCCTGCTATCTTCGGTTAAAGGTGGATTGCAGGGGGTCTGCTTAACATCCTTTGCTACCTAAATACCTTTTGGACATGGGAACTCAGTAAAAGAACTTTCATTGCATCCATTACCCTACTGTGGTGCATAACAAATTAGATTTAAAAGGCTACTTTTTTCCCCCTTACAGCTATTTCCAACATTTTCTTTAAAATTTCAATTTAGTGTCTAGTGCCAGAATATTCTATAATATACTCTAAGACTCTTATGATACCAATAACACCAACTGAACATTACTTCCAAAGAATCAGGCTCATATTCTTATAGACAAATTGTAGTTTTTAGTTAATATAAGGTAAAAAAATAAAATTAAGATAAGGTAGAAAATTAATTATGTTTAAAACATGTTAAATATTAAATATATAAAGCAATATTGTTCTTGGATATCTCTTTTTAAAATACAAACCTGCATTCATTTATTTGTCCCCAAATTCCCAATTTTTGAAAAATATTTCACTTGAGGTTGAAAAATATCAGTGCCACATTTCTCAAACCTATTTTGAGAAATGGTGAGGTAAAAGTCTCAATGATAATATTTAAATATTATTGTTATATTCTTTCCATGTGCAGAGGTGTTAGGGCATGTCAACAACACAGAACATAGAGAGCTAATACAGTTTTGTAAAGAACACAGTATTTGTGGTACTGTATATGAGAACACATTTGCCTATAGACCACTTCTCCAATATAAACGTTTATCTTTACCTTTCTGTTAATGTGATGTCAGATCTCTTCATTATTTAAAAAAATTTTTGGACTCTGTTTTGATATGTAGAGATAGATATTACTGTCATCGCATCAGATGTTATGATCCCTGATAAAGCCTCAAATGAGCTGTATGCTGAAGAACTAGAAAGAAATGTAAGTATTTTCAGAAGCTGTAAACTATTCAGTGCTCACTGCTTGAGGACATAGCCTCTCACACCACAGGTATACTATGTATTACCGGACAGTAGAGGCATTTGCTTTCAGTATATTTTTTTTTCTTTCCTCTTTGGGCTCTGGTGTAACTGCAGAAAAGTAGCTGGAACCATCTCAAATTCTGAATATGTGGTGGAGTGGTCAGGCCATGTTCAATTTGGATTTCAGAAACACTGCTACCACACCTGTAAAATATGACATAATTGTTCTGTTTCATAGCTTATTAATTTTAGTAAGCATTTGTTACACATCTGATTGGTAGATATTTATGAATAGCTGCCTGATGGAATATTATGTTCTGTAGTTAATAAATAATAACTGATTATAGGAAGACAATATGCTATGAATTCTCTCTCTGGAGAAAGAGGGACTCAAAGACTTGCAGAACTGAAAATCATGAGAATTATGCATAAAAAGCTTTCTGATTTTTATGTATAATATGTTGTGTTACAGTAATTCCTACTTTTTTGTATAAAAAAGTTTATGTATTTTTGATGCATAGATGAAAGTCTTAATAAAATATTTCTCATGATCCCAAATTTTTTCTCATTCACTTTTATTCACAGTGTAAATAGTTACTTTTAGGGGATGACTATGCAACAATATTTATCATTTTAAAATGTATATCACCTTTGATTAGAAAATTGCACCTCTAAAATGTACTCTTCAGAAATACAACATTCTACTTAGGAGGATGTTCACTAGTGCGTGATGTATGAGAAGAAAAATTGCAATCACTCCATATGTCCATCAACGTGAAATTGATAACAAGATAGCAAACATCTATGGTAGCAGTACTGTCATGGTCGCATGTCTGCTGACACCAAGCAGTAATTCCTCATCCTGAATGACAACCATTTCAAGGAGGTATTGTTAACATCACACCTTATAAGTTTAGAAAGTGGATTACAGAGAAAATAACTTATCAAAGCACAGAATTACTAATAGTGAAGCTAGGATCCAGATTCAGTCAAGCCATTTGGTTGTGAAGCCATGAACTTACTCTATTAATATTCATGTATATTGCACGGAGCTTCCCAGGTGGCACTAGTGGTAAAGAACCCGCCAGCCAATGCAGGAGACATAAGAGCCAAGGCTTCCATCCCTGGGTCAGGAAGAGCTCCTGGAGAAGGGCTCAGCCACCCACTTCAGTATTCTTGCCTGGAAAATTTCATGGACAGTCCATGAAGTCACAAAGAGTTGGCCATGACTGACTATAACATTCTTATTCCCCACTATTATGTGTGTATTCAAAGAATAAGATAGTTTTAGAGTTCATGAAATGAAGAAAAGTCTAAGAAGTATTCAAAATCATTTGGTAAAGATTATGTCCATATACACTGGAATATATATAGCAAGAAAAATTTGAAAGATTATTCATCAAGCAGTTCATATTAAAATATCTGTGGTTAGACTTTTATTTTCACTTTGTGTATTTCTTTAATATTAGATATTTTATAAATATGTAAACTAAAAACAAATAGTTCTTTAAAATATCAACATATAAGAAGGAGAATCAATAAAAATAAAAAATTATTTTATCAAGACATGTGGCATTGTTTTCAATATCTCAAGTGCTGGCATTCAACTTGGCCTTTTTTTAACAAAGCATAAATAAGTTATAACATATAGAATTTTCGTACTTTGAACATTAATTATTTCAGTCTGTTTTGGGGGAGGATGATGTTCCGATTATAAAAAAAAGCTGCAGCATTGAGACCTTTTCCTTTGTATAAGCAAGTTTTGCAAGTATCCTGTCTTATAACTATTGAATGAAAGCCCTGTTTTATCAATAAAGTTATACATGTTTTTATTTTGCATTTTTTATATTAGTACACAATTATTTAGTCTTTTAAAGGAGGATTCTCACAAGCTTTCTAATATATAAAACACTACATACTTTTGCATCTATAAACTGTTTCCATAGGTGATCATTGCATCCAGGTTCCTAAAATCAAGGAAGAAAGCTGTGCATTTTATTCTGAAGTTACAAATGGTATTTGATATACCACTGTGCTAAACACAGGATTGAGCTGTCTCTAGCTTTACTTCTTGCATTTCAGCATTAAAAAAAAATCGGTCACGGGTAATGCTTTCAAAAATGTTAATCCCAATTTTTGCTTATGGATATCACATGATTTTAAAAGGTAATAAAGAGTATTTTCAGTAATCAAGGGTGAGTCAAGGAAAATGGCTTCTATGGGAGTAAGTCAGCCAAACAAAAACTTGACCCAACACCAAGCTTGTTGTCAGAATCACAGCTGCCACATTAACCAATGAGACCTGACATGGAGGCAGCCAGGAAGTCAGGTGCCGAGGCTGGAAGCACTCTGTTCCAGACCCATTGGCAGTTGGCCCTTCAGCTGCTGTACAGCCCCAGTCTGGGCCCAGCGGGGCTGGATCTGGTTTTGGATTACAGGAGGGAAATGAAGTACAACCAGAGTCGTCAACAGCGAGGCTGTCAGGTTGGTACTGATAATACATTCATGGGGCTCTGTATTGTTTGCTCTTCGGGTTCTGTGAGGAAGGAGGGCTAAGGGAGAATGTACATAGCAGCTCTGAAAGCACAGTCTACTCTCTGCTTGTAGGAACTGGAGGTGGTGGCTCAGGTTTCCTTTAACCTCTCGATTCTTTCAGGTGGCATGTCTTAGTTACTAAGTAGAATCTTGAAAAATATGGACAGAAATAAATGCCAGGTTTAAAAAGGAGGTGTGGTTAAAGGGACATGATACTCAGATTTTAGAAAGAAAATGGATTTTTGAGTTTGGCATTACTAACAGAGAGCTGTCATGTTCCTTTCCTTCAATAGAGAAAAGAAGCGACCCAAAACAGAAAATAAATGACCCATGCTGTGATTAGCAACTCACTGTGTTTGTTTAGTGTCAAGAATGCTGCTAGGATTTAATAAAACTTCACAATCACAGATCACCTCCCCAAACAAAAGCTAATAAACAAAGAATGCATCTTTCAGGTAAGTCATCGTCTAACACCTTTGAAGCTAAGGATTGTCCTGCATGCACATAGCGGGCTTTCTGAAGACACTGAAAACGGAACATGACTCACTGAACCTTAAGTCTGCGTCCCTCCCAGGTAGACATCCAGTTGTATGCCTTTCAGAATCATATTATTACACTCTTACTTCAGTACTGAGACTTTGTATAAAAACTTTATGAAAAGGTTTCTTAATGATAAACGCATTCAGCCACGATAGTGAATAGCACGGTCCACGGTAGCACCTAGAGTAATACCCTGACCGTAGTATGTTCTCAAGAAACACTTATTAATGTTTCTAAAAGTCACTAGGAATTGTCAGACTTTATGGGGACCCCATAAGTTACAGGATAAACAAATGAAACAAGATAAAAATTTACTCACAAGCACATAACTTAAAAACCTATCATAGAAATATCAAAAATAAGAGGCATTTGCAGCGGCCAGAGGTTAACTTTTCAGCGTGATCCTGATGGAGGAGATGGATAGAACTGATACCAGCTAACTTTCATGAAACACTTACTATTGGCCAACACGATGTTTATTGCTTTAGATATATTGCTTGTCTTATTTAATTTTCACTACAACCTTAAAGTAGATGATATTACTATTTTCATTTAACAGGTACGAAAACTGGGTTTTAAATTGTCAAAATAATTGCCCCAGGTTAGGAGGTGGGCAAGCCAAGCTCTACAACTAGAAAATCTGGGTCACTGGCCCTATATATCAATCTAGGCTATGACCTGAATGTTTGCTTATGCTTTACCACCTCCCCATCCCCCACCTCCACCAATACCTATATTGAAATGCTGCTGTTAAATCGCTTTAGTCATGTCCCACTCTTTGTGCCCTATGGACCATAGCCCGCCAAGCTCCTCTGTCCATGGGATTCTCCAGGTGAGAACACTGGTGTGGGTTGCTGTGCCCTCTTCCAGGGGATGTTCCTGACCCAGGGATGGAACCCACATCTCTTATGTCTCCTACATTGGCAGGCAGGTTCTTTACCACTAGTGCCACCGGGGAAGTCCATTGAAATCCTAATGCTTTATATAATGGTATAAGGAGGGAGGGCCTTTGGTCCTAAAATTCTCATGAATGGAATTAGTCTCAATATAAGAGACCCCAGAGAGCTCCGTATCCCCTTCCACATGTAAAGATGCAGCTGGAAGACGGCTATCTACAAACCAGGAAATAAGCCTTTACCAGAACCTAGCCAGGGTGGCACCCTGATCTTGAACATCTAGCTTCCAGAACTGTGAGAAATAAATTTCTTTTGTTTATAAGTTACCCCATCTAATGGTATTTTGTTATAGCCTCCCAAATAGATTAAGACCATATATGACAGCATGGAAGAATGGTAATCTTACAGTCAGAAGTCTTAGAATTTTGGAAAATTGTTCAAACATAATCACAACTGCACATTTAGGACTCAATTGAGAACCGAAATATCATGAGTGTACCTCTAGAGATCCAGTTATCTTTTTGTCTCTTTAATGGCCAGTGTTTTTATTACAGAGTTTTGCATCCTCATGACATTCTCTGGCCCTGATAGTACTTCTCTTGCTGCTTCTCACAAGCCAGTCACTCTTCAGCCTCCTTTCTCCTCAGAGCTATATGCCTCTGAGACTGACCAGCTGGCAGGTGGTCATGCCCTGGAGAGGAGTTCTATCTTCAGGCTAGCTCAGAGAGCTTGGCCCTGACAGGAGCCTTAAGGTAAAGGGCTGATCTCAAATTGAATTGCCATGACCTGATGGGCTGGTTAATTGTGGATGTCAACTGGGCTAGGCTGGGGAACCAAGATTTGGTCAAACACCAAGTGTGATGTTCCTGTGAAGATATTTTTTCAGGGGTGACTGTTTGGGACTCAGTAGACTTTGAATAAAGCAGATTATCCTCCACAACGTGGGTAGTCCTCACCCAGTCAGCTGAAAGTCTTAAGAGAAATGACTGAAGTCCCCCTAGAAAGAAGGAATTCTACCTCCAGACTGCCTTTTGACTCAAGATGCAGCATCACCTCTTCTGGGTCTCCAGTCTATCTTGCAGATTTCAGGGGTACCAGCCCCCATAATCTATTGCTTTCTGAGTAGCCATTGGCAAGTGACTTGATCTCCTTAAAACTCAGGGTCTAACCAGCAGGATATTGTGATCATTAGATGTGATGAATTATATGGTGATAATTAAATGTTGTGAAAATAAACAATAATTAAGTGCTCATTTTATATACATACATGGCTGGATATCTAGTAGATGCTGAATAAAACTAAGTTTTTCATCTCTTTCTCTAGCAAAAGTTATACTAAGCCATTCTACTTATTTTTTTTAATCTCACTGGAAATTCTAAAAGAATTTTTCTTATAATTGACTGATATTTAACGTGCCAATTCAAAGCTATCTCATGTTTATGTATTTAAGATATTTTCAGTCTTGCCACTCATTTCTCAGATCAACTAGTTAGTTTCAATTCTTATTGTCTCTCATAGTTATACATACATGGCTGGATATCTAGTAGATGCTGAATAAAACTAAGTTTTTCATCTCTTTCTCTAGCAAAAGTTATACTAAGCCATTCTACTTATTTTTTTTAATCTCACTGGAAATTCTAAAAGAATTTTTCTTATAATTGACTGATATTTAACGTGCCAATTCAAAGCTATCTCATGTTTATGTATTTAAGATATTTTCAGTCTTGCCACTCATTTCTCAGATCAACTAGTTAGTTTCAATTCTTATTGTCTCTCATAGTATTGAATGCAATGCCTTTTCTTACCAAAAGTCACTATCTTTGTGAACCTTCAACCATCTTCTGTTAGTCAGGGTTCTCCAGAGAACCAGAAACAAGAGAATGTGTATATATGCATAAAGAGGGAGAAGGATTTACTTTGATTGTCTTTATGATTTCTATTTACCATATTTCATTTTGCTATTTTTCCCTATTCTTATTTAGATTAATTGGTTTTTCCTTGTTTTTTTTTTTGTTATTAAATGGAAATTATATATTCTGCTTCTGTTCTTCAGTGGTGCTCACAAGTTTGTAACTAATACATTTGACCTTTTTGCTTTAATTTCCAAAAATTACACTGTTCTTTCGCTGTTCATTGTTCAGCTGCTAAATTATGTGCGACTCTGTGACCCCATGGACTGCAGCACATCAGGCCTATCTATATTGTTTTTACATGACTGGTTTCCATATTTTAGATAGTGCTTATACATAGAGACAGAAAGAAATAATTTATATGGATTTATATTAGACTTTGGCCACCTGATGTAAAGAACTGACTCATTTGAAAAGACCCTGATACTGGGAAAGATTGAAGGCAGGAGGAGAAAGGGACAACATCACCGACTCAATGCACATGAGTTTGAGTGAACTCCGGGAGTTGGTGATGGACAGGGAGGCCTGGCGTGCTGCAGTCCATGGGGTCGCAAAGAGTCGGACACAACCGAGCGACTGAACTGAACTGAACTGAAATGACACTATTTTGAATTCCTTTAGGCAAACGATATCAGAACTTTATCACTAGGGTTCTTCTTCTTATTTATTATTATTATTTTGGCTGCGCCACACAGCATGTGGGATCTTAGTTCCCTGACCAAGGTTGGAACCTAGTCCCCTGCATTGGAATTGTGGAGTCTTAACCACTGAACTGCTAGGGAAGTCTTATCACTAGGGTTCTTAAATGTTAATTTATTTTTTCTCCATTCCCTTGAGATCCTCATTTTAATTTTAACAACTTCCTCTCTTCTCTAGTTAGTTAGTTAGTTAAGTCGCTCAGTCGTGTCCGACTCTTTGCGATCCCATGGACTGTAGCCCACCAGGCTCCTCCATCCATGGGATTCTCCAGGCAAGAATACTGGAGTGGGTTGCCATTTCCTTCTCCAGAGGATCTTCCTGACCCAGGGATCGAACCCAGGTCTCCCACATTAGAGGCAGACGCTTTAACCTCTGAGCCACCAGGGAAGCCTATAACCCAAAACAGAAAAGAGATGCGAGGAAGATGGTAAAGAATCTCTGAGAAATAACAAAAAGAAAAAAATAGTAATAAATGAGCAGAAGAGAAGGAAATAAAAACAAAATGAAAGAGAGTAAATTTTCAAGAGTGGAGAAATAAGATGATGGTATCCCAAAGAACAAGAGTAAAGAAGTTATGAATTGGGCTTCATAGGTAGCTCAGTAAAGCATCCACCTGCCAGTGCAGGAGACATGGATTTGATCCCTGGTCCAGGAAGATCCACATGCCTTGGAGCAACTAAGCCTGTGCGCCACAACTACTGAGCCTGTGCTCTAGGGCCTGTACTCCACAACAAGAGAAGTCACCGCAATGAGAAGCACAGCCAAAAATAAGTTAAATAAGTAAATAAGTGAAAGTATAATAACAACAAAAGCTATGGGTCAGAGAAAGACAGAGTGAGGGGTAGGGTGCTGAGATGGAGAAGGCGTGAGGCATTGTGGGTGATGATGAGAGGAACAGATCAAAGACTATTTGTACCTATTGTGTGCTGGACAGAACAGTAGAAACATTTCATCCACAGCTCATATGTAGAGTCAACAAATGTATGAAAAATGAATGATTATTTCATTTTATAAATCAAAGAAGTCAGAGAAATTAAACAGCTCATCCAAGATCGGAAGAATTAGTAAAATCCTGAGTCAAAATGCATGTCCAAATCTGTGTGTTTTCACCAAAAACCAGGGCAGGATAGGAAAGGTCACTCTCCACCCACTGTGTGAAACAGAGGACAGATGCCCCTGCTTCTTTCTTCTTTTCTTTGCCAGCTAATTACATGTCTGATTAGTGCAGGACAAAGGAAAATGCACAGAAGAGAAGCCTGACAAGGTTGAGAAGGAAATGGCCCGGGAGAAAGGAAGATGATTCATCGATAAGCTCTTTGTCCTCTAGAAATGCAATAGGCCTCCTAGGAGGAGAGACTCAGTGTCTAGGGGGCAACTTGGGCCTTGAAGGAAGAGTCACCCAGAGGCGAAAGAGAACAGAAGAGCTGGAGTGGTTTCAGACTTTGCTTCCTCAGCAAGCCACACACACACAAAAAGTGCTATAAAATGTCTTTGATTCTTCCTCCTCTTCATTCATACTATTATATACCGGCCCGTCCAACATTGCCCTTTAAAACCAGGCCACCTTTGGAGCAGTGATTTAACTACATAGTGTTTCTCGAGCATCTAATCCTTGAAACAGGACCCTATGTCGTACTTGGTTAAGACTCAATACAACTTCAGTAGGGTCCGCTGCATCATCACTCCAGATAAAACCCCAAGAAATCAAAACAGGATTATTCAGCAATTTAAACAAAAACTATTTTCCTGCTGATGACACTGAGTGTCATGTCAGGTTCCTGGTAATGAAAGTTGTCGTCAGATACATGGTGAGGTCAACTCACCTTGTCATTAAAGTTCAAAAATTCAAATGCCCTTCCTTCAAAAAATTTTAAAATTCTTGCTAGCTTTTTATCACCATTTCCATTGTGAGATTTCTTTCTCAGAGATTAAAATAAAGGTCATTTTTTAATTCCCAGCTTCTAGTTTAGTGTTATCTCAGATCGAGTCTTGACATACACATCATTCAAAATTGCCTCTTATAGTTAGAGACAAATTTGAAGTTTTCAATCAAAATTGAGGGTTTCTTTCGACTCTCTCTTAGGTACATGTAGAGCCTGCTAAACATTTCAGAGCGTGGGTGGACCTCCCTCTATAAATTGTAAATTGCCCACGCTTTTGAACTCCCTTTCTGTTTTAAAGCTACGTAGGTTAAAAATTAAGCTCCTACAGTGAAGGGCACCTGTATTTGCTCTCCCTATTATGCAGCTATACTGAAATGCTTTACAGCTGTCTAAATTAGCATAATTAAATCCACATCAATTAAAAACCTCAATCACCTCTCTCCCCTTCACATGTAGATGGTGACATTTGTCTAAGGTGGGAATTAACAAAGGAACTTTTTAACAGTTGAAGATCTGGCTCAAAAGGAGGGTAATAGGATTGGTCTATTGTTCCGGGTTCATCTAAGATGGGGAGCGGTGGTCAATGAGAGCTATTTGGCCAAAATCATCTGCAGTTTGCATTTCAATGCTGCTGGCAGCAGGGCCAGCCATTCGAGATGTGCATTTTACAACAGGCCTCTCCAGCTACTGCTCTTTATCCTCCAATAATGAGGGTAAACAAAGCGCCATTGTGACTTTGGGGGTGGTGGTTGTTTTTAAGCTGGGAAGCCTAGTGACCTCAGGATAGTGACAAGCATACACCGTGTGGTGCTGGCAAAAAAATTCCTGGAGATGAAAACTGACGTGGGGTCTGGGGGTTAATTTCTGGAACAGACAAATTTGCATACAAATGAAAAATGATGGGATTTCCGTTCTCCTAAATTTTCAATGTCATCAGCATCAAACAGCAGCCTTGTTCCCTTGCTGTTTGAAGAATATTCATTACTTTAGAAGAAGGGGCACCTTGCTTGGTGTTCAACTCAACGCAGGTCAATGACTTAATTTGTGAAGTTTCATCTAGAGGGTGAGTTTTCTGAACAATTTGTAATACTTTTAAATATGGCTTGAATGATATGTATTTTTACAATCTTAAACTTTTCTGAACAAACATTGAATGGCATGTGGTTGACTACTTTGAGCATTTACCTGTTCATCATCATTAGCTCTTCAACTATATTTACCTGACCTCTCTTCTTTATAATATTAGTATTACAAAGGATGACAATTGGGTCTATGTTAAGTTTAGTGGATTTGAGAGGCAGGACATGACAATACTTACTCATTTGTCCAAAGTGATCTCAGGTGGCCTCAGCCTGCAGCAGCTTGAAGCAGGATTTCAGTTGCTGGCCAGAGACTGAGATTGTTAGTGAGAGCGCTGACCCTGGCCACAAGATCAGTGACCAGTGACAAGGCCATGGCCCACAACTCCGTAGAAATGAATTTCCATATAGAGATGGGTCGTGAAACAAGTGAAGTGTTCATTAGGAGGAAAGAGAGTATGTGTGGATGGACCCACAGGAGGGCTCCGAGGGAGAGACTGGGGCCCTTGCAGTGGTTTGAGTCTCTTTTACGGGGCGTTTCTTCTGGGTTTCCTTCGGCCAATCATCTTGCTTTGCCTGTTTCTGAGTCCATATTTGAGGTGGTCCTCATGGTAAAGAACCTGCCTACCAGTGCAGGAGAGAAAAGAGACTGGGTTAGATCCCTGGGTCTGGAGGAGTCCCTGGAGGAGGGCATGGCAACCCACTCCGGTATTCTTGCCTGGAGAATCCCACGGACAGAGAAGCCTGGCAGGTTATACCATTATAGGGTTGCAAACAGTCAGGCATGACTGAGGTGACTTAGCATGGATGCGCGAGTCTGTATTTGGTATATCTCAGGGTCCTCCCATGGAGAAGGCGATGGCAGCCCACTCCAGTGCTCTTTCCTGGAGAATCCCAGGGACGGAGGAGCCTGGTGGGCTGCCGTCTATGGGGTCACACAGAGTCAGGCACGACTGAAAGGACTTAGCAGCAGCAGCAGCAGCAGCAGGATGCATCTCTTAGTCCTCTAATGACAAGGACTGTGGGTAGGTTGGCATCATTCACCGTGGGTGGTGTCCCCTCACTTTTTGACCTACAAGGAGCCTTTCTGTGCATATGTAGTCAGAAGGTCTCCTTGACCTCAAGAATGAGGAATCTGTGCTCTTTTCTCTCTTACCTGGGCAGGACTCAGCTCCTGTCTTGCTCCTCTTATTTTGGAGTACCTGTCCACAGGGGACAACTCCAGCTGCTCTCCCCAAGAACCATCTAGCTCCTACCTCAAAAGCACATATTTCTTCATTTTTATTCTTTTAGTTTGGTTTTTTTTTTTTCACATTTAAAGACTTTTTTTAAAGAGTAGTTAAGATTCTCAGCAACATTGAAAGAAAGGTCAGAAAGCTCCCATATCCCCCTCCGCCATCCACACACAGCCTCCCTTGTTATCAACATTCCCCACCAGAATAGTGTACATGTACAACTGATGAACCTACCCCACACATTCTACTCACCCTGACTCCATAGTTTCCTGTAGGGCTCACTCTTGGTGTTGCACATTCTTTGGCTGAGACAAATGTGTAATGACATATATCCATTATTACATTATCATACATCATTTCAGTACCAGACATGTAGAATATCATTTAGTTCCATTGCCCTAAATATCCCCTGTCCTTGGTTTATTCACCCCTCTCTCCTCCTCAATCCCTGGCAAGCACTGGTTTTTACTATGTTCCTTTGACTTTCTACAAATCACATGGTTGGAATCAAAGAGTAAGTAGCCTTTCAGTTTGGCCTCTTTCACTTAAAATATGCACTGAAGTTTCCTTCATGTCACTTCATGGCTTGATAGCTCATTCATTTGTAGTGCAAATAATATTCAATTGTCTGGATATATTGCAGTTTATTTATTCATTCATCTACTGAAGGACATCTTGGTTGCTTACATTAAATGCTTTTTTTGATGATATAATTCATATCTCCTCATTTTTGTAATTTTAGAAAATATAAGCAAGCAGAAAAAAGAAAACAAAAATTATTCAGTCTCAGTTCCTAGAGATCACCTCCAATTCATATTTTAGTGTATATTTTTAATCATTCTCCTTTTCACACTCTAATACTCTGAAACTGTCAGCCCACTGACAAGGCAAGAATACTTTCCACTGCCCATAGCAAAGTTGACCCTGTTTAATTAGCTGAGGCTGCCTTTGAGGAAATACTGCTAAAGGTACCGTCTTATGAATCAGACTCTCCCCTTTCCCTGCTGTATTACTAGTGAACTTGTTGTTCAGTTGCCCAGTTTTTTCCAACTCTTTGAGACCCCATGGACTGCAGCACACTAGGCTTCCCTGTCCCTCACCATCTCCCAAAGTTTGTCCAAGTTCATGTCAGTTGCATCGGTGATGCCATATAGCCATGTTATGCTCTGATGCCCTCTTCTCTTTCCCCTTCAATTTTCCCCAGGATTAGGGACTTTTCCAATGAATTGGCTGTTGAATATGCTGTGGAGGTGATGAATAGATTCAAAAGATTAGATCTAGTAAACAGTGTGCCTGAAGAACTATGGATAGAGGTCCATAATATTGTACAGGAAGCAGCTGACAAAACCATACTAAAGAAAAAGAAAGGCAAGAAGTAAAGTGGTTATCTGAGGAGATTTAACAAGTAGCTGAATAAAGAGCAAAAAGCAAGGAAGAACTGGAAAAGTACATCCAACTAAATGCAGTGTTCCAAAGAATAGCAAGGAGAGACAAGGACTTCTTCAATGAACAGTGCATAAAACTAGAAGAAAACAGCAGAAAGGGAAAGACTAGAGATCTTTTAAGGAAAATGGAAATATCAGAGGAACATTTCACCCAAAGATAGGCACAATAAAAGATAGAAATGGTAGAGATCCAGTAGACGCTAAAGAGATCAAGAAGAGATGGAAAGACTACACAGAGGAACTAGTGATCTAGAAGACCCCAAATAGCTTCTCGAAACCCCTAAGTCTTCTTTTTCCTAAAATATGGGTCTCTCTAGATACTGTCATATATACTGCCATAGATTCAGTTCAGTTCAGTTCAGTTCAGTTGCTCAGTCATGTCCGACTCTTTGTGACTCCATGAACCAGAGCATGCCAGGCCTCCACGTCCATCACCAACTCCTGGAATCCACCCAAACTCATGTCCCCTGAGTTGGCGATGCTATCCAACCATTTCATCCTCTGTTGCCCCCTTCTCCTTCTGCCCTCAATCTTTTCCAGTATCAGGATCTTTTCAAATGAGTCAGCTCTTCACATCAGGTGGGCAAAGTACTGAAGTTTCAGCTTCAACATCAGTCCTTCCAATGAACACCCAGGACTGATCTCCTTTAGGATGGACTGGTTGGATCTCCTTGCAGTCCAAGGGACTCGCAAGAGTCTTCTCCAACACCACAGTTCAAAAGCATCCATTCTTCCGTGCTCAGCTTTCTTGATAGTCCAACTTTCACATCCATACATGACCAATGGAAAAACCATAGCCTTGACTAGACAGACCTTTGCTGACAAAGTAATGTCTCTGCTTTTTAATGTGCTATCTAGGTTGGTCATAACTTTTCTTTCAAGGAGTAAGCGACTTTTAATTTCCTGGCTGCAATCACCATCTGCAGCAATTTTGGAGCCCCCGCCAAATAAACTCAGCCACTGTTTCCACTGTTTCTCCATCTATTTCCAATGAAGTGATGGGACCAGATGCCATGATCTTCATTTTCTGAATGTTGAGCTTTAGGCCAACTTTTTCACTCTCCTCTTTCACTTTCATCAAGAGGCTTTTTAGTTCCTCTTCACTTTCTGCCATAAGGATAGTGTCATCTGCATATCTGAGGTAATTGTATTTTCCCCGGCAATCTTGATTCCAGCTTGTGCTTCTTCTAGCCCAGCATTTCTCATGATGTACTCTGCATATAAGTTAAATGAGCAGGGTGACAATATACAGCCCTGACGTACTCCTTTTCCTATTTGGAACCAGCCTGTTGTTCCATGTCCAGTTCTAACTGTTGCTTCCTGACCTGCATATAGGTTTCTCAAGAGGCAGGTCGAGTGGTCTGGTATTCCCATCTCTTTCAGAATTGTCCACAGTTTATTTTGATCCACACAGTCAAAGGCTTTGGCATAGTCAATAAAGCGGAAATAGATGTTTTTCTGGAACTCTCTAGCTTTTTCCATAATCCAGTGGATGTTGGCAATTTGATCTCTGGTTCCTCTGCCTTCTCTAAAACCAGCTTGAACATCTGGAATTTCATGGTTCACATATTGCTGAAGCCTGGCTTGGAGAATTTTGAGCATTACTTTACTAGCGTGTGAGATGAGTGCAGATTAATGGCTGTCAAAATACATCAGAATTCTTATTTAACTTTTAGAGCAATATTGAAATATTATATTTACTGAGTTTCCCCGGTGGTGCAATAGTAAAAAATCTGCTTACTAATGCAAGAGATGCAGGTTTGATCTCTGGATCAGGAAGATCCCCTGGAGAAAGAAATGGCAACCCTACTCCTGTATTCTTCTTTGGAACACATTCAATGGACAGAGGAGGCTAGCAGGCTAGAGCCCATGGAGTCCCAAAGAGTTGGACACAACTGAGCATGCATGAAACATTTACATTTTTATAATGAAACAGACTTTCTATAATGAAGCAGAAAGTGTTTTCCTCAGATCCTCAGCTCTTCAGAACTCTGGGATGCCTCCATGGATATGCCTTTCTCTATTTGCCCTTGAGATTTGCCGGCAGCTTCTGTAGGGAATAGTCTGTGATACTTTTTATTGGGTCATGGAATGTTCTTCAACAATTTACTTCTCTCTCATGGGTGAGATACTTCCTTGGCAATTTATCATTGTTTAATAAGAAAGAAAAAATGATGCATATTCTTAAAAAATCTCATGAAAAGAAAAGGTCTAACTTTCAGGCTATGAAATGATTGAGAAATCCTTTAAAGAAATACCACTAAGGCAGCTAAATTGCTATGATATATAAACCATAAAAGGCAATATAATAAGGTATATGGGAATAAAATATGTGTGTTTTAACTTGGAACTTCACATTTGTCTATAGCCTGGTTATATACATCTCTGATACAATAAGTACCTTTACCATATATATGAGTTTATCAGAAATAACTTTTTTGTCAATTAAATTATCTTTATTGTAATTATGACTTGCTGAAGGGGAATTTTGAGGCCATAAACAAATATCTCAAGGTTCAGATGTCTGTTTAGACAAGGAGTTTTCTATTGATCCTAGTTTGCCTTCACCTAACTTCGTGCAGCAAATATCACAAAGACATAATTAGAAAATTTGGTACAATATTTAGCTCTGGTCCCTGTGTGATGGAATTGTTTGACTGCTGAGTAACTGAAGCTTGTTTGCATCCCAGTGTGTAGTGAAAGGCAAACTTCAAAGAAAATATTATATCTCCCAACTCCAGCTCCTGAGAGTCTTGGAAGTATAATACAGCAAGGCTTAAAACTCCCTGCTGTGGAAAGGGCAATTTGACACTGAAACTAGTGTTAAATCACTATTGAAACACTGGTTTGCAAAAGAGTTCTTATTAGATAAATATAGTTAAAGCCTTAAAAGGCAGGAGAAAAATACACCCAAGTCACAGGGAAAAAAATGGGGGAGAAAAGTCTTTCAAGTTGGACAGTATGTGTTGACAAAATTTGGAGATTTTAAAACATGTATCTACACATTTATTTTATAAATTGTACATAAGACTGGCTCCTTTTCCAGTGCAAAATCAAATATTTAGATTTGCAAAAACCTATGGAAGCCAGATTTTAGACAAAAAGGGATTTTTTTGTCAGACTGTCAGTCTCTGAATTTCATCACAATCTGTTCAGCTGTTTTTGTTGCAGGCAGGCGTAAAACGTACTGGGAAGTGTGTGTTTGTATTTATTATTAAAATGGGGATGCTAAATTCTGCTTTCTAACAGTCTTCACATTCTTTAAGTCTGTGATGGTCACAGGGAAGCAGATTCATGAAATGCAAGTATGAGAGTCACACATGGAATAGGAGAGAGAGAGGGGTGTGGCATGTATCCATAACCAGCACCTCTTTGCAAAGTAAGGTTTCAAGCCTTTGGAAAAATGACCCTGGCGTGTTGCCTCAGTCACTTTTTCTGAACCTATATATACTGGTTCTTGTTTGAAAGAAGGATGAGGAAATGATTTCCTGGTGGCAGATCTAAATATTTTATTTCATCGTCATGATTTCTTTTCTCATTCTCTGCATGAATCTGAAAATGATAACTTGGGTTGAAAGTTTTCACATCATTTTATGTACATGTGTAATTGTATACAATGATTGCCTAACAGAATATGAAAGCTAGAATTTGAACCTCTAGTAGGTGAGACAGTATAATGAAGAACAAGCAAACAACAAACAAATAAATACCAAATCTTATGTAAGTGCATGCTTATGGAGCTAATTCTTCTAGCTAGGGTTTTTTTTAATACAGTTACACCCAGAAGAAATAAAATTTGAGATAATATTTCCCCACATAAGCAAGGCTATTTATAAAAAGATGGAAAATGCATTTGCTGCTGATCACAACTGACTAGAACAGAGTGAGCATTTGACGTATATTTTCAAGAGATACAATGGAAATTTTACCTTTTTAACTTAGCTATTAGCTAATTCAGCCATCAGAAAATGACACACACTGAGTTATTTGAATTGCACTTCTTTTTGGAGACTGGAAGGCCAACATCCAGGTATCGGCAGGGCTAGTTTCTCAAGAGACCTTTCTTCCTGGCTTATAAGCAGTGGTATCTTGCTATGTCTCAACATGACTCTCTTATGTGTGTGAACAGAGAATTTCTAGTGTCTCTTTCTTTTCTTGTCAGGACCCCAGCCTTATAGGATTAGGGTGCCACACTTAGGACTTCATGTAACCTTATCACCTCCAAAAAGGCACTGTCTACAAATACAGTCACACCAGGGGTTAGAGCTTCACCAACAGAATTTGGGAGACACAATTAATTCAATCACTGCAGATGGTGACTGCAACCATGAATTAAAAGACGCTTGCTCCTGGTAAGAAAAGTTATGACCAACCTAGACAGCATATTAAAAGAGACAGTTGCCAACAAAGGTCCATCTAGTGAAAGCTATGGTTTTTCCAGTAGTCATGTATGGATTCTTCAGCTGAGCACCAAAGAATTGATGCTTTTGAACTGTGGTGTTGGAGAAGACTCTCCAACATTTTTATATTTTATATTTTAGTTCGTTTTGCTTTACAATATTGTATTCGTTTTGCTATACATTGACATGAATCAGCCACGAGTGTACATGAACTCCCAATCCCGACCCCCCTCCCTGGAGAAGACTCTTGAGAGACCCTTGGGCAGCAAGGAGATCCAACCAGTCCATCCTAAGGGAAATCAGTCCGGAATATTCATTGGAAAGATTGATGTTGAAGATGAAATTCCAATATTGGCCACCTGATGCGAAGAACTGACTCATTTGAAAAGACCCTGATGCTGGGAAAGATTGAAGGTGGGAGGAAAAGGGGACAACAGAGGATGAGATGGTTGGATGGCATCACTGACTCAATGGACATGAGTCTGAGTAAGCTTCAGGAGTTGATGATGGACAGGGTGGCCTGGCATGCTGCAGTCCACGGGGTTGCAAAGAGTCAGACATGACTGAACTGAACTGAACTGAATTCATTCAACAATACTGAAATAACACACAGACTCCCTGGAACTTCAGTTTCTTTGCTTCTGGCTGACTTTTACATCAGCTGAGTGTAAGACTTCATATTAGGCTCAGAACTTTTGATTTGCAGTTTTATGTTTCTGATTAATAATGCATGGGAAAAATAAGTACTACTGTTTGGTAAATGTGGTTTGGTAAACAAATTATTTCTGAATACAATGTCTTTGGAGAAAAATCATTAAAGAAATTCCCAATGATTAAAAAGAGTCTTTGGAGAGCACCTCTTACCTGCCTGAAGAGGTGAATTCAACCAGGAAGTCTCAAGATCAGTTCCAGGTCTTAGATCTATGAGTTTCTGAGTTCATTCATATCCCAAATACTATTTCATCCCTAATTATGTGGTATTGAGAATCCACTGAAATATGGCAAAATAGTCTTCCCTCCAAAATTCTAAAGAGTATTGCAGATAAATTTACCAAGAAAAGTATAATTCTTGGGTTTGGTTATGTACCTGTGACAGAGACTAGCTGGTTAGCTTCTTGTTAATTCCATTTCCTCTTTCTGTGCACACAGGGGTAGTCCATTTCCCAGCTTTCTTTAGGTCAGACCATGTGACTAGGTCCTGCCCAACTAGATATTGATGGAAATGATATACAACACTTCCAGAACTGGACAGAAAAGTGTCAGTGTGATCTTTCACAAGCTCTCTTTTCTTTCAATAGTAGCAATGAAGATCATGTGTGGAAGTCATACAAAAGAGCCTGGATCCCACAGTCACCACTTGAAAGAGGCACTCAGAAAGCCTTTTTAACTATTTTGTGAGCAAGGAAGAAATTTTATTATGTTAGTTCATTGAGATTTGGGAGTTATTTTTTATGTTTTTGTTGTTGTTTCAGTCACTAAGTCTTGTCCTACTCTTTGCAACCCCATGGACTGCAGCATGCCAGGCTTCCCTGTCCTTCAGTATCTCCCAGAGCTTGCTCAAACTCATGTCCATTGTGTCAGTGATGCCATCCAACCATCTCATCCTCTGTTGCCCCCTTCTCTTCCTGCTCTCAATGTTTCCCAACATCAGAGTCTTTTCCAATGAGTTGACTTTTCCCATCAGGTGGCCAAAATATTGGAGCTTTAGCTTCAGCATCTGTCCTTCCAATGAATATTCAGGATTGGTTTCCTTTAGGATTGACTGGTTTGATCTCCTTGCTGTTCAAGGGACTCTCAAGAGTCTTCTCCAGCACCACAGTTTGAAAGATCAATTCTTCAGCACTCAGCCTCTTTATGGCCAACTTTCACATCTGAACATGACTACTGGAAAAACCATAGCTCTGACTCTACGGAACTTTGTTTGCAAAGTAATGTCTCTGCTTTATAATATGCTCTCTAGGTTTGTCATAGCTTTTTTCCCAAGGATAAAAACATCTTTTAATTTCACTTGTTATAGTAGCTAGCATTAATCCTCCTTACTAATACAATATCAAGGAAAATGTCAAAAATTTTGGACAACAATCTAAATTTTTTCTACTGAAATATATATCGTTGAGGAAATTCTATTCAACATTATACAGAATTTCCATTTGCCTAGTAGTCTTAAGAAATCAAGATGAATGTTGCTATCTTGACATCACTCTTGTCTTCATCGCCAGCAATATTCTGGCAAAAATCTCTCTGTATCAACTATTATTATTTTCCATTAGGCACACCCACAAATCACTCCAGGGCTTTAGGCTTCAACCTAAATTGTTCCCATCTTTGATTCTGGAATGAGGTGGATTTTTTTTGCTTTTTGTTTTGTTTTTTTTCCTGGTGTGCTGTGTGCCATTAGGCACATGGGATCTTAGTTCCTTGACCAGGGATCTAAACCCGCACTCCCTGCAATGGAAGCATGGAGTCTTCACCACTTACTCACTGGATTGCCAGGGAAGTCCCTGGGAGGTGGTTCTTAAAAATGATTTGAATATTGTGATCAGATGTCATCTGCACTTTCTTCTTTCCTCTAAAAATACATCCTGATGAAAATTCTGTATCTTCTTGATTCCATTTTTTTCTGGCAAAATCACTGTACAGCTCAGCGATGGCAAATAGCTTATATTTAATGTGTCTACTCTATTGAGTTTGGAGTGGCGATCAGAGAGACTGAATTGTGAAGGACTCAGAGGTGGAGTCCTAATGGCAATTGCCTTTGCCTATGCCCAGAGGTGGCACTAATAATAAAGAACCTGCCTGCCAATGCAGGAGACTAAGAAATGGGGGTCCAATCCCTAGGTGAGAAAGATCCCCTGGAGGAGGGCATGGCAACCCACTCCATATTCATTCTTGGAGAATCCCATGGACAGAGGAGCCTAGTGGGCTACAGTCCATAGGGTTGCACAGAGTCAGACATGACTGAAGAAACTTGGCATGCATGAACACAGGACCAGAAAGTGGGGAGTGAAGACAAATGTGTCCCACAGGGCTGTTGCTGGTTTACACTGTGTCTCGGAGTATTATGTGTCTAGATTTATCTGTCTACTCTAGATATGGTCCAGTTTTGTTAAAACCTCCATTTAAGGCCGTACTCCTGTTGCAATAACTACTGTTAGTTCCTCAGCAGTGTAGCTTGCCATACTAGAGCTGTTTTCACTTAGATCAGTCTAGGCAAACTTTCTTTGTCTGACTAGTCTCCAATTCCCAGGGAAGATGACACTATATATGACCTAGTATCCAGAATCTAGAGTCACAGACATACTAACAGATTCTGTGTCATCTATCAAAACACCAAAGATGATGGTAAATATTAGGAAGTAAACATTAGCGTATATTGTTGGTGGAAATGTATGTTGCTATAAATGTTCTATGGTACAATCTAGTAATATGGATTGAAATGTGAAATATATCTACACTTTGACACAATAATTGTACTTTTGGGAATTTATCCTAAAAATACAAGTGGTCATTTACATATAGTGACATCAATTATAGCTATATTTTGAATAACAATAGCCATTATTAAAGAACTGGTTAAATAAGTCATGCTATATCCATGTAATGGAACATTATGCAGACTTTGAATAAGATAAGGTAGATCCACATCATAAAAAGTTGTCCAAGATAGAATGTAAAGTGAACAGTGCAGGTTGCAAAACAATTGGCATAATTTTAGTTTATCTAATATGCAGTATATAGAGCAGTACATATAATATTCTGTCCAGTGTTTCTACAAAGTCTCCTACAACTTGAAAATACACTAGAAGTACACATCCCACATGTTCAAAGGAGTTATATCTGTGGGATAGGATGGAAGCAAGGGGAAATATGTGATGGAAATAGTGCTACACTATATATATTATCTTTCAATTTTTAAAATTATTGTGTAGTTTTATCTGTACCTCATTTCTTCATCTGTAAAATAGTGAAGTAATTCTAGGACAAATCCTATGAAATTGTGATTTTCGTAAGTTGGAAAAGGTGTGAGCGATATCAACACTTTAGATGGCTCACCTTTAGGACATACGATATTGGTTATTGGGAGAAATAAATGAGCTAATTCATATAAAACATTTAGGATGATGCCTCAAATATTGTAAGAGTGAAATAAGTGTTGACTCTTATTGTTCTTGTTTATTATCGATGCTTTACATTTCCAATATTCTTTCACATTCATGTTCTAATTCAATCCTTGGACTGCCTCTTGGGATAGGAAGGGCATGCAACATCACCCACAGATTCAAAAGCTTTCTCCAGCATTTTACTCGGTTCACACATCAAGCCATTTTCTTCTCAAAACAATCCCAGGTGGAATGTAGCGCATGTAGTTAAGTTTGCTTTGCTTACTTAAATTAACTGATGAAATTTTTAAAAAAATTGTACATTTGACATTTTCACCCAATACATAGGGATAATATTGTTATGTGTTATCCTCACATGAATATTTTCATTGATGAGATGCACAAAAGCAAAATTTGGAGCTTTTGAGATAGAGAATGCCACTCAATGTTCATGTCCTTCTTGAGAAATCCTGTGATTCTTGGGAATAGATTTTGTTGTTTTTCCCTCCAGGCTTCATAGCTCTTTGCTCAAGTCTATTGTATAAAGAGATATTTTGTAAATGATACATGAAATATCAGTATATTCTTTATACTTATCTCTGATTTTTCCAAACCTGGCAGACTCTCAGGCAAATAGTGGCTGCCTAGTAAATGGTTAAAAAATTAACATGGAACTAAGTGAAATGAATTAATGATGATTCTGTTTTATTCATTAGAAAATTAAAGCCCCGAATAGAGAAGTGGATTGCCCAATTTCAAAAAAACTACTAGCTGGAGAAGCCAGGACTCAAGCCCAGGTTGCACACAGCCATGTCCAGAATGCCTCACATGAGGTGTAAAGCTTCAGACCCAAATGAAGCAGTAGGTATGCTCTGCCTTGAATGTGCCTACCAGACGAAAAGCCACCCCAGATGGCATATCCAATTTAATCAACATCACCTGTGAGCCAAACTGAACAGTAAATGTTAAGACAGGATCACTAATAATGGGGGCCTGGAATCTAGCCAGAATTAAAACAATGATCTGCTTAACAATCCCTCTGGGCTGGATGCATGTGGAGAACGGATAAATGCTGGATATCGAAACAGCTGTTCTATGGCAAACTGAAATGGGGCAATCATAGATAGCAAAGGGAGAAGGAACACTTGAAAGTTGTCTTAAATAAAGTAGCGTTTTAAATAGTGTGTGACCTAGCTGTGGCCTTTTAAGAAGCAACAATTCCACACAAAGTACCCTGGCATGCATCTCCGGAGAATGAGGTACCTTTTGGTTAGCAAAGCCTATGAAATTATAAAAGGCAATGACAATGATGGACATCAGTCCCCAGTGTCCATACACAGGATTGGTCCAGACACCACCTTGAAGATCAGTGCGCTAAATGAAAATTCCACATTCATCACCTCCTGAACTTCGCCTAGTGAACAGGACCATTTTCTATAAACTTCTTGTAGGCATTGTATAAACTACCCTGTTTTTCATATTCCTCTATTGTCTAATTCTTTTAAGATGATAATCACATTGTGTCTTCACAGCACAATCACTAATTGCCATCAATCGGAAACCAAAGTTGATACTCAAAATATTTAACAAGGAGACACATGCATAGAGCAACCAGAATGCCAGCTTGGTGCTGTCCTGACTTGCATCAGCGATTGTTCCTACTCATCAGGGCCTATGACCCCACATTATGAAGTGTTGTAGGACGGCATGCACACACAGTGTTCTCAGGAAGGACTTCTTGATTGATTGATTCTCCAAGTTCATTTTTATACTTGTCTGTCATTTGGAGAAATCCCAAATCTGTGTGTAATTTATCATCCATGCAACTGTATTAAAATAAACATGCAATTACAGACTAGAACTAAAAAATAAGCAGGCAACCATGTCAGAAATCGGTTGTTCAAAAAGCATCATGTATTCAGGAGTCATTTAACAAATACATACTCTGTATTACTGTGCTGATATTCGGGAACATAAAGATACATCAACAACGGCGCTTACTTTCTGGAAGCAATAGATTAGCAGAAATACAGATTTTACCACTGCTACCATCAACTATAATATGACCAAGTGTTTTAAGAAATCAGTTCTGTATAATCATTATAACAGCTGCAAGATCACTATACGGTTGGTAAGTATAATTGAATTTCATGTGTATAAACATTGGATCGGAGAAGGAAATGGCAACCCACTCCAGTGTCCTTGCCTGGGGAATCCCAGGGATGGGGAGCCTGTTGGGCTACCGTCTATGGGGTCGCACAGAGTCGGATACGACTGAAGAGACTTGGCAGCAGCAGCAGCAGCAAACATTGGATCATCTCATTCAAACTTGCCACTATGGGAATTCCACTCACAGCTTCCATGAGAGGAGGCTAGCAGCTTTGTTGGATTACCAGCAGTACTAGAGAGAGAAGCCACTGTCTTGTAAAAGAAGCTACATGTTTCTAAGAGAATGAATTTTCATATTTTATAAAAGCACTCTGCAAAATATACTGTAGTTGTGAATTTTCCCACATTCCCTTCTCTAATTGTTTTGCTAAGAATTTAGGTAAACTGGTTCAGAAAATCCAAGAGATTTTTAACTTGTCACCAAAATGCCTTCTGAATTTCACCCCTCGATATAAAAAAGTTATTGAGAGTAACTTTCACTAAATCTCTATACCCATATAATAACATTTGACGAAAGGGAGTTTATATAGTAGGAAAACTTGAGGGAAACAAAAGAAATTTTCATCCATTTTCCCTTGTCCTTATTTAATTGGATCATTTGATCCCAATCAGTAAACTGTCCATCAACCAGTTCATTTAGATTTTAACAAAAATTTGAGCATTCCTTAACCATTTTGATTTGGACAGACATTTGTTGGGATCTGCTGAACTCTGCTACTCCAGTGAGACAGATAAGGGACTATAGAGAAACTGTCTCAAGGAGTTTATAGTCAAATCCAGAGAGGTAGACATGGAGGTAAACGAGAGCAACACAAAATATCAACCCTTGTGAGAACACATGATCAAGAATTAATGAGTGTCACAAAGAAATGGGTGCTCTTTCTTCCATATACAGTGGTCTACCAGGATAACTGGCCTCTCTGGTGGCTCAGCAGTAAAAGAATCCCCTGCCAATGCAGGAGATTCAGATTCTATCCCTGAGTCAGGAAGATCCCATGGAGAAGGAAAAGGCAACCCACTCAACTATTCTTGCCTGGGAAATCTCACGGGGAGAGGAGCCTGGTGGGCTACAGTCCATGGGGTCCCAAAGAGTTGGATATGACTAAGCCACTGAGCATGCACGCATTCACCAGGATAACCAGGTTCCAGAGAGCTATCTCTGTTGAGACATCTATCTCTGGGCCACAGCCTACTGACACTCTTTGTATGTAAATGTTTAATTAGTACACACTTCTATGTTTGTAGCTTTCTGATGGTTATTGTGGTATTCAGGTTGATGGTTTAAATATGTTCCTGAAGAACTATATCTACCGGATTTCAGACAGTAAGGTCCCCAGTGGATAAGAAAACCACCTAAAGTGGCATGATATGTTATCTTAGCTGTAGCTTTGGGATTATTTCTGATGCATCTTTAGTTCTGTGAAGAGACATCTCATAATGGGACGAAAACAAGAGTGACAACATGAGAGTGATCACAAATGCTTTCTACTCTCAACACATTCCAGATTATTTGTTTTGAGCCTGGTCTCTGAGATCCCCTTCCAGGTGACCAAAATAATTCCATTGTCTCTCTGACATTGTTTGGTATTGCTACCAATTGAATTTCAACTGTAAAGCAGCTTTATAAGAGCACTGCCATGTCATATTACAGGGAACAGATGTCAAAATAAAGGTTCACTAACTTGAAGCAACTTATATACATAAAACTCAGGTGTGTCTGTACCACATGAAGAGAAGGAAAAATTGAATTCTGTGCCGTTGAATTACACCAAGGACAGGCTCTTTCCTTGAGATGCCAACAGAGGAATTTTGTTAGCAGTATTCTGTGAACAAAACACTTAAGAGAATGTATGTATACAATAGTTTAAAAAAAAGGGTTACTGACACAGATGCCAATTTGGTGGGGCATATGGAACATTTACACTTGCCTTTTTCTTTCTTTCTTGCTACAGCTGGTGCTGATTTAGTATGTGAAATTTTACTAGCAGGAGTGCTAATCAAGACCGAGATTCTGTAAGGATTTAGTCATTTATGTAGGGGAAACTACGGGTATCATTAAAAAGTAGAAGATCATCTTAGGAAAAGCATTATCGTTATCAACCTCATTTTTAAACTAAACAGACACAACGGTACTGTAAGTATCACTTTAGCAGCCTAAAAAGTCAGAATGTTTTCCAGATAATGTTCTAAGAGGATTGCACCCACCGTTTAAAGTTGTGGTGGAGGCGTGTTGAAGTTGGTGCTGTTGGAGCCAAGCAGGA
Source organism: Aepyceros melampus (assembly GCA_006408695.1). Classification (NCBI taxonomy): domain Eukaryota; kingdom Metazoa; phylum Chordata; class Mammalia; order Artiodactyla; family Bovidae; genus Aepyceros; species Aepyceros melampus. The sequence continues at coordinate 427,910 of SJXQ01004525.1, read as the reverse complement.
GGGTGAACCATCTCACAATTCGTTGTATAACTTTTCTGCGTAGTGGTTCAGCAGAACTGCTTTGTGGAGAAATTCCATTTTTAAAGAATAAAAGAGCATTGTAATAGTACGGAAGATGGATGCATTTTTTTTCCAGAATGATTTGGGGGTGGGGAATTGGGGTGATGGGAAGAAATGTGAGTCTTGATTCTTCCCCCTTATATTTTTGAATACAAAGTTTTGCAATCTGAGGCCAAATTTCACTAATCAGGAAGGTGTTGAGAGAAAAATGAAATAAAATTTAAAAAATCTTTCCCAAGTGGCGACACACGCATCCTCGGTACATTAAATATGTTGTCCAGGTGGTGTGGTGGAGTTGGAGACCTGCGCGCAGCTCTGAGACATCTGCTGCCTGGGGAAACTTGCAGCGTGGCAAAGTGGTGTTTGTAGCTCCCTGTGGAAGGGTGCCAGCTGCCCAGGGCTTCGCTTCTCCAGATGAACCAGAGTCTTGTTGGTGCTTCAGATGAATCCGGTGCATCATTCCTACCCTCCTCACCTCGAGAATTTAAAGGATAAGGAAGTTTTGCTGTGAAAAAAAGCCAGGTGGATGTTGCTGGGTGGGGTGTACATCAGGTCTCTCATAGTCCCACCGGCTTTGTCCATCAGTGTGACAACAAGCACAAGCCTGCAATTAAACCATTTTCGTTCTGTTTCCATGTGTAATTTCTATGACTTGCTGTAAGTTACTTACTCTGTTCATGCTTCATACTTTAAATACTGTCAGAAGAGATATCTGAAAAGTAAAGTTTGCTCAAATGTAAGCAACAAAATATTTTATTTTAAAATAATGAATGGCCATGCATGTTTTAGATGGTGGGTTTCGTTATTTCAGAATATAAAGCCTATGTAACACAATCTATAGTCCTAGCTCAAAATCTAGAATCTTTAAAAATTAATTAGTAAATCTCTTAATTATTTTATTTATCCAGTCCTTAATGATATTTTTACCATAAGCATGACCATCTGGGCTATCTGATTAAAACTGGGAAAGTTGAAGACCTACCCTCAAATGCACAAAGAGGAAAGACTGAGTAGATTTGGACTGAAGTATCAAATTTTAAAACATGTAATAGTAATTCTTTCCCTTTCCATCAGAAATATTTTACATCTACAATAATGCCTAAGAAATGTAGTTTCATGAAAGAAAAGGAAAGGGCATCTAGCTGACAGGATATTTGATTGCTTAAACACACAAGAGAGTAACAAAATTTAAAAACGCAAATATTAGACAGGTTAAGAAAAGTATATGATTAGTCATTTGCATATACATACACACATGCCATTTAAAGTATAGTGATTCTTAAGCACTAATAAGTTCCTTTTAAAATTCTGTTAGGCTATGTGGAGGAAAGAACTTTTATTTCTGATATTGCACCTGATGTATATTTTTTGAGAATTTGTTCAGTAAGGCGATCATTTAAGTGGAAAATATTTGTGAGAGATCATAGGAGGAAAACCCTTTATCCCCCTTTCCACCTACTTAAATCTGCCCTTACTCATTTATCGCTGCTGTCATATTTATGAATAATAAGGAAAAATAAAATGCCTTATTCAAAAAATAAACAGGTATTCAGAGTCTTTAAAATACATCAGGTTAATCTGCTGAAGCATAAATTAGGATGGTCTACAGACTGTTAACAGTGACAGCAAGCATATGGCAAATTTGAACTGTCTGCGGGTCAACTTTTACTTTTGCTTTCCAAATGTCTGTCAGTCATTGTTAGGATCTAAATACATGTGTGAATGGGTGGAATTCAACAAGATGAAATTGTTCAGCAAATTCTTGGAGCAAGTGAATTGTTTTTCACTTTGTCTCTCATCTATAATCTTCCTTGTCTCTCATATACAATATGCTTTGAGAGCAGTCTTTTGAAATTTTAGCCCCCCTCCAAAAAAAATAAACAGCCCCTTAAAGAATTGTGTTGCCTTTTCTTTGTTCAGTTAGGAAATAGGTATATAATCATATGCTCTCTCTCTGTGTGTGTTTGTATGGGAACGTTTGTGTGTATACATGTGTTGCTTTCTCTAAGAACCAGTCAGGTGATCAGATCGTAGTGTTGCCAGTATTACAACTGCTCCTAATGCTGTGATTGTACCTTTCGCTATTGTAAGAGTAAGTAAGTCGTGTTGTATTTTCTCTTCTTCAATTAGAATATCCTTGCTCTCGAAAGCCATTGATGTTTGCATCACTGGAGACCAATGACACTGCAATGATGATGTATTGTTCTGCCAGAAAGAGTGGTAAGGGGGACAGCAAGGATACCTGGGACAGAGAGGAGGCAGGTTACAGTTAAAGACGTGAGGGAAGAAAACCAAGGAACCAAAGGTTTGAAATATGAAAGTCTTGAAATCAGCAAATGACCAAACATCCAAAAAAAATGATGGCCCTGAACTCAACAACTTTCCCTGAATGTGTACGGAAAGATATGAGGCTGCCTGAGTTTTGAAACACTCTCTTCAGAACAACTCTAGTTCTAGCTCTGAAAAGTGATGGAGGCAAATGTCAGAAGAGAGAAGAGCTTCTCCTTTCTTCAGGAATGGAAGAATTCCGACCACATTTAAAAATCATTGTCAAAACGAAAGCCTGCAAAAGTTGTTTCACCTCGATTGAAAGCCATAAGAAAAAGTGGCCTTGACTCAGTTTCAGGAGGGTACTTGAAGTCCTCCTCCTCTTCACTCCAAGGGATCTATTGCTTCATTTGAAAAAGAGCTGTATCTTCTCTAATGATTTTCTCATTAACAATTCATCCATTTGTATTAAGCTTTCTGCACTTCCAAAGTGCTTTTGCATATGTATCTCATAAACTGAGGCATTTCGATTACATTTTAAAAAATCTTCATATTACAGATTGAAAGGGGAAAATCTTTTAGAACATTATTAAAATCTCAAAGACATGAAAATAGCTAGAAGAAATTCAATTAAATTCCCAAGATATCATGTTCTCCATTTCCCATAGAGTGAACTTTCATTCCATTTCCTTTGTGGGTTTAGAATGTGCCTTAGTGACAGCCATGCTTGGCACATGGTTGTCACTCAATAAATGTATGTTAAGTTAGCCTAATATTCCTGATATGATGAAGTCAGAGAGAAATAGATTTTAATTCTAAATCTGTCACTTAATTGCTCTTTCTTAACCTTTTTTTATACTTAAATTGGAAATAATGATTCTTGTACTATGTCAGCAGTGTGCTGGTAAATGTTGAACAACTTGATCATCTTCTCCCTTCTCCCCACCACCCCCCACGCCACCCCCATAAAAAGGGGCCTGGTGTGTAGCTTTCACTGGTTTCCATAGTGTAGGTACTCCCACCATGGACAATTTCAAGCTTCCAACATGACATCAATGAATACCCAGTTGAGAAGAGATGTGAATAATTAACTCTTGTGGGTTCATAGAAGCCAGTTCCTGCTCATCACTGCATGGCTTTAGATACGTGGTTTGATTTCATGGAACTGCTCTTCTGTGTTACTGCCGTTTGTAACACTAAAGGTGTCTTAAGACTTAGTATTAAGTGGATGGCTCTGGTGCCATGCTGTTGGATTCCTGCATGCTGTCATACATCCACGTCCTGACTCCCGTGGGGAATGGCTGATAGCCATTCATATCTGTGCCTTCCCTGCAGAATTACTCTTTAACAGGAGGTACACCAGGAAGGGCTTCCCAGGTGGCTCAGTGGGTAAAGAGTCTGCTTGAAATGCAAGAGATGCAGGAGACATGGGTTCAAGCCCTGAGTCAGGAAGATCTGCTGGGGGAGGGCCTGGTAACCCACTCCAATACTCTTGCCTGGAGAATCCCGTGGACAGAGGAGCCTGGTGGGCTACAGTCCATAGGGTCACAGAGTCAGACACGACTAAAGTGACTGAGCACACGTGCAGGCACCTCACCAGGAAGTCTACACGCCCATTTCCAGCACTGCCCCACCTGTATAGACAACGATTGTCTGACTCAGCGGTAGAGAAGTGTTATCCTTTTGCCACAAACTGACCAACTCTCTGGTACAATGTGTGCTCCAGAACTTCTTAGGGGAACAAATGAATGCCAAGACCACATCCTTCCTTAGTTCCTTCCCCTGCCCTCTCCTGTACCCCTTAGTCTCATTCTTTCAAGAGCACTCAATAAATAACCCAAACAAGAAGTCCTTTCTTAGACTGCTTCTAGGGAACCTAGGGCTTGCCTGATGGCTCAGTGGGTAAAGAATTAACCTGTAAATACAGAATACAGAGGAGATGCAGGTTTGATCCCTGGGTCTGGAGGATCCCCCGGAGGAGGAAATGGCAATCCACTCCAGAGTTCTTGCCCTGGAGAATCCAAAAAAATTAGGGTTAGGGTTAGGGTTAGGAGGAGGAGGCTGGTGGGCCACAGTCCTGGCAGGCTACAGCCAGAAAGAACTGAGCAAGCACTAGGGAACCTAACCCAGGGCAGCTGAAAGCAGATGTGGTCTTAGAAAGCAATTTTTAAGGATGCGGTTCTGAAGGTGAATTCCAGGCAATGTGCACCAAGCCCCACCCCCCAGCTGCTGGGAGGGAGGAATTGATCACCCCAGCTACACTGTGGCAGTGACATTGTGAATACTTTCATCTGTAATAAGCTGGGATATAGTACGGGTAGAAGGGATGTAATAATTGGCACAAAGTCTCAGGCATTTGAGAGAAAGGGGAAAATAGTTGTAACGACTGTGAACTAGATGGCTATTGCTAAGGGCTATTGATCCAATGAAGAGAGAAAGTGACAGGCTCAGATCTATTTGTCAATAGTTTAAAGCTCAGTGCTAGTCAGGAGGCCCTCTTGTAAATGTCTGAGGCTCTCATCTTCAGAGGTAGAAGGTCACTGATGATCAGATATTGTTTAGTTCCTTTATATTTAACTGTAAAAGTGGCTGAGTTGAGGAGAAGTCTGAATTCTCAGAATAGAACATGTCCTGTGTCAAAGGTAGGCTCTAATAAGAAGCAACTGGGATCTGGGGAGGGATTTTGGGGTAAATGTGCTTGAGAACCCTGAATCTGTCTATTTCCCTAAAACCCCCAATTCTGTAGAGGTGGCTTAATTCTTGATGGAAGTTAGATTCTTTTCTTGCGTGAAGAACATGAAAAACCCTTAAATGAGAGAGATCTCTTACAAGACAATGTTTCTCCTCCACAGGTCTTCCCGCAAGTCCTCTCTTGGCCTATAACCTTGGTCAGATCAAGGCACAGGCTGACTGGAAAAAGGATAGCAATTTGCAGGACTTGATTATCATGTTCCAGAAAGAAGGAGGAGAGTATGTCTGAGAATGGACCATCATAGTATTATCAGATAGAGGTGGAGATAATGCTGGTCAGGGGAGAAAGTGGGGTTATTCTCTAATGACACAGGACTTAACACTCTCACAAGGGTTTGGAGGACAGTTCTAACATGCTGCTGAGGTTGTTTTTGGAGTTGAGTGATAGCACTTTTCTACAATAAATGAATGGACTTCCCTGATGGCTCAGATGGTAAAAAATTTGCTTACAGTGCAGGAGACCTGGGTTCAGTCCCTGGGTCAGGAATATTTCCTGGAGAAGGGAATGGCAACCACTCCAGGATTCTTGTCTGGAGAATTCCATGGACAGAGGAGCTTGGCTGGCTATAGTCCTAAGGGTCACAAAGAGTTGGACACGACTGAAGGACTAACACACACACACACACACACACACACACACACACACACACACACAATGAAGCAGAAGTCCTGGAACTTCCATTCAGTCCTGTGGAAGAAACTGTAGAGGAGAGGATTTCAAGGCTCAGAGAAGGAAGCTGCTGCTGTGAGTTAACCACGTGAGGCTGAAAAACCTATCGACGGGCCAGATTCTTCACAAGAGTCTGGAGGACATTGAGTTTACCAAGGAAATAAGGAAGGTATTGCTGGTGATGATAGCACACTCAGTGGTAGAGTGTCCTTTGTAGGCTGGGGCTCTTGGTGGGAGATGCTACAAGGGAAGTGAGCTCCTAGTAGCAGAGCGATTAACAGGATCCTTGAAGAGCCGACATTTCCCATTATGACTGATTATTGTCAGACCCTGATACAGTAATATTCCTTGAGGACACCAGTGAGCTACTTGCTGGATATTGACTACATCAGACTCTTCCTACAGTACTTCCTCTTGACTGGATCCCTTCCTACTGCAGGTATGCGATTGCCTTTTCTGCTTGGAGGTCCTTAGCCAGTACCACCCCCTGAGGGTTCACTGAGTGGTTTACTGACAGGCAATCCTGCATAACATTACCATGGACCAAGAGACCACTTTGTGGCGAATAAGATGCAGCAGCTGGTATTAGATCATGGAATGTACTGAATGACTTCTTGAAGGTACAGTCTAGCTGAGGGGCTGGCTTATAGATGGTAGGCTAAACCAATGGAGTGCTACCCTTCCAAACATGCTGTGCGACTGAAATTAATACCATTATATGGTACTGTGGTGTCAATAGATAAAACAGATGGGTCTGGGAATTTAGGGGTGGAAGTAGGAGCGATCTTCCTCTTCATCACTCCTAGTAACGCACGCGGTCAGCCTGTGCTTGCTGTCTCTGCAAGACTGGGCTCTGTAGTTCTCAATAAGCATGCTTCCATCAAGTATCAGAGTTCAATGCAATAAACACAAGTCACTGTCATATCACTTTGGCTTCTCCTTGTAACTGACCATGATTATCTCAAAAAAGTGGGGCTGTGCTACACAATGGGGAATATGTGTGCCTCTCCTTCCCACTGTAATCAGTACTTGTGAAGAGCAAGTACAATAACTATGACTTGAGAATGACATAGAAACAAGAGGCCAGAGATGAGGGCCTGGGTCAAACTACCTGTCAAGCCACCTGGACCAACCTGAGTGCAGACTGAAGGGGAGGAAAGTCTAAAGTAAGTGAAAAGTGGAGAGAGGGTGAACATCAGTTATTGCTTCAGAGTTAACTGCTGCAGTGGGGGCTCTAATTTGTTCCACTAACCTTCCTTTTTAACCGTTTCCTGGAAATTCTGACCAACCAGAATCCTGAAGAAGCTGTGCCTAGATGGAAATACTTAGTTATCCATGGCAATTATGTGGCCTAATTATAAAGGATTTTACAGTCTCTGTATTGTGGTCTCTGGTTTTTGATAGACCTCTAACAAATTATTTAGTCCAAACTTGAGTGTGTGAGGGCACGCACGAGTGTTTGCATATGTGTGTTTGTATGTTTTGAACATGAAAATATTTGCAGCCTTGATGATCACTCAAGGTCATGAATTGTGCCAGAGGTCTATCCTACAGATTCATGCTGTCCAACCTCAGCTGGGCTCTCATCGCTGTTCAGTCATCTTTCTGTCTCTAATTTTTCCCTATTATACTTCTCACAGCTACTATTCCACACCCTCTCCCTTCACTCAAATTCAGAAAAATATTTCTGTATTTCGCATATCAGGAGTTGATTTCAGAACTTATTCTACAATGATCGAGCTATTTCTGTTCCAGACTAACTTCTTGATCCTCACTTGGCTTTGGGATGTTCTTCGGTGGGTCTATTTTTCTGTTGGTTACTCCTATTCCTTTTCTCATCCTTCAAATAGAGTTTTCCTGCAGTTCTCCTTGGTCATTGTCACCATTCTAAGTCAGGCACAAAACACATCAATATCCTCTTATCTTTAAGAGGGAGGGGATATATATGTGTGTGTGTGTGTGTGTGTATATATATATATGGCTGATTCATGTTAATGTAAGATAAGAAACAAATACAGTATTGTAAAGCTATTATCCTTCAATTAAAATTTAAACAAATTCTCTTATCTTTTCTATCAATGATGCATTCATAACATTTCTCTTCTAAATCTGCCCTTGACTGGCATTGCCCAGGTTCTAACCTCATATTCTCCATGGAGATAATAGACACCATCAATGTCTTTCTTCTGTATGTCCACCAGAATAATTTACTAAAATTTAGACTTGATTCCTTTTCCTACTCAGACTTACTTTTTTACTTTTAACTTCTATAAAGTATTGTGTCATCTATTGTGAATATAATATAGTGTTTGGACATAACATTATAGGTCATGGCAGTTTTAATATACATTGCTTGATTGTCATTTCCATTAAGAAATTTTTTCCTATGTTTACGGTCTATTCATCCTTGGAAAACTTTTTGTTATAGGTTCTTCTCATTTTAAAGAGACTATTTGACTTTTTCATTTGAATTCATAAGGTTTTAAGATTTATTCTAGACAGTAGCAATCATTTTTCACTCTTTCCCTTTTTGGTTCATGTTTTCTGCTTGATTTAAAAATTATTTATTACCCTGCATTGGCAAATATATTTTCCTCTAATCTTTAAAATTGTTTACTCTTGCTTTTCCAGTTCAAGTACTTGATCTATCTGGGATTGATTGTTTATATAGTTGAAGATACACAAATTTTATATGGATCAATTGTCCAAGCATATTTTAATGATAACTTTGTCCTTTGCTGCTGATTGACAGTTCTAGTTTTCTCATATATCAGGTTTCCATCAAGGTGTGTAGATCTGATTCTGGCATTTCTTTCTTGTTCCATTGGTCTATAGGATTATTTCTACACTAATGTCACAGTGTCCTAAATAGTATATTTTGTAATAAGTCTTCCGAACTGATAGGTCAATCCCTCCACTGGTTATCACTTGTTAGGTAAAAATTTGTTCAGACTGTCCTTCAGTTGTATACAAATCTCTCTTCCTTTATAACTCCATCTCCCACTTCTTAACATAATTTTATGATTATTTATATTTATTCTTTAATGCATTTGTCTTCCAAATAATATAGGGAGAAAAAGAGGAGTTACACATCAAATATGCATTACTATTTAGGATTGTGTTTGCTGTATAGCTTTTTTATTGTTGCTCCTTATTGCTTCATATGCTCTTGAGTTATTGTCTAGTATCCTATGTTTCAGTCTGGGGCACTCTTTATAACATTTCTTATGGTGGTGGTTTAGTTGCTAAGTCATGTCTGACACTTGCGACCCCATGGACTGTAGCCTGCCAGGCTCTTCTGTCCATGGGATTCTCCAGGCAAGAATACTGGAGTGGTTTGTCATTTCCTTCTCCAAGGGATCTTCCCAACGCAGGAAGTGAACCCGAGTCTCCTGCATTACAGGCAGATTCTTTACCAATTGAGCTTATGAGGATACTTACAGAACATTTCTTATAGGGCTGGACTACTGCTGATAAACTCCCTTTGATTTTTTCACTTGGAAATGTCTTAATTTCACCTCCATTTTTGCAGGATATGTTATTAGATACAGAATTCTTGGTTGACAGTTTTCTTCTTTCAGCACTTATGTATGTCATCTTACTGCCTGTTGACCTCCATGATTATGAAAAGAAACCAGCTTATACTCTTTTTGAGGATCCCTTGTATGTGATGAGTTGCTTCTCATGTGCTGTTTTCAAGATTTGCTCTTTGTTTCTGTCTTTTGCAAGTTTGGCATGATGTGCTTGGTGAGAATCTCTTTGTGCTTATCCTACTTAGAGTTTGTTGAGCTTCATGGATGTGTCGGTTTATGTCCCTTGATTTCCTCCTCTAATCTTTTAGTATAACAAAGCAATCTCATAATTTTCTAATGTTGAATCAACTCAACTTTTATAGAATAGTCATGATCTGTTAATAATGTGTTGTCTTCTTGTAGATCCCTGGACTTCGTTTAACAATTTTTATGTGAGATTGACTCATAATTTTCTGTTTCAAACTGACTCTGTATGGTTTAGTATAAAGGATATGCTAGTTTTTACCTATGTTCATGAGTATTTCTTTTCTCTCTTCTCTAAAATAGTGGAACAATCTGTTCCTCAATTGCATGGCAGAATGCATCAATAGAACAATTTCAACAAGTTGCTTTTCTTTGGGAGAAATTTTAAAACAATATTTTTATCTTGGGAGAGTTCTAAGGTGACTCAGATTTTCTAGGTCTTCATGAACAAGTAAGTTTACAAATCTTTCTAGAAATTTGCCCATTTCACTGATCAATGTAAATTTACTATAACAAAGTTGATATAATATTCTCATACTGTCTCTCTAGGATGTGCTGCATCATTAATTAAGTTCCTCTTTCATCCCTCATTTCATGTATTTTGCATCCTTTGTCCCTTGTTTCCCCCTTGATTACTGTTGTCAGAGATTTGTTCCTTATTAGTCTTATCATAGAACTAACTTTTGGTTGTATTGGTGCTGCATATCATATCTTTGATTTTCATCTAGTTTTTATTGTTGTTGTTAATTTTATTGGGTTTTTTTCCCATTTACCTTGTGTTGATAACTATTTCTGCTCCGGCCTCAGCTTTGTGTCCTGTCACTAATGCATGATTCACTGAAATTCAGGTTCTAAGCCACCAGAAGTTTGCAGATACCTCAGGGCAAAAGTCTGTTCCAAATCTCTTTAACCCTTTGGATTCCTTGTGATTGATTTCCAGGGAGTCTATTATTATAACAGCTCATCCAAGCATTACAAAAAGATGTCTTTTCTTTTTTGTCTACCTTTTTTAGGTGTGCTTCCCAGAAATTTCTCAGAAACTACTTGGCCTAGAGCTCTCAAACACTCCTCATGTCTCCTACTGTCTTGGAAACAGTGTACAAATTCTTTAGCATAATTTTCTAGGGGATATGACCTCAAATCTGTCTTTCATGGCTTTATTTCCCATCAGATGATTTCTTTTCTGTATGGAAACTACTTTTTAATTCTTCTAGACCCATATCAATGTCATTTGTTGGCAATTATTTCTTAATTTCCCAGTCTGAACAAAAAACCAGTCTGTTCTATAACATGAGTTACAGATTATACTGATATCTTTACCACAGTGTTCAGTGTTTGACAAGAGATGAATTTATGGCCACTTCTCCTGCGGATTTTGAGTTCGCTTAGGCAAGAACTGTGCCTGACATGGAGTAGTCATTCACTCAGTGCTTGTGGAATGAATCAGTGGAATTTTGAATCTCTCTCCTCATTTAACATATATTTTCTCCCAGGTTCCACCTTTGATGTGCAGGCAATGGAAGGAATTAAAAGTAAAGTAATAAGACCCTAGAGCCACTGGGACTTTTCTTTTCTGCAGATTTAAACACCTGTGGCCCAGCTCTTAAATGGTATTAGCCAAATTACACCAAGCATTTTGGTTGTACCTTTGGGTTCCGGAGTCTAATTGCTTGTAATGAAACACTGGAGTCATAATTTGATGGTCTGTAGGTTTCTCAGCTGTTTTTCTCTATGAGAAAATATATAATGGGATATTTTGCACGTGACTGTCTATATTTTATATGCAACACATCAGTGTTGTGTAAATTTTGTGAACAACTTCTATTATCTTTGAAACCACAGAAGCAGCAAACAGTTATAATTATAGTCTGAAGAAGCTATAGTGTTTCAAATATGCCTACAGTAGTGGTATTACAATGAGAATGTTCTGTTTGCCTGCAGCTTTCACTGTGCTCAGTGACATCACAATTATACTAAATTTTAACAGAAACTTCTGTCCTTAAACAGAAACAGCTTGTTGGAAAATCTAAGGGTTTTCTTTCTTCTGAATTTTTTGGTTCTTCACTACATAAAAGTGGGAGAAATGGTAAATATCGTGGCATAACTCCATTCTTCGTTACTTCCCGGCTGGTTTTTACTATCATGGAGTAATAGGTATTCTTCTTTACTCCACATGGGGAATGAATGCACATTATTTAAACTTCTTTCTGTGCATCTGCTACTTGTCAACTCATGATCTTCTGATCCTTGAAGATTTGACAACCCTGTGATTTGCTTTAATGGAATTACTGAAAAGTTATCAACAAAGACGTTGCAATGTAAGAATGCAAAGTAAGTCCTTAGATGTTTAGAGGGAAATGAACTTCAAAAGGGAGCAGTGGCCACAAAGAAATACCTGAATCATTCAATTTTTGGTGTGGTCCTGCATGTCTTTAATTTTGTTGAATGGTAGAGACCATGTTTACGTTGTCTTTCCTTTTCCTCAGCTGTGACTTATTTTTTCTGTAGCTTATTAATCAATGCCTCATATGGTACTAAATATACTTCAGAATAAGAAAGTAGTATCAGAGGAACATTCTACTTGGAAATAGGAAAACTGTCTTCTAATCTTACCCTTTCCTGCCATTTTGTCACTGACTGTGGCAGAATCGTTGGATTAATTTTTCAAGTTTTCTGGGACTTTCTTTATCTGTATAATTTAAGCAGTTGGTTAGATCAATGAACCTCAAAGGGTGGCCTCTGGACCACTAACATTAACATGATCTGGGAAATAGCTATAGAAGCAAATTCTCGTTTCCCCCCACCCCCGACAAACCCATGGATTCAAAAACTCAGAGGATGGAACCCAGCAATCTGTATGTTAAAAAGTCTTCTAGGTGATTCTGAATGTGTTAGTTGCTCAGTTGTGCCAATTCTTTGTGATCCCATGGGCTGTAGCCTGCCAGACTCCTCTGTCCATGGGATTCTTCAGGCAAAAATACTGGAAGGGTTGCCACTCCCTTCCGTAAGGGATCTTCCTGACCTAGGGATTGAACCCAGTTCTCCCACATTGCAGGCAGATCCTTTACAGTGAGCCACCAGGGTAACCCAAAGAACAGCGACTAGGTGATTCTAGAGCGTATTAATCTTTGAAAACCACTGGATTAGATAAACTTTAGGAAACTTCCAACCCTAAACTCCCATGAGCCTCTATGAATTTCAGGGTAATTTAGGATTAAATTGATGTTAAGTAAGCATATTCTTCTGCTTGTAATTAAATTTAAAATTTGGATTCCAAACACAGATTTAGAAACATATGTAAGAAAAAAAGAAAAAGGATGCTGAAAACGTTGTCCAAAAACGCATAATTACTCTGAAAATGTTTTTGAATATAAGCATTTGTAGAATCTGCCTCCATTTGACATCCCAAAATGAACTTGGTATTTCTGTCATACATGTATCTTGATGAATATTTCCACTGAATGATCACCACTGCTTAATGGCTGTGATTTCAGAGAAAAAAAAAATTTTAAATTATTCAGATTTATTGTAATTCATTTCTTATATTTACAGAGGATAACAGTTAATAATCTGTTCTACATAAGTGCGCATATGGCTAAATTTTTTGTTATTGAATATTTGGGCCTTTGGTCTCCTATATAGGGAAATGTCCTTGTGTTTAACCACTTCTGTGCTTTGTTAACATATGCTTTACCTAACAGTCTGTCTGGCTCCATTTTTTAATAACACAGAAGCATTTTGGGTGGTGATTTTAATTTTCTAGGATTGGTCTGATTATATTAACCAAGACTTTATGCTTTCCAAGGTCGCCAAAGGAAGGAGCTGGAGAATCTTTTATTCTTAGTCTAAATAAGTTAATACATATAAATATGCAATAGAAAATGTAGGAAATCATTTAAAAAAATTCTGTAGAAAATAAAAATGAGAACTGGCAAAAAGAAGTGGGAGAATTATCATTTATTTTGCTTTGATGAGTTAGATAGAATCTGAATAGCTATTCTCAATAAAGAGTGGCCACAACTCTGCTTATCTTAACAGAATCCTTAGTTTAAGACTGGAACATATGTCACATTTCACGAAACTCTTTTCTTGACCTATTTCTGGAAGCCTGTGAAAAATTAGCTGAAACATTAATTGGTTTTATATATTTATTGCAACTGGAAATAGGCCCAAAGAGGCAAGTTAGTTACTCCCTAATGCAACTTAGGGAGTAAGTTGCTAATACAAAATCAAGTGAACTGTAAAGCCATTTTTTAAAAGTTATTCATTTAACAAACATTTATTGAATGGCTACTATGTACTAGGGCTTCCCTGGTGGCTCAGAGGTTAAAGCGTCTGCCTGCAATGCAGAAGACCCGGGTTCGATCCCTGGGTTGGGAAGATCCCCTGGAGAAGGAAATGGCAACCCACTCCAGTACTCTTGCCTGGAGAATCCCATGGAGAGAGGAGCCTGGTAGGCTACAGTCCATGGGGTCCCAAAGAGTCTGACACGACTGAGCGACAAAGTACTAAGTACTATGTACTAAGCATTGTGCTTGACACAGAGGATAGACCAATGGATAAGGCACCTTGCCTATTAGAGATTTATATCTAGTTAGGGAGAACAACATTAAAAAATGATTATGCAAATTATGATTAAAAATACAGTGCTGTACATGTTATGAAAGTGTAGTATTGTTATATAGACTGCAATCATATATAAAATTGAAGCATAGAATCATTTGAGGATGGGGAAAGACTTTGATACAAGTTATGTTGATAGTCACTTTGACTACTATTTGGAGAATAGTTGGTTGGAGGCAAGAATATTGTGAAAAACCAGTTAAGATGCCATCATAGTAATCCAGGTACTGTTCCCTGCCATCATGGAACTTTTGTTGTAATACAAATGTATACATAAAGTACCAAGAATGAATAATAGAAAGTTGCATAACTTTTGTCCTGATTTTCTGTCATTGGATAGCAAATCATTTCATAGTCTCATAGTTCTATGAATTGGCAGTCTCAGCTGGTGATATTAACTTGAAATTTCTCATATGGTTGCAGTCCTTCAGTAATAGGTTCTGGAGTTATCTGAATAATTAAGCAAGATGGCCTTCTTTGCACACATGTCCAATACCTCGATATACCAGGATGTAGCTATTTTTTCATCAAGGTAGCCTAAACTTCTTTTTTTAAATGTTATCTACTTATTTCATTTTTGGCTGTGCTGGGCCTCTGTTGCTGCTCGGGCTTTCCTCTAGTTGTGGTGAGCAGGGGCTAGTCCTAGTTACAGTGTGTGGGTTTCTCTTGCTGCAGAGCACAGGCTCTGGGGCCATGGGTTTCAGTAGTTGCAGTGTGTGCGCTCAGCAGTTACAGCTCCCTGGGCTCTAGAGCACAGGTTCAATAGTTGTTGTGCACTGGGCTGAGTTGCTTCTCTTGGCATATGGGATCTTCTTGGATCAGGGATTGAACTCGGATCAGGGATCTTTACCACTGAGCCACCAGTAAAGCTGTAGTCTGAACTTCTTAGAGAATGGCTCAGGGCTCCAAATGGCAAAAAAAAAAAAAAAAAAAAAAACAACCCAACAACCAGTGTCCTTAAAAGACTCTTAATTTGGAACTGGCATAGCATCACTTGGGCTTCCCAGGTGGCCCAGTGGGAAAGAATCCACCTGCCAGGGCAGGAGATGCAGGAGACTCAGGAGACGCAGGTTCAATTCTTGTGTCGGGAAGATTGTCTGGAAGAAGAAATGGCAGTCCACTCCAGTATTCTTGCCTGGACAATTGCATGGACAGTGGAGTCTGGTGGGCTACTGTCTATGGGATCACAAAGAGTCAGGCACAACTGAGCACGTGTGCATATACATAGCATCACTTCTGTTGTATTCAGTTGTTCAAAACAGTCACAGGCCACTTTAGATTCAAACTGATCAAAGAATAATTCCATATCTCGATAGAAGGTGTCTTGAGCAATAACAGGATGACCAACTTGACTCCCAGTAATCTTTGCTTTTTGTTATCATGTCTTTCACATAGGATAGGGCTGATCTTGTGTAATCAATATGATACTGTGGAAATGATGGTCTGTGATGTCCCAGGCTGGGTCATATAAGTGACTGTGGCTTTGACCAGTTCTTTGGGAAAAGCTAGCCCCCATGTTGAACAGCCTTCTGGTGAAGCCCTCATGGAAAGGAACTGAGACCCCTTATTAACAGCCAGAACCAACCTGCCAGCTATGTGAGTAAGCCACCTTGGAAGCAGATCATCCAGCCCAAGTTTCAGATAATTGCAAACCAAGTCATTATTAGACTGAAACATGAGAGATCTCAAGCTTGAATCATTCATGTAAGCTGCTCCTAAATTTTGACCCTCATGAACTTTGTGATATAATAAATATCGATTATTGTTCGAAGCTGCTAAATTTGGGGGTAATTTGATATGCAATGGTAGATAAACAAGACAGAGGCTATTTGCGGAGATAACCTGAGGGCTCTGTTTATGTTTGTTTCACTAGTGAATCTCATGGTTTGTAGTACCAACTTACAGTTCAATATTATCATAAAAGGGGGTTCCCAGGTGGCTCAGTGGGTAAAGAACCTGCCTGGAATGCAGGAGACACAGAGATGCAGGTTCAAGCCCTGGGCTGGGAAGATCCCTTGGAGGGCATGGCAACCCATTCCAGTATATTTGCCTGGAGAATCCCATGGACAGAAGAACCTGGCAGGCTACAGTTGTGATAGAGTATTAAAGTGCTGGACATGACTGAAGCAACTGAGCACATGCCTCAGGCAACATCATTGTAAAAGAAAGAAAGGGGACTTCCCTGGTGATCCAGTGGTTAAACTTCACCTTCCAAAGCAGGGGGTGCAGGTTCGATCTCTGGTTGGAGAGCTAAGGTCTCAATGTCTTCCGGCAAAAAGACCAAAATATGGAACAGAGGCAATATTGTAACAGATTCAATAAAACTTTTAAAATGGTCCTCATCTACATTAAAAATCTTTTTTAAAAAAAGGTAAAAGAAAGAAGGTCTTGATATTATAGTTATTGAAGAGCCTTCCCATGTCATAGCTGCTTGGAATGGACGTTGGACACATGTACTGAGTGACAGGAAGCATAATACAGTGGAAGTGGGATTCCCAGTGCAGAAGAAGCATGGTCTTCACACAGAAAAAGACTGCTAAGGAGAATGCAGGTGAACACCTTTTGGTTGGTATGACAGGATTGTTGGCAACCCTAAAGTCGGAAATTAAAAGCTTCTTGAAGACCATAAAGGTTATATCAAAGACTTCCTGTTTGTGCACATGTCCTTTCCTTCTAACATTGAAAGAATTAAACTGATCTGCAGAAAAACTGATTTTGCTCTTCAAAGAAACTGCTGGTTGCTGCTCAGTGACTTATGTTCTGCTAGGCTGGCTACCCATGGATTCTGGGTTGATTTGTTCTTGTATCTACTCAGTATATTTATTCTTTCTACATATCAAAGATAAACCTAAGCTTTTTTCTAAGTATTTTAAGGAAATACTGATTGAAAATCAAAAAAGAGAAGCAGAGTTAAATAGGCATCCATAAAAAAAAACTCTTATAACTTCAGAAGTAATCATAACTAAAATCATTATGCCTTTGTTTTATGGTTCCCAACATTTTCCTATATCTTTGAAATTTTGGATAAGACATCCAAGAGAATGAACCTGCACCATATTTTATTAATATAATTTTTGTGTAATGCTTCTATACATCAGTATTTTTTCAAAATATTATTTTGAAATGGAAAAAAATAAGAAAAATCACAGAGTTGAAGTGGTTTTTGGAAAAGAAAATGGCAACCCACTCCAGTATGCTTGCCCGGAGAATTCCATGGACAGAGAAGCCTGGTGCACTACAGCCCATGGGGTCACAAAGAGGCGGACATGACTGAGCGACTAACACACACAGTGGTTTTTAGTTGGAACATTTTAGAAGAGTGATTTGTGATCAAGCATAGTATTATGAGTAAGAGATAAATATCTATATATAAAGCTCATATGTGTTATTTTTAAAGGGGCTCAGTTTGAAAGAAAGATAGAGGCAGGACTTGAGTAAGAATAGACAGGATAAGAGAGAGCGTTCTAGGAGGAGAAATAATACATGAGGTGTTTGGAAAGGTGGACAGACAGAATAAGACACATCCAAAGGCCAGCAAGTAAGGTTCTTTGATTATAGCAGTGAGTGTGATGAAGAATCCCTTCTTCCCCATATGCCTTCTTGCACCTCAAACTGTTGTGTCAAATTCCCTACACACAGTCAGGTACATACATTCTCTTAGAATGTTTCCCTGGTTCCCAGGATGAAGCAACAAAAGCCTTCCACTCTCCTCAAAATATGTTGCTTTCATCCTCTAAGTAAACCTCTTACATTAATGTTTCAGACAAGCTCCAAAAAGCAAAATGTGAACTGAAATGAGCTGAAGCAAAGCTCTCTGGACACAGGGAAGTCTACATGTAAAGGATAGTGGTTTATCATTGTGGATGAGGTCAGTCAGAAAAAGGAAGACTTGGGGCAAGAGGAAGCCACGAAAATGACACATTGTATTCCACACAAAATTTCTGTACTTTCAAGTCTAAGAACTATCTTTCAGTGTTAGAAGAATGAAAATCATGGCTGTCACACACTGTTCTTGTTCAATATCTTCCAATAAGGACAAGGAAACAACAGAGTTAAATATGCATCCTGTTTTAAAAGGGAAAAATAATGTATTTTATTTGAAGAAAATGTGAAAATACAGAAAAGTATGGAGAAGAAAGAAGAAGTGGGAAGGGGTAGGAGGAGTAAAGAAACCACTGCCCAAGAAAACTACACTATTTACTTGGTATATTTTCTTCTCCCAGCTTATCTCCACCTTTTTTTCTGTGCATAGTGCTTTCAATACATACACACAGTGCAATTATATATTTTTCTTTTTAATTAAATTTTGTAAGTATTTTATTTATTAACTTTTTGGTAAACATTACAAGAAATGGCTAAGCCATCTGTCATCATGTGTCCAAATGAAAATATGGTCATTGGTTTCTTAAACTTTCCTCTCTTTTAGGATAGTCAGATTGGTTTGATATTCATTGTTATAAATAACATTGTGATAAACTTCTTTATGTGCTAAGTTATTTCTGGATTCAGGAATTTCTTAAAGGATAGATTTCTGGAAATGTGACTTCTTCATCAAGTGATAAGAATAGCATGTTACTCTTCATGATTACATGAACATTGGCTTGATTCTTTGATGATGAATCTATTATAATTAACAGGTTCTAATCAAAATCCTCGTCCAAGGTAAGGAGCAGTGGCTGCGCTTTGCTGGAGCAGCCATGAAGAGATACCCCATGTCCAAGGTAAGAGAANCACTGACTCGATGGATATGAGTCTGAGTGAACTCCGGGAGTTGGTGATGGACAGGGAGGCCTGGTGTGCTGCGATTCATGGAGTTGCAAAGAGTCAGACACAACTGAGCGACTGAACTGAACTGAACTGAATCATAATCCAAAATCATATGTAAAACACGGTCCATTTAGACTTGGGCTTCTCTCCAGACTTCAGAACTTGGTGTTGCTACTGTAATTATTCTCCTGTGTCTTAAATGCTGTATGGTTGCAAGCACTGAATTGTAGGCAAATACACACAATTCTTCCCTGAGTGACTTCTCATGCAAGAGATGAGAGAAGGAAGAGTAAAATAAGTTTAAAAAAATATTCACTATCATCAGTTCAACTTTCTTTGCCAAATTGCTTGAAGCATTGTGAAAGTACAAATAGCTTGAAAACTTAAGAAAGTAATTCCTAAAACATAGAATCTTCTTTTTGTCTTATTCAACTGTTTAAATAATACAGACTTACTGGATTTGCCCCCTTGTAAAACTCCATTGAAATGACCCCTGCACAGAATGTTTAAACGCAGTATTAAAAACCTGTATGAACAAAGAACTGTTACTGTTGTGATACTGCTTACATATTTTTCTCCTTTAGAAACTCACCTTTGTAAATAAAATATGTTGGTATTTTTATTCATTATACTGTTTCAGACTGTTTGCTTTTCACTAACCTTTTATTACTGTATAAATATTTTTATATGTTGTTGTGAGTGCAACCTCCTATTAGTTTCAGATTCCGTAGTGTCATAATCACACAAAAGGATGAAGCACTGATTATGCCTCAGATAATGTAGTTGTTAATGATCAACTTAATGTTAAAAGCCATTACTACTCATTGACATAATTCTGAGAACATTATACTGTAGAAGTGCACCTTTTGTGTGGAAACAGAATGACAAAATTGAAATGTTAAAAGTTGAGTGTCTGAATAATAGCCTGTGAAATCATTTAGACAAGACCATTGTTGCCTCTATTGTTCAAAGACTAGAGAGTGACAGGATGAGACAAAAAAGGAGAAACACCACGAGGGCTCCACTTGCAGGTTTGAAGGGAGATGGAAGATCCCTGTTTGCTGGTTCCCCTCTCTTCCTGGAGGATCTTCGCCTAACAACAGAGCACCCTCCTCTGGCCACTTGCCAAAAGGGGATGCCTGCTTCATTTTTGATTGGCAGGAGTGGAGCCAGGCAGCGGTTGCTGCAAGTGCCTGGCAAGGAATTTTCCAGTACAGCGTTGCCTGAAAGTGACTGGAACAAGTCTCCCCTGGTTTCCTCCGTACTGTCTACTCAAGGGTTTCTGGTCATGAAGCATTTGAAAGCTAGAAAGGTGCTTTAGAAAGCCACCTTCCTATAGAACGTGACAGTTCACTTGGATGCTTGGCACATTGAAGTCTGTTTTCTGTGGTATCCTTGGTCTATTTTTGAACTGGGAGATGGGGGGAGGTTTAGAGAAAGAGAAGAAGGTGTGTGTATGCGGTGATGTGGGGGAGGGATACGTATGAGCCCCATGCTTGTTTGATGGAGCTGATGGGACCTAAAACGGGTGTAATTGCCTCCTGGATCATTTCATTTCACTCTTCTGTTTGCAAAAAATCTTGACGGGCCACTTACTAATGTCCATATTTAGTTAGTCACAGTTCACTTGGATGCTTGGCACATTGAAGTCTGTTTTCTGTGGTATCCTTGGTCTATTTTTGAACTGGGAGATGGGGGGAGGTTTAGAGAAAGAGAAGAAGGTGTGTGTATGCGGTGATGTGGGGAGGGATACGTATGAGCCCCATGCTTGTTTGATGGAGCTGATGGGACCTAAAACGGGTGTAATTGCCTCCTGGATCATTTCATTTCACTCCTCTGTTTGCAAAAAATCTTGACGGGCCACTTACTAATGTCCATATTTAGTTAGTCACGATAGCAACCAGGTGAACAAATATGAATGGGTTACGACTCATTCATCATTATCACTAGGAACAATCCAAAGCTTATGATCTGCTTACAGTAAGTGAGTGACAGTTATCTTCATGCAATATTAATGTTACTGTAAACTTTCTAAGTTCCAGGCACCATTCTGAATGCTTTATCTATATTAACAGGGAGACTTTGCTAAAGTAAGCACATGCAGTAGAAATGCACACTGGTTTCAGACTGTCAGAGAGGAAGAAATAGTAATTGTCTTATCACAAAGGATACAAACTCATGTCCATAAGGTACTCCAGTTTTAAAGAAAAGATCCAATTATGCTTGCAATTGCTGTTTAAGAAAGCATATACATTACCATATGTAAAATTAGATAGTCAATGGAAATTTACTGTATGATGCAGGGAGCTCAGTTATGGTGTTCTGTGACAACCTAAGGGGTAGGAATGAGGAGGATGTGGGAAGGAAGTTCATGAGGGAAGGGATACTCATATACCTAGGTGGCTGATTCATGTTGATATATGGCAGAAACCAACGCAACGTAAAGAAATTTCCCTCCAAATAAAAATAAATGAAAAAAGAAAGCAGTTTGTTATGAGTTTTAAAAAACATTTCTATAAAAATTTATTATTTAAAAATATTTCATTTGCATCAAACTTTTAAAGTAAATTTTTTTAAAGGATAGTTTATGATTTATATAAAAACTGCAAAGATAACACAGACAGTTCTCATATATGTCATATACAGTTTCCCCTATTAACCTCTTGGAGTAATATGGCATATTTGTTTTAATTAATGAAACAATATATACATTATTATTGATTAAAGTCCATACTGTAGTTTATTCATATTTCCTCTGTTGTTTTTCTAATGTCCTATTTCTCTGGAACCCATCCAGGATAACACATTATATTTAGTTATATTTCCTGAGGCTTCTCTTGGCTCTTACAGTTTCTTAGATTTTTCCTAGTTTTTGATGATTTTGACACTTTTAAGGAGTGTTGGGCAGGTATTTTGTAGAATGTCCTGCAATGGGGGTTTGTTATTTGTAATAGGTAATAGGTAATATTTTTATCATTTGGTGGGTCCAGATCAATCTCATCTAAAAATTGTTCCAGTAATTAAATAATTCCTTAAAAATAGATTGATATTAGATTTTCTCCAACAAGTATTGATCTGTTGATAGGTTTGTAAGAAATGTTGGTGCAAGATAGAGCATTGCGGAGGCTTCTCTGGTGGCTTAGATGGTAAAGAATTCGCCTGCAATGCACGAGACATGGGCTCAGTGCCTGTGTCGTGAAGATATCCTGGAGAAGGAAATGTCAGCCCACTCCAGTATTCTTGCCTGGGAAATCCCATGGCAGGATACAATCCATGGGGTTGCAAAGAGTCAGATACGACCTAGCAACTAAACAACAACAACAGAGCATTGTATTTAATTAAATCAAATAATGTGGGAAAATGATAGGTTGACAATGGGAACAAGAGTTTCTATAAATGTACTTGGGATAAGTAATAATAGCAAAGACCTAAAGCTAGAAGACTGCTGCTGCTGCTAAGTCACTTCAGTCGTGTTCGACTCTGCGACCCCAGAGACGGCAGTCCACCAGGCTCCACCATCCCTGGGATTCTCCAGGCAAGAACACTGGAGTGGGTAAGCTAGAAGACAATGGAGCCTAATACATGTCAATATAGATATCTATCAATTTGGTGAATTTTTATTCATCAACATTTAATCCTTTGATTTTTAAAAGACTTTTAGTTAGCTTTCATCTTTAGAATATTTATTCTATCCCAAGAATTCTATTCTAATGCTATTGGGAAGTTATTTTATTTTACTTTTTGAGAATAAGTTCTTTTTATTGAAGCATAGTTGATTTGCAGTGTTTGGAAAGAGTTATTTTAAAACCAGGCCCATTGACTAATAATGAATTAAAGTGTATTAGCACTAACTGCATGGGGTCCTAATTAGAAAACTACTTTGGGAAACAAACTACTTTGGGGAAAAGTAGATGTAAATCTTTCTTTTGTTTTGCAATTAGATTATTTTCAAAGTCAATATTTATAATAGCCCTCTGCTTGAATTCCCCATGCCCTTTAATTTAATGTCTGGATATCTGCTTTGACTCTTGCCTTCTCTGCTATATCATCCACTTCTTTTAACAGAGTTGATTTGACTCAATTTTCATGTCACCCTTCTCCCTCAAAAACTTCTTGCCTTATAGATCCATGTATTGTCTTTATTGTTTATGATTTACCTTTTGGATGCATTTTTTAGTTTTGCTTAATTGTTTTATATTCTGATGCTCCAAATTAATGTTTTAAATTCTTTCCTTACACTCAAAGTATACCCTGCACCCACTCAGTTTATTCATTCATCTGCTTCTGTGTTAAGGTAATACATGGTCTAAGCTAAGTGTGAATTGCAAAGACAAAGATGTCAGATTTCTGTTTTCAAAAAACTGATCCCATTCAGAGAACATTTTCAAGGTAGCATCCTATCTGAATCTGGACTAGCTTTGGCATGGGAGCTCAGAGTTTGGGGAACCAAGTTATGCATGGTTGAAATACATAAAATAAGCCCCAAGAGAATTTAAAAAGATTTCATTTTAGTGGAAAAGGAGATGAACAGGTTCTATTTGTCATTGTTCCATTTGCTAGAATTTAAAGGTCTGTATGAGTGAGGAAACAGAAGGAAGACACAAGGAATGAGAAAGGGAAGGAGGCAGCAAAGGAGAGGGCACAGGGGGAGGTGGAGCCACAGTCTCGCTGTAAGAAACCCCGAGATGTCCAGTAGCAAGGGGAACTGGAGAGGGTAAGGAAGAATTCTGCAGAGGGACACAAAGCCAGCGAAATTCACTGGCTCCCTTTGACAAGGTGTAAAGAAATAGCCTCAGCGTATTTGTATGCTCTGAACCCTGGTTCACCCAGCACTTTTTCTGAGGCTGTGGGAAATCCAGATGCAGTTGTTGTCCTCATCGAGCTACATTAGGAACTGTTCCAGCCCCTGTAACGTATCAGGAGGCTGCGTTGGCAGCAAACAGATCCACTCCTAATGTAACTTGAGGGGAAAGCTTAATGCCTTTGTTCTGCCATTTGAATTTTTTGTTTGAAAGAGCATATAGATTATTTATAGTCCACAAGATAAACCTGAGGGTCTTTTAATAAACTCATAGATTATGTTGCTCAAAGGAGTTTATTGAAATAATATCTGAATTCGCCCGTGACAATGGCATTCGGTAAGAGTTTATGACTCTATCCTGTGTGGAATAGGATTTCCCACCTTACCCCAGGGTATCTGCGTATCATTTCAAATTCAAAAGGGAGATGAAAGAGTGACTTTAAGTCACTACACCAGCTTCTCTCATAATTTTTTTTTCTTAAAAACAAAACAACAGACCAAAGCAGGTAGATGATAACTGATTAAAAAAAAAAAAAAAAAAGCAACTAGGAAAGAACCTAAATCCAGACAACTGCCTTCTAAACAAAGTAAGTTTGAGGACTTTGATTAGCTTTTTGGGGGGAAACGTGAACTTTTCTGGTCAGCATATTAGGAGTTTATGGGTTTCACTTAGATCTGATCCAAGAAAGAGCAACAAGGATGTAAAAATCCATGTCATCATAGCCAGAAGCCTTGATTCCACCCATGAATATATTTATTTATTCTTGGATGTGCCTGAAGTGCTCACGGTTGTGTGAAAGTGTGGAGTTATCACTCAACACCACTCATGTCCCCAACATAGTTCACCCCTAAACGTCCTCAGGGAACTGTTTCCCCAACTCTTTCAGATCTACAGTTGTTTCCCTTTTCTTTAAATTAAAACACTCCATTACATTGTATTGTTCAAAGTCCAAAACTTTTAAAAAGTTCCTCAATTTTTGTCTGTCTTTCCTTTATTTTTCCTCCCATCAGTCCTTTGACCTCACATTTTCTCATTCCTGTCACAGGCCCATCTTTGCTCCAGCTGTCTCTTCAAATCTCATGTCTCACTTGAAATTTCATTTAAAATCTCTAGCCTCTCCCTGTCTTCCCTGCTCATTTCTCCCTTGGCTACCATTTATTTAACTTTATAGTGACATTTTCTAACTCCATAAAGCCTTCTGAGGTAACAGTTTTTATGAAACACACATGATCCTATTGTATTATTATTTTTCCCCGACAGAGAACATAGCCAGGAAAGAACAATGGAGAATTGTTTTCTTTCAAATAGGACAAATTAAATAACAAAATCAGAGAAATCTTAGAGTGAGAAGGAATTTTTTAAAAATCATCTTGTCAATGCCCCTCATTTTGTAGTGAGGAAACTGGGTTCCGGTAAGGTGGGGTGATTTTCCCAGAGCGACATGACTAGTACAGCCAAAAATGGAGCTGATTCTCTTCTCTCTTAGTCAGGTTTTGTTTCCATTTCACCTTATTGCCCTTCTTAGATTGTTTGTCTTGAGTCAGAGGTAATGGGACCAGGGTAATTTACTTGGAGGGAAAATTTCCAGAATGGTTTCTCTTATTCAATAAATATTACTGAAGACTCACTCTGAGCACCATTTTGGCACCAAGGACACGCAATGAGTAGTTCCAAGTTTACCCCTGTGGAGTTTACATTTAAGGGAAGGAGATCAGTGATAAATAAACAAGAGCATATATAATGCCAGGGAGAGATAGGAACTGTGAAGGAAAATGGAGCAAATTAAGAGAACAGAAAGTGAACAAAGGAGCAAGTGCAGGTTTGGGGTAGAATGTTCAGGGTGGACCTCTGAGATGACGTGACAGGAGAACAGAGGTCTGAATGAAGTAAAGGTGTGACCCACTAGACCATATGGGAAAGAACATTCTGGGTAAAGGGAAGAGAAAGTACAAAAGCCTTGGAGTGCCAAAGGTCAGTGAGACCTTTATTACACACACAAATGAGTTTCATTTTGAGAAC
>SJXQ01004525.1:367174-399674 GCA_006408695.1 Aepyceros melampus | reverse complement strand
GTCTGTTGCGATGTCATTTGTCATAATTCTTTGCTCTGATATCGTGCCTTTTCTCCAAGCCACTCACACCCTACATTTGCTTTGTGTCTATATTCAAGACAAAAGATAAAACCTCATTTTGTTAGAACTTTCCAATCTATCACATCTTTCATATTTACACTGTAGGCCATCTACTGATAGATCTGATTGGTTTCCCTGATATGCCCCAGAAAGAGAAGTTACTAAATAGACAAGAAAAATTACATTGTTCTGCCACAATCTGATCTAAGAATAAATTTTCTGGTGGAAGCCATTTTACATTCAATGATGTTTTTCTGAAACTTGTCATCATTAATTGTGCTTTACAAAGTCCTATTTCTTGTTTAAAATCTGAATCCAAATCATTATAACAAAAAAAGTCTATTTTAACTGCTTCACAAAACCTTTAATTTTAAAAATAAGAATATTTTCTCATGAAAACACTTAAATGTAAGACAACTGTGTAGACAAAAACACCAATAATTGGAATTAAAATGATTTCCTAAATCACTGTTGTATGATGTGGACTTGCTAAGAAGTATTTTAGGATGCCACAAACCCTACTGGGTAGTGTTCCTTTAAAGCAGAATGGCAGCTGCTCTCAAAAATGGAATGCACCCCCCAAAACTTGCTGTTTATTCATATCCCAGTTAAAGCTGAAACAAACAACTGAAACTAATCACGCTTGAAGTTGGGTATCGCCTTTGTGAGCTTTATGAGCCTATTTTTCTGAAATTAGAAATTGCCTGAGTGAAATGTTTCTAGCTAAACTGCTTTCTACTGAAGTCATGATTTTTACAGTCAGATAAATGCCCCTTAAGCTCCATTTATGTAAGCGTCAGTGACATCCAGTGGCTAGCAGGCTGATCACAAGTGTGTCTCCCTGCCATGCGAGGGGCCCATGGTAGGGCAATGGTGTTGGAATCCACTCTGCATTTTGATAATGCTGTTTCTACTTTAAAAAGTTGATTTTATCAATATCAAATGGAATCCTTTGATTAGGATGACTAAATATCTCACCGAACTTTGAAACAGCAATGATAGAAATGAGACTTGAAAATGGAAAATCAAAATGCACATAGGGGCTGCATAGGAAATACCCTTGCTTAGAAAACGTAATTAGCATCCATGCTAAACCCGAAGCTTGAAACTCTGCAGGTGTTATTTAGAAATGGTTCTCTGGGAGCTTACACAGCTTTCAGTTATACAAAGAGGACTTGTAAATTATGGTGAGACTTGTTCATTATGCAGAGTTGGGTGGTGTTACCATTAATGTTTCAAACACATATGCTTCATAAGATGGTCCACCTTAATTTGAAAAAGGTATGACTTGCAATTATGTCAGCTACATAAATTTATTTGCAGACAGTCAATTCATATTGATCATAACCCGACCTTACGATGACCTTGAGGAAAGGTAGTCTGTGACGGGTATAGATATTGGGATCAATACCAGAGTGCAATCGACTACACCTAGTTACTGATAAATGATGTAAAAAGGTACACTATTTTCAGAAACAAAGATAATAACCGCTCATTTAGTCAACTGTTCGTAAAGGTTTCATATTGATACATGTAGTTATAATGACATCCTCGGGCATTTCAAATGGTGGAAAACAATAGGGTGCAAAGTCGCTGAGCACATCAAGTAGAAAGAATCATTACTCTCAATTCCAAAGAAGAAATTCCGGGTTATTTATGTCAACATTGCTGAAAACCAGGGCACTCTCTAAGCCGTGCAGAGAGAGCCCACGCTTCCAACTGCTGTTTTGCTTCAGTTTTCTTCTCAACGTGCCAGGTCTTGTGAAACGAAGCACCCTATTACACAGGAACAAAGCCTCCAGGACCACACATTGTACGTTAGTACTACCCTCTCTTGCATACTTGCAGTGGAATTAGTTTGCCTATCCACAGGTATAACCAACTGTAATCATGAGAAGGAGAGCATTTGGTCTCAGCACATCTGCTCCACGTTGATGCATTCCCCTCTGCTATGGAAAGTTAAAAGAAAGGATGTTAACAAAAATTTCCCCAAATTGTTTCTTTCTCTTTGCTGGGAATTCCACAGAGTGAGCACTTGGCAAGTTATGCAGAACCTAAGTAAATAGAGTCCATTGGCAAAATGGTAACAGGTTGTGCAGCTTAATTGGAGGAGAGAAGTTCAGGAGCCAGCCCGGTGTCTGCTGCACCCAGTTGGTAAATTGTGCCTGTGGTGAGAACAGAGTGATTTTGCAGTAAGCTCATTTTGGGTAACTAGTCAGCCTGCTACTGTGAGCCAAGAAAAATGCGGATTGGGTTTCAGTGTGGTTTTTCCCCCCTTTTTTCAGTGTAAAATATATTTCTATATCTTGAGTTTGTTTATCTTTTGCTAGTATGATTTTTAAGAAATCGATGCCAGCACTCTGATATTGTCTTCCTAAGCAGGGAAAACGCTAGGAGACATTTGTGGTTATTAAAACCTGCAAACACAAGGAAAAGGCTTCTGTTCATGTGGAGTCCACTGGAACCTTTTCCCTGAATGCTTAAGTTTCTAAGCTGATCCCTGCAGTTAATCTCCTGGTCACATTTCTCAAGCCACATGCTTTCTTCACACGGTCTTCCTGTTTTTCATGCCATCATGTCACTGCTACCTCCTTTTGCCTCTTAGATGCTCATGAAGCTATTTATTAATAAACCTGTGTTTTCAATACAGCACTACATCAATAAACCTCCAAGTGGTTCCGTTAGTCAGCATTCTGGGAAATCCTATGCTCTATTGAAGAACTGTAAATCTCCATTATTGCTTCCCATAGCACAAATAAAGAACACCATTTTACCTCCCTGGCATCCTCTGCTAATTTTTAAGGGTGAGTGCTTACGCTGGCATAGGCGCTTTGAGGTGCTGAACTTTGTGTTTATCTGCCTTGCTGGGGGCGGGGGGTGGCAGGGTTGGGGGGCTTCCCTGCTACTGAAGACACTCTAAAACATCCATCATCAAAGAGCATGCAAATTTAAGGTATTAAGGACCAAATCGCTTCAGGTCCCTTTAGCCTTCCTCTTTCCTGAATATCTTTAATTGAGAGTGACAGGAGAATTCTGGACTTCAGAATTTTCCATTTGGTAGCTGTTTTATTTGATTATAGTGTGTTATTAACAGACACAAAGAAAATATCAGCATTAGAACAATAAGAGATTTTCATATATCAGAGAAAAGGAGTAGAACCATCTTTGTGTGTGTGTGTGTGTGCTAAGTTGCTTCAGTCATGTCTGACTTTGCAACCCCATGGACTGAAGTCTGCAAGGCTCCTCTGTCCATGGGATTCTCCAGGCAAGAATCCTGGAGCGGGTTGCCATGCCCTCCTCCAGGAATCTTCCAACCCAAGAATCGAACCCACATCTCTTACCTCTCCTGCATTGGCTGGCAGGTTCTTTACAACTAGCACTACCTGAGAAGTCCCAGAATCATCTTTGGTACCAACTAAAAAAAATTGTTATTTACTACTCAAAAGCAAGGTGATAATTACATTTTTGCACAGCCATGAGAAAGGATTTGGCCAGTGAAAGGTGTAGCTTCTTTCTATTCTTGTGATACCAGGAGAAAGCATAGTGGAAATGAGATGAAAGGCAAGCTCATGCAGTACAGGAGGCAGCTGGGAGGACCGTCTGAACTGGCTTTGCCTTTCAGCCTGGGCTTCCCCTTTTGGCTCAGCTGGTAAAGAATCCACCTGTACTGCCGGAGTCCTGGGTTCGATCCCTGGGTTGGGAAGATCCCCTGGAGAAGGGAAAGGTTATCCACTCTAGTATTCTGGCCTGGAGAATTCCATTAACTGTATAGTCCATGCACTCTCAAAGAGTCAGACACAACTGAGCGACTTTCATTTTATTTCACTTTCACTGGGCTTCCTCGAAGGGTCCCTTTGAAAGCTACAGGTGCTATCTATTTGACAAGAAGAATCTAATTTTTCATAGCAAAGCGGATTTAGGAATCCTAAAAAAAATTAATAGCAGTCTCTCAGAAATCCCTCCTCACTCTGGGACTAGTCTCTTTATATCTGGCATCTCCAGCTCACTATTACAGCTCATTTGAAGGATACCACAAGCAGCTCTACTGAGAGTCTGACATGGTCCTGCCTTGCCTGTATCTGCTGCCTTGGCTCCGGGCTCTGACAAGGGCTCTTCCTGCCTGCCTAGATGCTAACTGCATTATCAGGGGCACAGCCCTATATTCTGCTCCAGATCAAGTTCTGCTATCAACCTTTTACTTCAGTTTCACTTTTGGTTGGTCCCTCCACTAGATCAGGGAGCACTCAGCTGTTGCCAGGGCTCTGTGAGTTCCCTTGCACCCAGCTGTTCTCTGCCGACTCTCCATGCGCTAAGCCACCCAAGCTGATCTCTTGCCTGCTTCTCTGAACTCATGCAGCATCCTTAGCTGAAATTTGTCTTCAACATTTCACTTCAGTTGTATGCACTCCTCTGCCTCCTCTCAGTATCTTCCATGGTCCCTGGGATTCTAGGGTCTATTGTGGTGCATTCCACGTGATCTGCTTCCTAAACAGTCTCTTTGCTTCACATTACTCCTTAGAGCTCATATCTCTTTTAAAACTCCAATATTTCATTCAGTCGGAGTGATTCTATGTGTTGGATTGCTTAATGATGAATCCCTAATGGGAAAATGAAATGATATCTACATTTAATAGGGATGATGAGAAGCCTCAAAGATTTCTTCAACATTGAGGAGGTAGAGAAAGGAGATTATTTTTAGACATTGGTGTCTTGTAGTAAGTCCAGATATGTGTAAGGTCAGTCACCTGCCCACAATATGCCAATAAGTCTACAGATGCCACCATAATTATGTTCGGAACAGCAGCAGCAGGAGCAACAGCAGCAGAAGACAAGTTGAGTAGATTTTAACTGAAGGCCACAGGCATGTGACATTTGATTTAGACCCTGAACCTTGCTGGATTCCTGCTAATACCTACATTCAACAATCTCAGCTTGCTAGGAGTGTGTCCTGAATTGTACCTTCTGGTAATTCAATATCATTATAAGTAAATGGAGTTCCTTTGCCAGGGGCCCTGCACTCTGACAAGGATGGATTGTCCTCGGTGAGAGAAGATACTGAGAAGAGGTAAGCTCTCAATTACACTGCTCACCCCAGCCATGCCAAGCAAGTAGGAACACTCAGCAGACATGACTGTTTTTCTAGGACTCATACCTTCAGTCTTTTGGTAACACTGGATTCTGGGTCTGGGATCTCAAGTGCTTAAAGACACAAGGAATTTATTTAAAGGCAGATTTTCCATTTATCACTAAATGAAGTGGACTCTGAAGAAGAAAGCCTTAGGTAGATTTTCTTCTAGGTTCTATATGGTGAAAAAAGAAAAAAACTTTAGATGTATTTTAAAAGGCTGCAAAACTGCAAAGCAATAATACTTTACTATATTAATTAATTTTGAATTACAGCCAAACTCTTATAAAAGTGCATATGACATTCATGGTAATGTCAAATTAATTCTTTATGATCAGTGCTATTGCAATCAATACTAAATGAATTCATAATGATAAGATACTTAAAATAAAGAGTTACCACAAAAACAATAAAAAGACCATCATCATCCAAGCTATAGCACACTAATAAAGTATTAGCTCAATAAGTTGGTGCTATCCATGACAATCAATGGTAGATACTTAATTTATTTCTGCTTGCCCATGCTTGCTTTTCCTGTAAGGGCTGTGTAAAAGCTCAGTCTTTGGATTGTACTGTAAATTGTACAACAAAGAAGAAATACAGTACTCTTATTATTAAATAATTTTGCTGTAGCACTTACTTTACATGTCACTTCTCCACCAAAGACCTCAAGCGTATTACTCACACCAATTTACATTCCAAACAGATTCCTTTTGCCTCTGTTTCCTCCTCATGAGAGTCATGTAGTCTTTTTTTCTTAATTTTTTCTTTCTTTTTAAAATCTCCTCTTTCTACAGTTTTTTCATGTGCACATGCATGTGTGCTAAATTGCTTCAGTCGTGTCCAACTCTGTGTGACCCTATAGACTGAAGCCTGCCAAGCTTCTCTGTCCATGGGATTCTCCAGGCAAGAGTACTGGGTGGGTTGCCATTCCCTTCTCTCAGGGATCTTCCCAACTCAGAGATCAAACCCCTCATCTCCTATGTCTTCTGCACTGGCAGGAAAGTTCTTTACCATTAGCATCACCCGGGAAGCCCTACTTTCATTCATAGATGGGGATATTTGCAAGTTGTATGGAACAAATCTTGAAAATGGCTATACTGGTCTCTACACTTTTACTTTTTCATTTAAATACTGCCAGAAGACATTGTAAGGATGGGAAGTAATGACTGTATCATATCTGTCCTTTACTAGCTGTCAAAGAATCAATCAGTTATGAAGTTAAAAAGCAATAAAGATCTTTCTCCCTCCCTCCTCCTTTTCCTCTTTCACACTCTCCCATCTTCCTTCCCTTCCTTTCTTTCTTCCTTCCTTCAATTTTAATAACTATTTTGAGCATCTCCATATGTCAGGTATATGCTGTGTTTTGAAAATACAAACAGGAAAAAAAAAACATAAGCCTTGCCTTCTAGATCAGATAGAACCATGGAACATGTACTGGGCTTGGCATCAGATCTGGGCCAGATTTTAACTCTTTGACTTTATTCACTGTTTGATCTTAGGCATTGCAACAGAGACAAATTCCATTTCAAATTCCTCTTTCTTGGAACATGAAAAGCTATACTTCCCAGCAACCTTGCATTTAGGTAGGATTGAGTGACTAGTTCTGGCCAATGAATTATACATAGAAACTGTTTGTGTTACTTCTGGGGAAAATCAATGAAAACCTCCTATGTTATTCTTCACTTCTCTCCTTTCCAACTTACAAGGTTGAGGTGTTAGAGCCACAAAGCAGAAACTACCTGGAAACTAACTAGAGTCATTGTAAAGAGAAAAGCTACCATGGAGAGGTACCCAACCTGTGGGTAACTTTGTGTGATGGGAAAACAAACTGTATTTGGTTCTTTTGTAATTGCTTGTTTCTGAAGCATAACATAACCTATCCTAACCAAAACAGGCATTTACCCTCTCTGAGGATCTGCTTCTTCACAACAGGGACAATGTATTGCTTACCTACATAATGAAGTTATTGAGAAAATCAAATAAGATAACTAACACACAACACGCAAACTGTTTCAGTCAGAATTATGCACCGATTCTCTTTGTCTACTCTTCCATTCCAGAATTATAACTCAAACAATTTCGTAAGTTCCATTTGGCCCTGATATATGATTAGTACGACTCCAGGAGATGTTGTTTAACTAAAAGTTTTATCAAAAACCAAGTGGTTTGTTGAAGATGGTGAAAGCTCTCTTTCTATAATGGGAATTGTATGTAAAGTACCGCCACTGTGGGCCATGATAGCTCTCTTTCATTTTTCTTCCTCAGGGCCTGATGAAACTGTTAATGTGCTTTTCTGGTCTGGAGCTTCTTGAGTGGGTTCCACAATCTCTACCCCATAGTCTACCCAAGATGTCCAATATTTACTTAAATGTTTTTGTTGCTTAACTTAGATTTTGTTAGTGCACTTACTAAAATTACAGACTTTACATGCCAAGATTTTAAACAACTATTTTAATAGGAAGCTTTTGCTTCCTTCCAAGAGTCTCTGCACATTTAAGTTCTGGCTGTGTTTGCTGCCCACCTACTCTGAGAGTTGGGTCATGTTCTCTTGGTTGACTTTCTCCTTCCATGAGAATTGAAATTCCATCCAGGTACAAAATGGGATTTTAAAGCTCTCCTGATGGAAGAATTTCTTTTGTTAGTATTTAAAACTTAAAACTGAGCCACTGCCCCACCTCCTACTCTATAATGCCAGGTTCTTTTGTAAGTGGCATCTTGAACTGGACTGTTGCAATCTCCACAGTTTAGTTATGAACCCTATGCCAATGCAAATCTAAATCAGGACTTATCATGTTAAGTGAGTGATAGATTTAATTCTCAGTCATTATAGAATTAACTGAGTATGTGTGAATTCATTCAGTCATATAGTTATTCATTCATTCATTCAATGTGACATTTCTTGAACACCTACTATGTGCCAGGTACTAGGCACTGGGCAATGTATTAGTAAAAAGTCATTTGTGTCTCTGATGTCATTTTGTTTATATTCAAGGAGTAGGAAGCAGATGGTAAACATTAAACACAGGATAAGTTTAGATTATAAAAGGTATAACATGGTAGAGAGACTGAACACGGAGTTGGTGGCTATTTTGGAAAGGATAGTTAGAAAACACCTCTTTGATATAAATGATGTATTCAGCTTTAACCTGATTGATGAGAGAACTATTTCCTCTTATCAGTTACTGCAGGCACTATACCTATGGCTAGGAGTTTTTTAAGGGCCCATGAAAATATTTTAGATCTGAAGAATGTTATTTTCATTCATTTATGAAAAGATTATTACTAAACTGAAATAAAAATTATTTATGTAAAGACATACAAAATATTTTAACTAATCAACTGTAACTCAACTGTTCTTGTTTTCTATAAATTCCATTTCATGTATGTTTTGATATATTGGATCTGATGTGCTTAGAACCCACACAGATCTCCTTGGCTGAGAAAGAGTTCACTGTGTAAGGATCTTAGGGAGGAATATCACAGGTGGTGAATGTATTGAAACAAGAGTGTATCTGATGTGACTGAGAAATAGAAAGCAAGATGTGGCTAGAAAATAGTGAGTGAGGAGAATAGTAGGAGATGAAACGAAAATACATAGTTTCCAGATTGTGAAAGTTTTGTGTAAAGAAAGTAGAGAATGATGCTTCTCAACACACTCTCTCTCTCTCTCTTTTTTTTTCTGTTTCAGGGTTATGGTGTTAATATGTGTGTGCGAGCACTTATTTCTTTTTGCACAGGTGTTTGTCTTTGAGAAGTTGAAGGATATTAGACGCTTTCTTATATACTCTAGATATTCCTCTACAAAGACTACTGCCTTAATGCCTTCACTCGTATTCTTAGACCAAAATATTCCACGATATTTCCTTGTATTTACCATTCATGAACTGAACAAGAGCACCCAATAGACTAATTGACTTTATGATGATAGATTCTTGACTTTCAGGCTGAGCCCTAATTATATTTGTCTTGTTTTGCTTTATCACACGTCAACGTGGCTGGTTCCTAGACAAGGTAGCATTTCAAAGTCATGGGGAACTCATAGGGAATGTGGACAGTCACCGAATGGAGGAGCCAGTCACCTCTTCTTGCCTTGTCATGGGACCAATTTTTCACTCTAGAGCTCAGGCTCAGTGTGGTTGCTCCCAGTACTGTGTCATTCACACTTATTTTATGATGATATCCAGTTACCACTGAATAAGAAAAATATACTAAAATGATTGCTTTATCAGGTATGGCTCAGAACTTTCTTTTGTACCATTTAAGGGAGGAGGCTGGGGCGGTTTAGTGCTTTGCCTGCCAAGTCACAGAACATCTCTGCTGCTTTCTTTTTCTCTTCAATTGTCATTGAAAATAACTAGTCATAATGCCTTTGTAAGCCCTGCCTGGCCTCAGCTCTGCGTAAATCATGCTCCCAGACAAGGGCCCTTGGTTTAGAGGCCCCATTGTGGGAGTGATTTAGGTAGAGGCGGGATCATGAATAAAGAACACTCACCCTCTTCTTCAGAGGCAGGGCGAGAGTGCCGGGGAGATCCCTTCACAAACATCTCTTTTTCAGCACCAGTATTTGGCTAAGAGCTTTAATTTCATTAAACAAATGGGGGCTGGGTTTTCCATGCATCTCAGCCTCCTTTTAATGTGTAAATTACATAGGATTTGCCACTCATTACAATGGTGATATGATTATTGGCCTCAAACAGACCACACTGCATCAGCCCCAGTGATAGGTCAGCTAAGAAGTGGCATGTGTGGGAAAAATTGGATAGCACATGTTTTCTGATCTCCAGCTCTCCGGAGAATTAAATTCACAAATGTGTCTCCACTTGGTGTATGCAGAGTGCTTCGACAGAGTTGACTTCTGGGTGGATGTGACATCACAGTAGGGAACAGTGTGTGTGTGTGTGTGTATGTTAGTCAGTCATGTCTGACTCTTTTGTGATCCTATGGACTGTATGTAAACTGCCAGGCTCCTTTGTCCATGGGATTCTCCAGGCATTCCCTTCTCTAGGGAATCTTCCCAACCCAGGGATCAAACCCTGGTCTCTCACATTAGCAGGCAGATTCTTTACCCTCTGAGCCACCAGGGATGTCAGGGAACAATGCAGTTACGGGATAAGAGCTGCCGCGGGGCCAGAAGCAGTGGCCTAGGCAAAGCTTTGGGGATTTGGAGGCTGAAGTCACAGGCTTGGCTGTTTGACTGAAGACAAGTCACCCAGCTCCTCTGAATCTGTTTCCCTATTCACAAAATGAGTAGCATAATGTCCCTGCAATACCTGCAGGTTATTCAGGAGCATCAGTTTTTTGAAGCTCTGTTACATGGGGCTCTGCTGGGGACTATCACTCTGATAGCCTCATTTATTCTTTTTTAAATTTGTTTTGTTTGTTTATTTTATTTATTTGGCTATGTCAGGTCTAGTCATGGCACTTGGGTCTTCACTGCAGCGTGTGAGATCTTTTATTGTGGCTCGTGGTCTTCTCTGTAGTTGCAATGCTCGGGCTTATTTGGCTCTTGGAATGTGGGATCTTAGTTCCCTGACTAAGGATTGAACCTGTGTCCCCTGCACTGGAAGGCTGACTCTGGACTGCCAGGGAAATCCCTTTAATTCTTTAAAGTAACACTCAGAGATGCCTCTGCTAAGCACTTTAAGGAAAGTTAAATCAGCCAGTATAGCCTCTCCTCCTAAATGCTTCTGAAGGCAAGACATTTTGTGAGAAACTTCACCACTTGCAAAATGCTACAGAGTATGTCTTTCTCTTGACCTCTTCATAGAAACCTGCAGTGCACGTTAGTACACTTAAGGCCCTGAAAAGTTCCTTATTAAAATGTTTTTTGTTTGGTTTGTTTTTCAATCCAGAATTTCCAATGAGACCACCTTGCCTCCTCTCCGACCCTATCAAGTGTGTCAACTCAACTGCCCAGGACCTAAGTCTTGCATAGAGGCAGTGATACCAGGTCTGGTCACTTGAGGATGAAGAGGTGGTAGAAAATCCGTGGGTCCCTGTAGGAAGGATACTGTCTACTTGGAAGGAGCCAGCAGAAAAAGACACTCATAGAGCAAGTACTCTGTGAGTTCATAATCACAAGGGAAGCTCATCCTGGTAGAACAGAAGGAATTCATTGTCCCCTCCCCACCAAATGAAAATTTGTTCTACTTTTTCCTATTCATTTATTCACTTGGTAATTTCTTTATAAATCCCAACATATCCCCAATCTGTGATCTATATCATGTTAGAAATATATACATTTAGCCACACAGCATAGTTGTTTTGGTAGATTTCCCACTAATCCAGACTTAAGCATCACTGTTTCACTAATGGCTTCTAATACCACCATCTTTTCAAAACTGATTCTTTAGAACACTGGGTCAGAAAGAGAAGACTGTAAATGTTTCTGATTTCATTGGAAATTCTGGATTAATAAGTACATGAAAATTGTTTCTTTTAATACAGGCTGTCTCAGTGCTTTGAGTGTGTGTGATGATTCTGATGAGGGCAGGGTGAGTGGTGATAGCCTGTGACATCTTCCAAGCTGTATATTTAGCCAAAGAATTCTATGTCAGGGGAGCAAGTTTTGGTAGCAACAGCAACCTCTGAGAGTTCTTTTAAGAAACAAACCAGATATGCTGGAAATAGCACCTCCTACAGTACACACGTGGAGAGATTCAGTAGATGATGTTCTCTGACATCTATGTGAACTGAGTAGGCTTAGCCTCTTTATCTACTCTTATGTCTCCCTTGTTTTCTGACCTAGCAGTGAACTGGGCTGCTTCCTCAGTCCTGGTTCCCTTCGTCATTCCCCTCTGGGAATAGAGACAAGCTTATCTCTCTCACCTAGTCCTTCCCCTTTCCCCAGATCCTGCCAGTGGACTGGAGCTGGACTGTATCTATTACTTTGTCCATTGACCTCTCTGAATAACAGCTCAGGTCCTGCTAGATGCTGAGAATGACTTTCCCCCAGATAAACGTGTTGGCCCCTCTCACATTTTGATCAGAAATTTCAGAGTCGTGCCCGCTTGGACTGGTATTGGGTACTCTCTCCATAGGCAGCACAGAATGGTCAGTTACTGCCTCTCCAGTCTTGGTTCACTCCATCCATCCGTGGAGAGATTCCAATCTGCCACATGGCCAGGTTTTTCTGGACTTGGATTGTCTTAGAAATGCTCTAGAGTGTTGTACCTGCTTTAATGCAGTGGCAAGTGGCAGCACTCGGCTAAGACTCTGCTCTCTAGACTGCCGAGTGATTCTCTTTCTTCTCTGCTAGCACAGTTGATTCTTTCCTACTTAATTCTCTGTTTGCTTACTAGAAACAAAAGGTGACTCACGTGCAGAAAAGTTTTGCCAAAACTTTCACCTTTTTATGCATACTAAGATAAATAAAGTGCCATTTTCACTACCTTTCTGTATCAGGGAGAATAAATCCTATAAAACTCACTCTTTTGAGTGATTCATGTCTGAAATCATGGTTGCTTCCATAAGATTCGGGCTGAAGCCATTCACAGGTGAGCTCTGAATATCAGACTTACTCCTAGTGGAACATAGCTTTCGACCAAGAGTTTTCCTAAAGAAACAGACTTGACTGCCTCCAGTACCTCTGGCAATGATCCCAAGGAATATTTAAGGGTGAAGCCATTTATATGACACCTGGCATTAAGGGCTGGATGCTGAAAGTGTGTTATCTTGGTTTGTTGTAGGCTTCTCCTTATGGTGTGGTTTCTTATAGATCTCACCTTTACTGGCCTGCTTGACCATGATCCTGCACACAGAGGCCAATACTGCTCTCTGGGATCTCTGAACCTTGTCTGGGTGGAGTTGGCATCACACCCTACCAGCAGAAGTACAGGATAAAGACCTCAGTAGTTGCACTGTTATGCTGAGACCAGTTCAAGAAAAAAGATATCAGAGGAACAAACCTGGGGTTGGCAGTAAAATCACTAGAGGTTGCTGAGCGTGGTTAACACATGGAACATCAAGGAGAGTGACCCACTGAATCTCAAATAGCTCAAGTTCTAAAATCTGAAGAAGTGGGGTAGGTGGATAAAAGGATTAAGGGATTGTGATTTGGGTAGTTCTTTATATAATCTAGCCAGGAGATCTTCAAACTTCATTTTTGTATCCAAACTCTAGACAAACAATTAGGTTTATTTCATGTAGAAAAATGATGGTGCTCATTACTGGAGGGACAGAGAAAGGATTCCCTCCTCATCCCAATAAAATATAAATTTTGATAATTTATTCATATTCTCTTAAAATATTTGTGACTAAGGATGTGGTTAAAAGCCATGGAACAAAACACAGCTAAATGACCTCCTCAGAGAGTAAGCTTATGTCTTTGGTCTTAACTTGTATAGAATCACACTAAGTGAACAATTGAGTTTTTCCTGTCTGCATTCTGAAAATTGAAGTGATTGTCCATTGTCAAGCAAGGGCTTCATTCTTTGCTCTAAACTACTGATGAATTTTATAAATTCTTAATCAAAATCTTTGAGGGAAATTATATAATGCAAACTATTTTTATTTCATTATCTTCCTCAAGATCAATGAGTTTAACTTTCAATCTTATTACCTTCTGAACTGTGGCAGATGGTGTAGGTAGCAAATATTACACATTTGGTAAGAAAACATCATGGATATAAATACCCTTGTCTTTTTCCCTCAGATCAGTGGAGAGCTTTAAGAACAGGATAAATACCCATCTGCCTGAAAATTGCCTGGAGGCAGGGTGATGGACTAGATGTCTTAGAATCCTTCTAGCCTTCTGATTCAGAGCTCCTCACTGTTGCCAAAAGAGTTAGTTTTGGTAGGATACATCCAGGACTGCAAACCCTTCTGCCTGTGTGCATAAGGCCTGGAGATTTTTCAATGAGATTAGCCAAGAACAAGCTTTGCTTTTGATCTCTACAGAAATATTGCTGCTTCTGAAATGTATCTGCTCTATGGACTTCATTTGAAGGTGTGGGGCTCTAGTGAATGATGAATGGATGAAAGTGAATAGATCTTGTTGGAGATGAGGATCACCCTTTCAGGGGCCCCAGTGTCTTTGTAATTTGTGTGTATGTAGGGAGCTTGGCATGGAGCCTAATACCTAAGCTCACCTACCAGGTAATAAACTATTGGGGTCATTACAGCAGACAATTTAAAACAGTTAATGGTACTCTCATCTGCAATATGGTCTTACAGTGGAAGCTGGGAGTCTCAGTCATGGGCTAAAATTTCTCATTTACAATCCTAATGAGCAAAGAGACAGCAGTATGCTTTCATGTTGATGTATACATGTACGTGCATGTTTATTTTTGTTTTTATTTAATTTTCAAAGCAAGCCATACTCTCCTTAAAACATTTTTAAGAAAGCAGAAATGTATGAAGACTAAAACAAAAATAATCCTAAATTCCCCAAACCAGAAATAATCACTGTTGACAGTACAGCATACGGTAGACACGCAACACTTGTGAGTGGACATACTGAGCACTTGAAAAATTGATGTATGAACCCATTCCACCATACCATATAAGTTGCCTCTGAAAAATAGAAGAAATTATAATGGAAAATGTAAGAGTCCATTTCAGAGCACTTGAATCTTTCACTTGATGAGTAGTTTTCTCACTCTCTGGCATACAAGCTGAAAAAGTTTTATGAAGTTTCCTTTGTGTTACTTCCTGGGTAGGGAAATGATGAACCCGCTTATCAAGCCCCCAACTTCCACCAGCACCCTCACTCCATTACTTTCTAGACTTCTGTCCTTGGCACTTCCATTATCAGTAGGAGTGGTTGGTTTCTATCCAAACCCATCACCCTTTCTTTTCGAGAATTTTTGAAAAAGAAATAGTGTTTTCTTTTAAATAATTTAAATCACTTTGCAGAGTGTTACTTGATTTGTAACAATAAAATCATCTCTAGAAGTGGCTGCTGGTTGGTTGCCCAATTACATTTGTACTATATGTAAATTGATTCCTCCACACTGGGGCTGTACACTTAATATTTCAAATTCATACATCTGCAGTGCAACTAATTTATATGTTTCATGGACTTTGAGTTGCTCATGATTAGAAAACTTGCAAATGCATATGTTAGAATTTTACTATTTTTCTTTCTCGATTACTTTTTCTAAGTCTGTATGTGTGTGTTGATGTATCTGTGTGTGTGTTGTACGTATAGTTCCTGCATGTTAGATATTTTTACTTAAAAACTCTCAGTGGAATATTTTTCAAGTTTGTTGCTAATGTCAATTATTTTATTTCTGATTAATTGATTTATTATATGTTGTCTCACCCACCAAAAAAGAGACATATTGCAAGAACAGGAAACTTTTTGTATGTTGTACATTGCTATATTCTCAGCATCTAGAATAAATGCTAGCACATAATATATGCTCAATAAATATTAGATTATTGAATAAATCATTGACTAAAGTATTCACTAGATGTACAATTATTGACTGTTTAATTTTTCCTTATAAAGATGTAAGCAAAATTTATTAAAATGTCCTTTTGTTGTTGAAATTAGTATTATAGAATTTTTTTTTAACACAACCAATGCTCAGGAACAAAAATTGGCCACTACTTTTGATTTTTCTTCAAGAATAGATTCTAGCAGTGGAATTGTTAGGTCAAATCATAATTGTGTTAAGTTCTTACAGCTTAATATATTTTGCTTATTTCCCCCTCAGAACACTGGTATAAATTTAACAGTCTCACAAACAATGAATGAAAAATGTACAAAAATGTACGTCTTATCATTTCCTTGCTTATGGAGTAACTTTTGAACTTTCTCAATTTTAGAATTCAAAGAAATTCCATTTGTATCATGGACATTAGATTAGGCAAGTTATCTCTAGGTGCTGTAACAAAAACTCCCAAATCTCAGTGCAATGAAAGTTTTTCTCTAGTTCATGGCATAGTCTGACCCAGCTTAAGTGACTCTGGGCAACTAATCTGCAAGCAGGGACCTAGGGACTCAGGCATTCGAACTCCTTTAGTCTACCATCACCGAGTATTTCACTTCAAGATGGATAAGCGTGTGTGTGTGTGTGTGTGTGTGTGTGTGTGTGTGTATGTGTGTATGAGAAAGAGAGATCAAGTGGGATGTCTTATGGCCTGGCTAGAAGAGGAGTATAACATTCTGCCTACACCCCATTGGCCAGAACCAGTCATGTGTTCCCCACTAGATGCAAGAGGGGCTGGGAATCAGAGTCTTCCTGAAAATCTGGTCAACAACAGCATGGAATCTTGAAACAGATTCTAAAAATATCTTCTTTCACTTGTTAGATTTCTGAAGAGTGTAGGAAGTCTGTTAGTAGAGCTGATGGCCCAATTTTGATCAAGTGTCTACACACTCCATTCCTGTGCCAGTGACCAATTCTTGGCCAGCAGTATTTGCAAAACAAAGGCAAACAAACAGAAGAAGCACCAGTCTTGTCAGGAACGTGGTTGCTTGTCCTGCAACTGAGGAGCAATGCTTTTCAATTCACCCACCTGTAGAGTTTGCTTTTGGTGTCCTGGGATGATTCCAACTTGGATGATTGCATTCTGTCGATCTAAAATTCCCCTGTAGTTTCCTTCAGATGAGCTAGCCTTCATTTTCCCCTCTACCCATGGTAGCATAATGTTACTGGCAGCCAGTGATCAGTGATTGCTCCATTCCACAAAGAAGCTGGTTACATTTTACCACAAGGAAAGTGATCCCTGGGTAAATATACAGAATTCACAGGTTTCTTTTGACCCTTAAGCATAGAAAATATACATTTAATGGATTAGTAAAATTAGTGACTTATAATCTAGGTGTTGGAAGACATTTGTAATCTTCTATTGTGTTATAAATTTAACTCTAGAAAATAAAGAAAGAAATGATATTCCCAAGAATAGGTAGTATCTCTTGAGTCAGAAAATAACAATATATTTTCTGTTGTCAAATATGAGATATTATAATATCTTGAATAATATCTGTGAGATCTAACCTATGGTAATCCTTAGAAATATGTTGCCTTTATCCAAAATTATAAACTCTTTCTCTCGTAGAT
The DNA here is from genome assembly GCA_006408695.1 of Aepyceros melampus. Classification (NCBI taxonomy): domain Eukaryota; kingdom Metazoa; phylum Chordata; class Mammalia; order Artiodactyla; family Bovidae; genus Aepyceros; species Aepyceros melampus. The sequence goes on along the minus strand of SJXQ01004525.1, from coordinate 382,475 downwards.
TTCAATGAGTAGCATCAACATTTAGAGAACTACTCTTATTTTTTTTCTTTCCCAGGATTATTCGTTTTACTAAGCAGTCTACATCATCTCTAGGTAAATATTGATGTGTGTTAAAATAATAAGTGAAAGTCGCTCAGTCGTGTCTGACTCTTTGCAACCCCATGGAATAGTCCACGTTCTCCAGGCCAGAATACTGGAGTGGATAGCCGTTCCTTTCTCCAGGGGATCCTCTCAACCCAGGAATTGAACCCAGGTCTCCCTCATCAGGTGGATTCTTTACCAGCTGAGCCAGCAGGAGAAGCCTTTAAAATAGTAACAAACAGTATTAATTTTCATCCAGAAATGAAGTATTACTTGGTGGTAGGTGATTCTGTTAAAAATTGAAAGTCAGTTTTACAATTATAAGGTCTTTTAACAAAGTATGGGGAAAATGTACTGTTCATTGGGGTGATGAAAACAAGAAAAAATATGACTGTTGAGCAATTATTAAGGGTGAGCTTGAAACTTGTAGAGATCTTTCATTTTTGTCTAAAACAATATTTTAAGAAAAATACAGGCTTATTTCTGATTTACGAATTTCAAAGCTCCCATAGCCAAAGGAGGGAGATTTTCTAACAGTAGGGGGTTATCCTATTAAAATTCATCATGATTCTCTTTATAGAAAGAAGTAAACAAGAATCAATTTTCTTTAGTAAAGAAGTTGGCTGAGATGCAAGTTGATCTGGTACAGATTTGATAGATTCATATGAAACATCTACAAAATAATTCAGAATCGAATCTACCATTTATAGAGACTTCTTTCCCTTTTCTTTTTCTTGAGCAGGGGGAGAGGGAGAGAGGAAATCTGTGTTAGGGAAGAAAAGGAAAGCCGCCTAGCACATACAAAAGGATTTTATAGCTTTTAATTCTGCTAAGCCACTGATACATGGAAGATGTGCAGTACTGTAATTATCTGGCTAGATAGATGTAATTGTATCTATCAAACTAAATAGAACACTGTCAGATGACAGCCAAGATTGGATTGTCTTTAAGGGTCAGACAGAATCCTAGAGTGACCTCACTCCTCCTTTCTCACCAGGACTGTTTTCTGAGTCTTTGATGGGGACCCATTTTGCTAACCATCAGAAAGCATATACAGTAACACAGTCTTTTGCTCTATGCCAACAGCCTCCCTAGAGAGCATGCTCAGTTTCCTTGTGCCTGGGGGATTAAGCCTGCTCAGGCCTCCCTTGTATTTGAAATGTATGATATTGATATCAGTGCTTAGGGAGAATCAGGCCTCTGCAATGAACAGATCACGCCTGGCTCCATGAAGTCTATGTTGCATGGAGAGATGCATAGACTGGGTGGAGAGGAGCCAAGTCAGCTTTAGCTCTGTAAAGCAAGTATTAGGTAATTAATTAAAGAGTTTGTTTCCTGGCCTGGTCCTTACTATTCAGGACGTTTTCATGGGCTAGATAAATAGTGGTTTCACATTTGATATATCAGCAGATTGTTGCCATCTTGAAGGTGCATGCTGGGCTATCCGTGTCAGTGCTTCTCTGAGACGCTGTCTTTAAAACCGGCATCCACCCTCCTCCCCCTTGCTCATTTATAAGCAGTTGGAATCTATTTTCATGGAGTTTCTCCAATCAGGATCATGTCCAAACCATTTGGGTTTTTTTGAGCCTTCCATACTATATTTACTGTGTTTAGTGAAAAGCTGGATTCTCCTCGTGCGAAGTAGCAAACCCATGATGGCTGAAATATTCCACCCGTCCTGCCGCATTTATGGGAAGAGACAAAACACACAGAAAATGTGCGGTTATTAAGTGAGCTCCTTCGTTTCCCAGTTCTTTCTTCGTTTCCCAGGGGTGCATTTTTGGTCATCCTTTGGTGACTTGCTGCCACTGAGTCTTTCGGTTCCCACTGGTGGTGGTTCATACTTCTGATGGGAACAAAGCTCTACTAGAGGCAGGTCTGCCTCATGTCTTATAGCATAAAAACGTCTGATACTTCTGCATGTGCTGTGTGTTAAGCTTCACCAGGTTAACGCCCCTCTGCCTGGGCTTTTGGAAAAGAGTCCCAAATTGTCACATGGAAAGGGACATTTCAGTGCTGATTTTTATTTCCATGAGATTAAAAGTGAAACATGTAACCACAAAGCTGGTTTATGTCATCCCCCTGTCAGAGCCAGCAGTCATGCCAAAAACTAGATATTTGATAGGTTTGTGAGAGAAACAGATGCAGAAAGATGCCATTCCCACAATTTAGACTCCTTCTTATCTTTAAGCTAGAAAGAACATTCCAGATGAAGAAATCTATTTTATGGGCTTTAAAAAGTAACAAAGAAAATGTACAAATAAAAAAGAATACTAATTTAAAGCTGATGTCATACTTGGGGACCTATAAACAGCAAATCGGTATTCCGAATTTAAAAAAAAAGTCGTTCAAGACATGCTTACTTGATGCTTACATTTATGCTGCATTTATACCTCAGCCATGGTGTTATCATTGAGAGAAAATATCTACAAGATATATTCACATATAGTAAATAGTATGTGGATATAGCAAGAAAAAAATATAGCAAGAAAAAAAATAGAGAACCATAAACCTCCAAAAGGCTAAAACATCCAGAAAGTATTCTTTCAGCTTTTTTGGGGGAAGCATTTTGCGTCCCATTCTTTTTATTTAATTCTGCCAGCTGTCTGCTAAACAAATCTAGCCAGGTGGGGCTTACAACCCATGACTAAAAAACCACTAGTGCAGCTGTCCAGCTTGCCCGAAGGAAGAATTCAGACAAATGGCAGGAACGAAAAGATTGTTTTGTTTTCAAGAAGTAGCTACTGTACCTTCTTTGGATTCAGTTTTTCCACCCCCTCTCTGTTTGCTTAAGTTAATCCATTACTTCTTAAGGTTTTATATCAAATAGAAAAATAGTTTCACCTTAAAAAATTTTTAGTGTATTTTTGTTCTAACAAGTTTATTATGATTTTCCCTTAAGTAAAAGCTGTCTTTTATATTGCAACCTGGTACTGAGCCGTCCTCTTCTCTTTTTTTGGTGGAGAGTTACTGATTGCTACATCTTTTTCTTCTCTCTCTTTCTTAGGAGAGAACAAGTTATTGGTGAACTATGCCTGAAATTTATTTCTAAATACAGCAGAATTAAATGTGGAGCTATTTAAAGGTGAAGGTTGGCATGGCTTACCCTTGAGCAGAGGAACAGAACAGGCTTCTTTGCACTGCACCATCGGTGGACCTCAACTGTGAATTTCTAGTCAGCAAATAGGCGCTTCATTTGGCGCGTCTGAGCAGAGGACAAGGGCTGCGCTAGAAACGATCACGTCGCCATCTGATCTATAACTCCATTGATGACAGATCCATGCGTAAATCACTCAGTTACTTTCCCCACTTCTCTGACATTTGTCAGTTCAGTGAATCTCAACATTTTCCTCCATCCTGCCTAAAATTATTAATTTCTCATGAAAAAGGCTGGTAAGAGTTTATAGCTGGTTTTGGTCTTTGGTCCCAGCACCTGTTCCTGAGATGGGACACTCACGTTCAGGGTTAGGATACAGCACTGACTATAGCCAGACTTTTGTAACTCTCCACAGGGAAGTTCTTGGAATGCGAGGGTCCTGATGCCCTTCACAGAACTCAGTGATCTTTGACATGCAAAGTGAAATGCTTATCACGGCTGTGAGCCAGCTGTGATTTGTGTGTTGGTTTAAAAGAGAATAAGACTGAAAGGACAGTAGGACTTTGCTTAGCAAAGGTGCGTATTCTACAAGCTGGTGAGGGTGTTTGGCTAAATCTCTGAGCATATTTGGCAAAGAGCTAGAACCAGGAGATTGACATATTAGTTACCTTGTTCTGCCATTTATAGCAACACAAGGAAACAATGCCTGTAGTCTGAGCTGCACAGACCGAAATGGTATTCAGAATAAGCAGCCCAAGCCAGATGACTTTGTATAATAAGACACGGCTTGATATTGGCCTGGGTGTTCACAAACGAAAGAGCAAGGAGGCCATTTTTTCATGAAGAAGTTGAAGTGCTGATGCAGAACTAACCCTCAGTTTGTCATTATTTAGTGAAGGAGTAATGGGGGATTTTTGTCAAAACTTGCATAGGTGAATAACAATAATGTGTCACAAAAGAGTAATCATATTACTTAGCCCTCAGAGGATTTACACATGCCTTGAAATGTTAGAAGTGAATGCACTGTGTAGAAAGGTATGAACACACCAGATCAAAAGAAGGAAAGCACCCCTTCCTTTTTGCCCTCCTTCCCAACCCTGAAGCCTGGTCAGGGGCCCCTGGTCTAACAGCATCCACCTTGATCCTGAATTTCTGCTTCCTTCCAGCATCTGGACTTAACTACTTTTGGACAGTGTGAGCAACCAACAGATTGCCACTATAGGAACTTTGTGGTTAGGCAGGAACAAACCCCAAGGAAAAAATTCACAAATATTATAAAAGCAGCGTCATTTGCCTTTCCTGTACTACACTGATAAGAGACAACAAATATCCATTTAAGAAAGAACACTCCAAACACTAGTCATGTAAGAAGGGGTGCTTTGTGGAAAAAAATTAGAAAGGAAATCTCATCACATTTCCTCCTTTTTCCTTTCTTCCTTTCTGTATGCACATGCATATGAATCTGTTTATGTTTAAATTCTCTTTAAATACATCTTTAAATGTGGGCAAGGATTGCTTTATAATAGAATGCAGACAAGCAAATCCATAATACTTACAATTTCGATATTTTCTCCATTTCAAGACTGACGAATGTAGATCCAAAAGAATAAATCATTTATACTGCGGAAAAAGAAAAAGTGTATGTGTTAGGCAAAGATCTTAGAAATCTTAATTTCTAACCATGGGTGAGTACAAACTAATATGAGATGGAAAAGTTTTCTCTAATGTTTTCTCCATTAACAAAAACATTTAAAGTGGAACCAAAGATTTTCAGTATAAAGTAAGTTTCTAATTAATAGGATGATTTTCTCTTCCAGACATTCAGATATGGCATGTCTTTTTGTAAATAGTAGTTTCATAAAGCAAACGATCCTATAATACAGTTAATCTGAAACATGGCTGTTAAGTTCGTCATTTTGCGTCTGCATGGTAAAAGGGTATCAAATATCTTCTTTAATTTTATGTCTTCTTCTGCAGCCTCCTAGGCTGTCCTAAGACCTGTACTGTAGCCTTCATGTAAGTGGGTTCCCTTTTTCTGGTTCTGCATCACTATCTCAGCCTTCTGCTGACTTCCAATTCCTAGGATCATGAACAGGATTTGAATATTTAACCTTGAAACTTCTCCAGGAAAAAATGAATACTGAATTTCTATAGTGTTTTAAAAATAATTTCCTCATACATAGTGGCATGTTCTTAAGATTATTCAATCAAAACATACAACCAATCTGCCCTATTAAAAGCAGATAAATGTAAAAGTACAAATTCTATGATTCAATACAAGAGACACACAAGACGGAAGGCTCTTACAAGACTTCCATGCCGTGCCCTTATTTTGGCATCTTTTTGATTATAGTCTGGCAGACCAAAAGTGTATTTCTGTATCATGCAGGTAGAAGTGAGAATTTGAGACGCATTTAACAGTGTGAATTTTTCCAATGTATCACAATTTCACAAACACCTGAGCTTTCTGACTTTTGCTGATCCACTCTGAAAGTTCAGTGTGTTTAAGCAACTGCACTGTCAATTTCCCTAACTTCTATAGTTTCCTCAGTTCTCTCTACTCTTTCTCGCTCCCTCCTCTGCTTCTCTTCTTGTTCAGTTTTTGCTTCCCTGCATTCTGTCTTATTTTCTCTTCTGTTATTTTCTTTTTCTCTTATACTGTCCCTCCCTTTGTTGAATTTTTTAAATTGGCCTTCAGGCCAAGACTTTCTTAATGCCAATAGATGTCCAGTTCTAGAAAGTTTTCACATATTCATTAAAATGTGGAAAAATAAAGTGCCAATAATGCTGCCTATCAAAGAGCAGTCACATTACAGAAATCATATCTAATGATTTCATTTTCTATCGAATGTTCCTATCTCACAATAATTAAAAGAACTCCTCCAAGCAAGGCTACACAGGCACGCTATTTGTGTTTAAGCAACCAACCTGAGGTATAGATTCGACTTCACACAGCAATTACATCTCGACTCAGAATGGAGAGACAGACCTTCCCAAGTGTTCTCATGTTGTACTGTTTACAAGGCAGTCCTGTACTTCTGGTTTACAGCTCTGCTTAGATCCTGTTACAGTTATACTTAGATCTTTCTTTTGGTAAAATGAAATTTAATGAGAAGGAAAGTGTGCTTTCAGTTTGCAGAAGGATTTCTAGTTAAACTTAGGGTATGTAAAACCACATTCACCCCAAAATAAACAAAGTGTTCATTCACAGAAAGAACAAACTGTTCCCACCTGAATCATAATGGAAGGAATTCTTTCTAAATATTTTTGACTGTATCAAACTTAAAATTTTTTTTTTGTCTGAAGCCAACAAGTTTCCTACCTTTCGTGGAAGTCCACCTTAAGGTCTGTTACAACTCTGGGGCACTGGCTGATCATTGCAAATCCCACTGCCACAAACCAAAAGGGCGGGGCTCCTGAGACATCTGTGGACCAGAGGACCTGGCAGAGACCGCTAAGCTTTCCGTGGGACTGACTACTAGCAGCCTGGCTGCAGGAACAGTCGACCTGAGGTACTCCTTCCGCATATCAACAGCTTGTCAGTGGTGGGCTGAAAGACACGGCGACTGCCAGAAGGGAAAGTACCTGCTGTCAGGGGAGCTGACCAGCTACCCTGCCCTCTTCCATGGTCAAATCTTTCATACAGAAGAGAGAAAGGAAGCCAAGTAGGAGAAAATGAGAGTAATAAGGCAAATTAAGTGCTTAAATTATGGCACCGGTTGGCTTTGGTATTGGTATTTAGCTACATAATGAATTTCTAAAAATTCAGATCACATATGATTATGTATGAATAACTAGAAGAATTCAGTCTAGCTGGGTCAGTGGTTCTAAGGGCAGTGTTATGGCATGCACACTTGTGATTCTTTGGGAAGTGGTTCACAAGAACTTTGTGATTAATAATTGTTGTCAATGGATTTACTTAAAAATAAATTCAGATGGAGGATTCAAATTTATTTCTGTAAGAATTTCATCCTCACTCACTGATATTCCCATTTACATTCTTGAGTGAGTAAGAAGAAAGTGGAGGTATACTAACATCCTGGGGATCACATAAATACTTAAAGGTCTGTGTAATGGTGTCCCGCTTGTGAATATCATTCACCAAGTGTTTTTCATGGGGGACAAAAGCCAAACGCTGAGAATCATTGCATTAGGATTTCGGTTACTATTATACTTTATTTGTTCATATATAATCATAACATAAAAAAATAGACTTTTGTTAATCACTAATAATAGTGATAGATGAAGCCTTGAAAAGATTGTCAGTTGCTTTTTCTATGGGCTAAGTCACAGCTAAATGTGCCCAGAATAGTCAGCAATGATGCACCCTCTGATCGTTTCAATGCAGACTGAGTATGAAGTGCGGGAAAGTGCTATTATGATGAAGTAGAATTTATAACTGAACCTAAAATATGAAATCTGTGGATGGGCTCCTAATAAGCAGTTGCTGTATTAAAGATGTCCTATAAAAAGCTTTATTTTATTAAAGTCAATATTGCTCTTGAGATAAGTAAGCCTTATTTCCCTCACTTTTTGCTGAGATTTAAAGCATTTGAATTTTACTGGCCATATAAAGCACCTATAGAAATCATGAGCTGATATTATTTTAAATATTTATTGAGTTACTTGTTTTATGCCTGTCTTCTTTTCTAGAAAGTAAACCCCATGATCTCATGTTTACATTTTTATCTATAGTACCTACAACAGGATAACCCCTGACACAAAGTGGACAGTCAATAATGTGTTGAATATGCGTTCCTGCATTTTCCCAGGAAAAGTCAGCATCACATTCTCATGGTCTCGGAACCAGGTACCCCAATAGTGAAAGTGAAAGTTGTTCAGTCATGTCTGACTCTTTGTGACCCCATGGACTGTATAGGCCAAAATACTGGTGTGGGTAGCCTTTCTCTTCTCCAAGGGATCTTCCCAACCCAGGGATCAAACCCAGGTTTCCCGAATTGCAGGCGGATTCTTTACCAGCTGAGCCCCAATAGTATTTTCCATATCTTATCTTTTACAGAGCTGTTTGAGAGAGGTTGACTGATGTAGAAAAACCTGATACCATTTTCATTAGCCAACATAATCTTTCTGGTTTCTTGAATTATTTGGCAAAGAGAAAGCACAGGTTGAACTGGTTAGAAAAGATAAAGGATTCCTTTTTTGGCATTTTGAAGGCTGGGGCTTTTACACATGGTTTCAAAGTTGATTGAGCACGTAAAGCTCAATGAAGACCAATCCTGCAAAAGCAAAGGAACCCTATCTGTTGAGTACCCCACGTGTGAACACACCACACCATAACCATGTGGAAATAATAGCGTATATCGGCAACAAAGACTGCTATCTAATGAGAGCAGTGCCATTGTTCTTGCAAGTCTAATTTGGTCAACGTTTAACAGTGCTGACTCATCAGAACTGAAAATCCAATAATAAATCACCACTGTGATTTAGCACTAATGCTGGAATTCACATCACGAATGATGTGACAGCATCAGCTGAAACTCAAACAGGTCGCTGAAAGGTGCATTTCATCAGCAAGCAATTTAATTCATATCAAAGGAATTTTACTCCAAGTGAGTGGCAACTGGTTACTTTTGAGAGCAGTTAACTGTTGGGGGAAATGAGTTGTTTTAGTTTCCCATAAAAAGGTAATAATCTATAATCCTGGATGTTTTAAAAGTCTTTTCCTCAAATTCCAGAGCAAACAATATGAAATAACAACCCAATATCTTTGTATCTTAATCACGTTCGGTAACGAAGCCCTTTAGATAATTGCACTGCTTCTGTAGTAGGCCAAACTTTCTTTCAAGTTACAAATACTCACAAAAGGTTTACATTATAAGGGGCTGCTGTGGAGATGTGCAGATTTAGTTTGTAAGTACAAAGTGAACATGCAAATTGCCTTATCTTGTGGGATTCACAAACAACCATCATTCAGATTGATTTAATACTTGGCTTTTTATCTTTAAAAGTGTTAATTAGAAAATAGGGACAGTTCTCTGAACACTTAAGAGTAATAAATAGATCAAAACAACATCCATGCTTCTGTGATGGAACTTCTGAAGGCTTTGTAAAGGGATTAATACAATTGTCAAAAAAGACCACAGTATACATATTTAATAGTGTAACCAAGCTACAATTGCATTTTCAGGACTTCATTGTTAAGTTTTTCAAAATTCGCTATCACAAAAAGCTAAGATTTTGGACCAGATTGTTCGAGATTTTGAAGATACTATTTCATTTTAATTTTTCCACCTTGGACCTCCAAATGCACTCTTCTGAAGATGCTAAGCCCACAAGATTGGAAGTTATTTAAAAAAAAATGGGCTGTAGAGTTGCACAAAGTGAAATATCAAGAGAAAAAAAATTATGATTTGTCCATTTTCCTTTGGATGAAAAACATAAAATGCTTTGCTGAGAGTTGTTTCTATTTTGCAATTTGTCTATAATCTGACAGTTAAATGCATGTGCTGAGAAGTCAATCTTGGCTCTGCCACCACCTGGCTCAGTGACTTCAGGCAAGTAGTGTTATGTCTCTGTGCTTTGGTTCATCTGTAAAATGTGCAAAATCTGAGTCCTTTTCTTCTATGGTCTTCTGGTGGAGATCAAATAAAATAGCATTGAGTGGTGCCTGGCACTTGAGTAAGCACTCTGTAAGTTATGATAATTAAGGTATTTGCTAATGAATCTAAATGGTGATTTATCACCAGTCTTATTTACATGGTTATCCTATCACTAGCACTGAAAATACTTGTGAATGCCTCTTCAAATTTATGAAGGAGGCCCAGTACAGGGTAAGGCCCTTGGTCTCTGTATCTCCAGGGAGCTTAACTTGCCCTCCTCTTCAAGAGGTAGGCTCAAGGGTCAAGCCATCCACTGAACCACTTCCTGAGCCTCTGTTTGAGTTCTGTTACCCTGTATGTGTGTGCTCAGTCGCTTCAGTCATGTCCAACTCTCCACCCCATAGACTGTAGCCTGCCAGGCTCCTCTATCCAAGGGATTCTCCAGGCAAGAATACTAGAGTAGGTTGCCATGCCCTCCTCCAGGAGATCTTCCCGACCCAGGAATCAAACCCAAGTTTTTATGTCTCCTGCAAATTGGCAGGCCTTTTTTTTTTTTTTTTTTTACCATTAGCACCACCTGGGAAGCCTGTTTTATTACTACTTTATCTTAATTCAATATTTTGATTTTATACTAATAATACATTACAGGTTGTAAAATATTTAAAAAGTATAAAACATCATACAAGAAAATTAGCCAGAAAAACACGTTTAAAAAAAAAATCTATCATTCCAGAAATTTTCTTTGCATCTTGTCTTTTCCTTTCTTTTTTTGCATTCATTTCTTTAAACTTTTCTCTATGACCCCTTTCAATTTTTTACCCTTTGTGTTTCCTTTTCCTGACCACATCTTCCAAGCTCGGACTACACATGATCTCTTTTGAACTGGAGACTCATACCCACACAGGCCTCCAGCCCCTCGAATTGTGAATGTCCCCTTAGTCTCCTGTTAAATGGCCCCTCCCTTTTCCTTCTCTGCCTGATGATCAGTCACACATCTGGCTGCATTCCCCAAACAGTTTAACTTCCTCCTCTGCTTCCACCAACCATAAATCTTTTTCATTCATTGTCTTACCTACTCTTTCTTGAAGATGACAGACAGATAGTACAAGGGAAAGTTATAAGCTCTCATGGTTGGAGGTCACATGAGTTTCCATTATTCACCCTCACTTGAGTCCTGTCTTTCATTTATTTCAACTGCCTTGAGCTTGTTTGAACACACTTCAAGGCCTGGTGATATAACAGTTAGTACTATATATCATTATCTTATTGAGTTATTTCATTAATCCCTTACTTGCTTAGGCTAATCACAAGGGAACCATTATCCTCATTTGGCAGATGAGGAAATACGTTTAGAGGGATTAAGAAGTTGGTCCAAGGTTCCATCACCTAGAAAGTGGCTGAGCCAGAAATTGGAACCAGCTTGTGCTGAGCGGTCTCTCCTGGCATTGCTGTACCCTGGCCCTTCCTCTGATGAATAACATTCTAGCCCAGAATCCCCTGGGATGCCCCCACCACAAAAAAATAGAACTATTTGGGAATCAGTATTATAAAGGCCCTTCTAGTAAGACCTCTCCATAGTGGACAATAAGATTGAGTGACTGATGAAGATTTCCTATAGGAGAAGGAAGTTGTACTAGCTATCCGCTAGGAATAACTTTTAAAATTTTAATCACTTTTTAAAATTTAAGATTCTAAAAGGAGGAAAAAGAGCACTCTTGTAAAGTCATTGGAATAAATTTACATTAAAAAAAGATACACAGTAGATCTGACTTTGCCTGTCCAGGGCTAGACAAAATCAAGGTACGGACTAAGGTAGTAGTCCTAGCAATGGAGAGACTATTTCCTCCAAAAATACTTGTGAACTGTGAGAGAGATAGCAACAGAATGCATATTTGGGTAATCTGTCAGAAATGATCTTTTGTTTGGGAGGTTAACAGTATCATCCATGGTCACTATGAAAGAACATATGCCACCAGAGACCTCTGGACTGGGATGACTGGGTAAGACTACAGTTTACCTGGGAAGGTAGTGAAAAGGTCACTGGCATGGGCTGTGTGACTGTGGGAGAAAGTCATGTTCCTGCTGAGGATTGTGGGAACTATGTTTGATTCCTTGAAGACTGGTTGTGAGCCCCGCAGACACAGCCTCATACCCAGCACAATGACTTTAAGTTCACCTGATGGACTAGATGTTTACAATCCCTACTCTTAGCACATCTCTGCTGCTTTACTCCGCATCTGCATTCTATTTTCTTTGCATAGTGCTCTGGCTAAACTCGGGGTGCCAAGCTTTCTCAACAAACTGTCTGTCTCCCAGCCCTCCATTTGTCTTCAGGTTGTCAATTGCAATTTTGATCACAGTTGAGTTTTATTTCGCACAGCTGTCCTCTCAGTGGTATGAACTGGTCTTCAGTGATTCTCTTCTCCACCCACCCCAACGCCCTCTATTTTTCAGCCTAACATCTTAGCGGCTACATTCTCTCACCACCTGTTTTGTCTCCAGTCAAAGTTGTTTTACTCCAGACAGACATGGACAGCCTGGTTGCAACTTCGCTAGTATCAATGGAAAGAAAAAAATTACCTGTGATCTTCTCATAAGTCATAGAAAAAGTATAAAAAGCATGGGCAAGTGTAATTTATCACCCTGAGTAAGTGGGCATGTAATTACTTGCAAGGCTGCTTTTAGTTTAAAGCATCGTTTTCTATTTTGATCCTTAAACATTCTCCCTGTGTAGAAGTTTTGGAGAATTTGGCCCATTTGTAAGTGCTTGATGCTAGTGTTGCTTCTGCAAAATCATGTGCACATCATTTTGGTAATGTTTTAAGTATCTCCAATTTAGCCAGAGGGGTCTGCTTGAGCTTCTATTCCAGTTCTTCTTGGATAGCATATTGGCACAGAAGTTTTTGTTGTTGCTCAGTAAACTATAGTGCAGGATGAAGTGTACTGACAAATAGTCTTTAGGCAATTTAAACCCAAATAACTTTTGCACAATTAGATATTAATTCTCTTTGGTGCTATCACTCGCTGGCATACACTGTGGTCATCACATTATGTTCATTTTTGTGTTCATTTAAGGGCTTCCCTTGTGGCTGAGCTGGTAAAGAATCCGCCTGCAATGTGGGAGACCTGGGTTCAATCCCTGCGTTGGGAAGATCCCCTGGAGAAGGGAAAGGCTACCCATTCCAGTATTCTGGCCTGGGGAATTCCATGGACTGTATAGTCTGCTGCTGCCAAGTCACTTCAGTCGTGTCTGACTCTGTGCGACCCCATAGACGGCAGCCCACCAGGCTCCCCCATCCCGGGATTCTCCAGGCAAGAACACTGGAGTGGGTTGCCATTTCCTTCTCCAATGCATGAAAGGGAAAAGTGAAAGTGAAGTCACTCAGCCGTATCCGACTCTTAGCGACCCCATGGACTGCAGCCTACTGGGTTCCTCCATCCATAGGATTTTCCGTCTATGGGGTCACAAAGAGTTAGACACGACTGAGCGACTTTCACTTTCACTTAAGGAAAACACTAAATAAATATAAAGCGTCTGCCTCCAATGTGGGAGACCCGGGTTCGATCCCTGGGTTGGGAAGATCCTCTGGAGAAGGAAATGGCAATCCACTCCAGTATTCTTGCCTGGAGAATCCCATGGACGGAGAAGCCTAGTAGGTTACAGTCCACGGGGTCGCAAAGAGTCGGACACGACTGAGCGACTTCACCTCACCTCACCTCAAATAAATATAATTTTTAAATATTTTTATATTTAATGTCTGGATTTCAAAACTTGTCCTTCCCTTTCCATCTGTAATGCCTTTATCCTTTCATTAGCCTGAAGGAATTTCTTCTTTAAAAGTTTGGATAATTCTGAGATTGAACACGGGAAGTTATGGAGAGTGATTTTTCCCATCAAGGTGTTCTGATTTCATTGAAACTTCTATTTGAAGTAGGATAGGCTATTACTTGAGAGGGTTTCTCAGCTTAGCTATTCTGGGCATGATCCAACATGGTCACTGATCCTCACCCCACTCATTATCCTTCAGATCTAGCAACCACCACACTTTGAATGCACTTTCTTGAAAAAATTTAGGGGAAACAAATTGATTGGCCCTTCTTGGCTAATGGTTTCCATGATTGGTTGTATCAGTAAATATTCTTATGCAAAAAATAGCCTAAGATTATTTCCCATGTAGGGACTATGATCAGGACAATTTCAGCTAAAACTGAGCATGACAAACTAATTAACCAACATATTCTGCATAGGGGGTCAGATTTTAGTTATCTGAATCAATGCATGGTAGTATTGTTCTGCTTCTTCCAAAAGTCACTCCTTTTGGTCTGGAGATAATCTTATATCAAATAGATATAAATAATGAAGCTGCTTTGATACAAATGAATTCAAGAGACCTCCAATGCTGTTAAGTTTCTCTGTCCCATCTTTTTCTACCTTGAGAATTTCTCTTTCTCCCAGCTTATATGGAGGATGGATTGAATTAACCACTAACTAGATTTAGCATATGTGTGTATGTTTAGTCACTAAGTCAGGTCCAACTCTTTTGCAACCCCATGAACTATTGCCTGCCAGGCTCCTCTATCCATGGGATTTCTTAGGGAAGAATACTGAAGTGGGTTGTCATTTTCTCCTCCAGGTGGTCTTTACAACCTAGAGGTCAAACCTGAGTTTCTTGCACTGGCAGGTGGATTTTTACCACTGAGCCACCAGGAAGTCTCAACTGAGCATACTAGCCCCTGAAGAACTGCATTTTGTTTCTAAGCTTCCTGTATGACTCCGTCAATTTCTACACTCAGGAAATTAATTAAGCAGCAAGAGATCGGCTCCTATTGGGCTCTTGGTGCATTTGGAATAAAAGTGAATGAAGATGGTGATAAATGTCAACTAAGTTGTTAAACATGCAATATTCTTCAGTTCAGTTTCAGTTCAGTCGCGCAGTCGTGTCCGACTCTTTGCGACCCCATGAATCGCAGTACGCCAGGCCTCCCTGTCCATCACCAACTCCCGGAGTTCACTCAGACTCACGTCCATTGAGTCTGTGATGCCATCCAGCCATCTCATCCTCGATCGTCCCCTTCTCCTCCTGCCCCCAGTCCCTCCCAGCATCAGGGTCTTTTCCAATGAGTCAACTCTTCGCATAAGGTGCCCAAAGTACTGGAGCTTCAGTTTTAGCATCATTCCTTCCAAAGAAATCCCAGGGTTGATCTCCTTCAGAATGGACTGGTTGGATCTCCTTGCAGTCCAAGGGACTCTCAAGAGTCTTCTCCAACACCACAGTTCAAAAGCATCAATTCTTCTGCGCTCAGCCTTCTTCACAGTCCAACTCTCACATCCATACATGACCACAGGAAAAACCATAGCCTTGACTAGACGGACCTTAGTCGGCAAAGTAATGTCTCTGCTTTTGAATATACTATCTAGGTTGGTCATAACTTTTCTTCCAAGGAGTAAGCGCCTTTTAATTTCATGGCTGCAGTCACCATCTGCAGTGATTTTGGAGCCCAAAAAAACAAAGTCTGACACTGTTTCTACTGTTTCCCCATCTATTTCCCATGAAGTGATGGG
>SJXQ01004525.1:353664-366770 GCA_006408695.1 Aepyceros melampus | reverse complement strand
AGAAAAACATCTATTTCTGCTTTATTGACTATGCCAAAGCCTTTGACTGTGTGGATCACAGTAAACTGTGGAAAATTCTGAAAGAGATGGGAATACCAGACCACCTGACCTGCCTCTTGAGAAATCTGTATGCAGGTCAGGAAGCAACAGTTAGAACTGGACATGGAACAACAGACTGGTTCCAAATAGGAAAAGAAGTACGTCAAGGCTGTATATTGTCACCCTGCTTATTTAACTTATCTGCAGGGTACATCATGAGAAATGCTGGACTGGAAGAAACACAAGCTGGAATCAAGATTGCTGGGAGAAATATCAATAATCTCAGATATGCAGATGACACCACCCTTATGGCAGAAAGTGAGGAGGAGCTAAAAAAGCAATATTCTTAAATAAACAAATTTATTAAGCACTTACTTCATGACTTCCTGAGTGGTCCAGTGGCTAAGAATCTGCCTGCAGTGCAGGGGACACCGGTTTGATCCCTGGTCCCAGAAAATTCCACATGCCAAGGGACAACTAAGACCACGCACCACAACTGCCAAGCCTGTTCTCTCAAGCTCATGCTCCATAAGGAGAAGCCACCGCAAGGAGAAGCCCAAGCACCACAACAAAGAGCAGCCCCCACTCATCACAACTAGAGAAAGCACGTGCCCGGCAGTGAAGACCCAGTGCAGCCAAAAACAAACAATAAAAAATAACATAACAAGCACCGAGTACACGTAAGATTGTGTTCTAGACAATCTGGTAGCAGGGAATTCAGTATGTTCCTGCTGTTACAGGCGACCTAGAGCACAGCAGATCTAGAACGCAGGAATTATCCCCCAGAATGCTTGGTCAGTCGGCAACTTCCCTGTGGCTCAGCCTGTAAAGGGTTTGTCTGCGATACAGGAGACCTGGATTCGATCCCTGGGTCAGGAAGATCCCCTGGAGAAGGGAATGGCTACCCTCTCCAGAATTTTTGCCTGGAGAATTCCATGAACAAAGGAGCCTCACGGGCTGCAAGTCCACGGGGTTGCAAAGACACAACTGAGCAACTAACGCTCACTCACTCCCTTTGGAAAGATTTATTGCAGTGAAGATCTGGGTCACTGTTCTGCAGGCTTGAATCTCACTGAAGGTAGCAGAGCAGGCCAACCCCTTTCAAATGACACAGTGCCCTGTTCATAGCTGCTTTGGAACAGACGTCCGGAGATGGCTGTGGGCTTCTGGCAAACTATGAGCATCTGCCTTCTCTATTGGTGCTATGTTGCTTTACATGTCCCTCTTGGGCAAATGCATGTTAATTGAAAACAATGACACAATTGGGACTCAGTATCCTAAGAGTTGGAGATGTACTTCCTTGCTGCTGCTGCTGCTAAGTCGCTTCAGTCGTGTCCGACTCTGTGCGACCCCATAGACGGTAGCCCACCAGGCTCCCCTGTCCCTGGGATTCTCCAGGCAAGAACACTGGAGTGGGTTGCCATTTCCTTCTCCAATGCATGAAAGTGAAAAGTGAAAGTGAAGTCGCTCAGTCATGTCCGACTCTTAGCGACCCCATGGACTGCAGCCTACCAGGCTCCTCCGCCCATGGGATTTTCCAGGCAAGAGTACTGGAGTGGGGTGCCATTGCCTTCTCCGATGTACTTCCTTAAGATATATAAAATAAAGTAGATCAATTTTAAGTTCTTTAAGACACAGGCATTTCTATATTGTTTGCATTTTATTTTCTGAATTTCTTCATTTAAAATCCTGAACAAAATTACCTTTGTTATATAATCATACGATTATAGTGTTTTCTTGAAGGCATCTAAGTTCATTTCTATCCTGGAAAAAGAGAACTGTAAAAATCTGGATTCTTTCTTTGCCTCTTATTATAGGATACAGGAGCCTAGTAAAATGCTAATAATATTTTAGTAGGAGAATATGGCACCTTTTATGGCTTAGCTACATTTAGGTGAAGTCATTGCTCCACATGACAACATGAGTTAAGATGAAATACACTCATTAAAAAACAAATTCCATCATGTCATGGGTAACTTGTGATCTCTAGCTTTGGAGTGTTAAGCCTTGCAGATCATGCCAGGGCCTACATGAAGTCTGTTATTAATAATAAGAATAAATTCCACCCCACTCCTTAGGTGGCACACTCACATCACCAGTCAACAGCTCAACACACTCTTTAGTAACAGAGGAAGAGAGAACAGCACATTCTAATGATTTGAATAATTGTTTGGAAACTTGATAATGTGTTAACATTCATTTGCTGAAAAGTGGGCCAATGATGGTAAGTGATTTCCTCTTAAGATCTGTGTGTGCCTATTGATACATATCTGTGGTTGGTAAACCCCTTGGTTAGAAGGCTGTGTCAATGAAGCTCAGACCCGGGGCTTTTCCCCATGTGGCCTGTCAACTTCTCTCTTTCAAGGGTCACATTTTCATCTTTGACCCCAGACTGCTGTTACACATGTGTTTACTATTGGCCAGTAAGGAGATGAGATTCGAGATCATGTGTTACTTAAATCACCTTCCAAGAGAAAACAACTTGTAGCACACAATCCATGTGGGTGGTTCTGTAGCATCACCGCATGAGCCATGTCTCTGGGCTGTACAAATGGACAGGTCTAGATATAAAGACAGATACACCAGAGACAGCTATTAATCATATCGTCGATGGACATTCATCTGGAGGAAGACCATGATGAAACAGTGAGTTGTTTGCATCAAAGATTAGTCTAAAGACAGCTGTACATTTATTATTTTAAAATCTCTAGATGAGGGGATTGGATTAGATAAACTTTAAAGTCCTTCCAGCTCTAAGTCCTTCCAGCTCCTGCAGTCTCCAAGTGCATTGATTAACATACATAATGTAAAACAATGTAGTTTTGTAAAGCAAAATTGGCAGGAAGAGAATATTTTCTCAAGAAAAACTACTTTCTGAGAGTCTTCCCTTCAAGCTACCAAAAAAAGGTGATCAAGTAGAGCTCAAAAATAATTTCTGGGCTTACACTGAAAATTCTTTTATCTGGAACAGATTATTTCATTCCACAATTAGAAATGAGATCCAAAATGCAAATATTACTGAGAGAGATAGCACATTGCCTCATATTCACACTATGGTGTTAACAACTGCTATAAGAGCCATTTTACAGAATAAGTTTGAGAGGGAGAAGCATACCTTATTCAAATATATGAAGATGATTTTACAAATCATATCCTATTTTATTCCAGTCCTAATTCTGCCAACCCTTCTGGGTATGTAACAGTTTTAAAGACTTGAAGTGCTTCAAAATTTGAAGAGGGGGAAAAAGTGGAAACAGCTTAAATGAGAATGTAACTCTTAGATTTTCACCAAATACACTTTTATAGTTTTCCAGTTTGT
This sequence comes from Aepyceros melampus, assembly GCA_006408695.1. Lineage (NCBI taxonomy): Eukaryota > Metazoa > Chordata > Mammalia > Artiodactyla > Bovidae > Aepyceros > Aepyceros melampus. The sequence goes on along the minus strand of SJXQ01004525.1, from coordinate 363,412 downwards.
TTCTTGAGAAAGGGTGAAAATTTTTGGAATTAAATGTACAATAAAATACTAAATATATACCAGTTCTTTAAAGATTTGTAGCTCGATTTTCTTGAACTATCTTAGCTTGGATCAAGTCTCTCACATTTGAATTGGTGAGACATGCTATTTACTGTCCTATTGACCAGAAGGAAATCTGTGAAATCAATGTTTGAAGATCTATCCCATTTGGAGTTCAATTTAGTCTTGTCAGAATGTTATTTGGAGAGTAATAAAGCAAAATTAAGTAGGAGAAAGATGTATTTGTAAATCAACTAAATTTTGTGGCTGCAGAATTTTTGTTTCCTATTGTCCCTGTACATGGAACAAGAGACTCAGGGCTCCACACGTGGCCCAGGGATGCAGGTTGGATACAAGAGTTCTGTATCCTTGATGTAAGAGTTAAAAAAGGGACTTCTCTGGTGGTCCAGTGGTTAAGATTTCATGCTCCCGAGCAGGAGGCCAAGTGTGATCTGTGATCAGGAAACTAAACCCCACATACTGCAATTGAAGATTCCACTTGCGTGCCATGCGTGCTTTGTCACTCAGTCGCATTTGACTCTTTGTGACCCCATGGACTGCAGCCCACCAGGCTCCTCTGTTCATGAGGATTCTCCAAGCAAGACTACTGGAGTTGGTTGCTATGCTCAGGGGATCCTCCCAACCCAGGGATTGAACCCAGGTCTCCTGCATTGCAGATGGGTTCTTTATCAGCTGAACTACCAGGGAAGCCCAAACATTCCACATACTGCAACAAAGATTAAAGATCCTGTAACTAAGGCCTGGCACAGTCAAATAAATAAATAAATATTTAAAAAAAATGCCAAACCAACAGTTCCAAAGAGACACAATTACATTTTGCCCTGGAGGCCCCATCACAGGGCCAGGGTGGCTGCTCCACATGGATGACAACATGCAGACGCAGGTCTTCCCTGGACAGCTGGTTGGATACATGAAACTCTAGAAGTCATTTAAATAGGAATTGCAGTCAGAGAATAAGTCTTGGTGCTTTGCAAAGAACATTTTCCTCTGCTCTAGCTGAAAAAGATTAGTCATTTGTTTATATTGCCCAAGAGGTGTCAGGTCCCTTCAACAGTAATGAGAGTAAACACTTCTTACCCGGCTCCACTGCACCTCCTGTTACTGTTATATGGGGGCAAGTTGTGTCTTTCTCTATCCGTGAAGCTGAGACGAGCCGAGGCTAGCAGTCTCTCTCTCGGTGTCCTCCATGCCAGCCTCACTTGGCGCCAGTGTTTCGGGCTCCCCATCCCACCCCTCAGCCTTGCCACTAGGATGCCTGCTGGACCCTCCTCTCGCAAGAGCTACAGTTACTTTTGACCCATCGAAGGCCTTTTAGGTTGTAGAATCTCTTCATTGAAAAATTTTTGTTTATCCGTTGAGTGTTAGGTGACCAGACCTTTGAACAATTGGTATTCTTTCTCCCCTCATAACTATAAACTGGAAACTTCACTCATGGGTATGGTGTATTGGAAGACCATGCTTTCATTCTTCTTAACTTCCCATACAATCAAAAGAACCTAATGAATTCAAGTTGCCTGTAACATTTTGTATGTCTCTGAGCTGAAACTGAATTCCCAAACAATCACATGAACAATAATGAAATTCAGGCAGAGTCTCTATTTTCCTGTTGTTAGAAAAGAGACTCTTATGGTGAACTCCTGGGTTCTAAGATAACATAATATTTTTAAGATAACATAAGATTTAGCACTTATCAACTGCATTTAGCATGCAAATTGTTTCAAAGACCCTGAAGAAATGCAGTGGCTGAACTGAGTTTGATTGGGAATACAACTTATAGATTGATATAACACTTGGATTCTCCCATGTTAAAAACTGTACTCTATAGATTACAGTTTAATTGTGTAGATGATAATGTAAGACAATGAGTCTCTTATAACTCCACTTGAGAATTTAGGTACAATAAGCAGAACATAATTATTCCAGTTGGAATTGGGCCAGAAGCTGGGGATTAAAAACTCTTAGTGTTATGAAAAGTTTCATGGGATATTTAATGACTAGACATAGCCAGAAGCTTAGATTTATGACATCCAAAAATAGTACCCCTAGCAGGATTAGTCCACTCAAGTCATGCTGGGGCACAGTTTGGGCAATAGTCAAAAAACCACATTTATTGAATCATAAACATAATTTCTAGCAGCTCTGGGTTGGAAATTTGTATTCAAGCACTGCTTACCAACTTTTAGTGGCTTCCTTAGATGTAGCATCCCACTGGCACTCGATAAAAGCACCATAATACGGAAAATGTCAGGTAGGCTTGAATGATAATGATGGTAGTTAGTGTAGGAGGACAATGACCAAAACTGACTCTACAAGTCATGGATTGAGATGGCTCCAATGTGATGTGATTTCAAAGGCCATGGAAAGACACAAAATGCCACAGTTAGTTTGAATTGTTGGTGCATGCCATTTCACAAATATGATTTTATTTTTTTAAATTAATACTCAACCCTATTTTGAGCAAATATACTTGAAAAAGCTAATACGTGGGCCTGCATTATTGTTTAAATCACAGTGTAACATGAGCTTTTCCTACTCTAAGGAGTCTTGCTAGAACCGAAGAGTAAAGGATTTTTAAGGATAAAGATATTGGATGAGTGAACCACTAAGGGAGGGAAAGTTTACAGAAAAGAGAGTATAGGGTCAAAGAAGACCAGCCTGGTTGTTATGGGCTGGACTGTGTTCCATCTCCCCACACCGCTACCCTCACATTCATATGTGGAAGCTGTAATCCCCATTATTTCAGAAAAAGACTGAATTTGGAGATAGAGTTTTTAAATTAAACCAATCTACCTGGCATCCTTTAAATAAAAGGAAACTGGAAACACAGAGAGAACAAGGGTGTGCTTGAGCAGATAAAGGACAGTGTGAAGATATGGCAAGATGGGGACAATCTGCAAGCTAAGGAGAGAGGCCCCTGAAAAAACCAATCCTGCAGTCAACTTCAGCTTGGACTTTCTAGCTCCCAGAGTTGTGAGAAAATAAATTTCCATTGTTTAAACCACCCCCTCTGTGGTATTTCATGATGGCAACCCCAGCAACATAAAGCACTCACCCCTTTTCAGTAGAAAGGCATCAAGACAGCTAGTTAAATCTCTCAGCTTCTTTGAGGCTGAGGCTTTGACTGGAAGTGGCTCTTCTCTTTCTTGGATCTTTCTAGCTCCAGGGAAAACCCTGTGGATCAGGTCTATCACCTGAGGTTGATTTTGCAAGGCATTGTTTAAATTCAAGACATTATCTGGACATTCATAATATGCTGGAATGAAGAGAGGTGCAGAGCACAAGTTCAGCTGGGAAAGGCTAATGCTGGGTCTGACCAAGCTGTTATCAAGATGGAGTCAGAGCAGTCATTGTTTGCTGGTAGACATGGAGGGTTGGTCAACTTTCCACATTAAAAATGAGTTGCCTGTATTTTTGCTACTTAAAAACCATGGGCAATTCTCCAGGATGGTCCTCTGTTGGGCATTTCTGATGTATTAAAGAATTTTGGTGAGAGGATTTCAAAATAGGCTTTGGGCGCTATAATAACCTTGCCATCAGCAGGCAATGAAGGGCCTCCAGCATTAATATTATTTAATGTAAATGCAAAGTAACTGCAATTACAGCAATTCAGAGTATTCATGTTCAAACCAGGATTAATTGTTAATAATAAAACTGTAGCCTTTTAAAAATGCAACATTGATGTTCTCCTTGTAGAACCTGGGAGTCTGGAGGGCAAGGATAATTTATACTTGCCAAATCACTGAGAGAAAATTCCAACTATGTGGAAATGTAAATATTCAGTATTATAAAGGATAATTAGGGATAGGCTAAATATTTACCCAGTTCCCTTCTTTTTAAATCACAAATAAGATTTCTCTTGTTGGCTCAAGCTTTCCTGAGAGAAGACAGGCTAAAAAAAGAAGAGAGTGTCTTTCTTTTCCTAACCAAAATCTATCTTACAAATCATATGAAATCTAGCTCCCTTTCATTATTGACTTTGAAATTTATTTCACAATTATTTCATTTTACTAAGACACTGCAAATGAAATTTAGTATGTGTTGCATCAAAAATATCAAAGATATAATGTCTCATATGAACATAAAAACATAATTTTAGCAGCAAATTAACTGATAGTTAAGTAGAAAGTAAACAAATTATTTAGAGAATATTTGTAGGAGGTTAGAAGTGTGCAGACATTCAAATGTTCAAGGACCCTGAATTGTCACCATTTTAAAAGAACTTTCCAGCAAATGCAAAAATAAACAATTATACTGTGGAAGAATTGTCATATAGAGAGCTTCATGTAAAGCTTTTCTTTGGGTAGTTTTTTTATTTCCTCTTTATTCCTCCCTTGATTATTTTCTCATGAGGATAGTTTCAAAGGAAATATGATTTCTGAGAAGGAATTTTCTAAATAAAAAGATTTGATCTGTCATAGTCCAGGCAGGAAAACAAAAAAAAAATATTCTAGGCATTTCAAAGACAGGCAGTTTAATACAGAGAGTTGGTTACATAGATGAGGAAGTGTTGGCAAGGAGCTGGTAAGGTGATCTAGAAATTAGAAATAGTAGGAAGTTACTACTGCCCTAAGATTGAAAGCACACAAGGAGGAGGCATTTCTCTCAGAGTTCAGAGATGAGGACCATAGCTGGGGAACTAGAAACCAGGTGGGGACTCTCCTATTGCAGCTATGAGCATGGAGGGAGGAGGGATTGCTCCAATGCAGTAGAATCACAGTGAAGGTAGGATCATTGCCAAGGGTGGAAATAAGAGCAGGGGGGAAAAAAGTACTCTGACTCCTCCAGAATTCTGCCAGTGTCTCCCCTTGGCCAAATCTACCAAAATCCAGTTGGCAGAGCAGACCAGGAAATACAGTTTCCAGAAATACACAGCAGAGCAGGGGAAGGGTAGCGTATGGATCAAGAGCAAGTTGGCAAATGATTTGCACACACAAAATGGAATTACTTTTGTAAGTTTCTCTTTGCTTAGTTCCATGTGGTTCCCTCAAGCCATGGGACCATACAATGAAAATCACTTTGGAACCCTATGACGATCATAGGTTTTTTTTCCCTATGAGATATTTAATGAAATAAGTAAAGTTCTTCTGGGCCTCAGAACTGTTACCGAACCACTAATATCGTAGTTGAGATGTGGGAAAAAGAGGCCCAAAAATCTAAAATGGTACCTGTGACTGATATTTGAGTTTCAGGCCCAGACAATGAATATCATTCTTCAGAATATCAGCTCTCAACTTGTTACATGACATTTCAACTTTAGCAATTTTCTACTAATGAACTCCTTTATTTCTGCCTGTCTCATTAGGACACTCCATGCTTTCCAGAAATGCAAGTGAAGTTTAATAGAGATAAAGCCATTCCACAGGCACTGCTATGATCAAGAAGCTACAATCAATCTTGTTTTCTTCAAGCATGTCATAAAAAGACCCTTTTCCTTCTGATTAGCATTCTTGAACACAGTACAAGCTGATGACTTGCTTGAAGTCATTCACTGTAGGGATACAGCACCTACTGCACGTGATAAACGACATAAGGCATATGAACTGCTCATTACAATCTAATTAGTTTGGGCTTTTCATTTCATTTTATGTCCTGAATTGAACCTGATTCAATATGATTCTGAGCTGGAGTTCATCATATCTTCTCCCTGGCAGTGCAAGTTCATGGTATTTGCTTGCTAGATTCCACGCTTAGAGAAATGGTTCCTCTTTTTTTTTTTAAGTTAGAAAGAAGACCATTAGTATAAAATGACTGAAACCTTTGCTATTAAATAATCTTCTGTAAGAGATTTCCATTTGACCCAGCACAATCGCAGTTGTTGAAGAATTTCAAGGTTTGACCATTTTAATAAGCGGACTGAAGTAATTCATGGGTTCAATTCCTTGTAATTCAGTGGAACAGTAGTTTTAGCCCTTGGGTTGCACTCCAAAGAATGACTAAGCAAAAAAGAAAAACTTGGGTTAGTTTTTCTAACAAACTTGATGATAAAGGAGGCTTCTTGAGAGCAAGATTTTGAGAGCCTTCCATTTTGGGGTTGTTTCTAACTCCAATGTTCTTCTGTGTCTCAAACTAGTAAACAGATTGTATAGGTAGATTAAATACATATCTAGTTATCTGATTTTAATATTTTATGGGTCATAAGAAAAGGATAACTGGAATTTTTCTGGAAGACAGATACTCTGTCCTCTCTGTGTCTTTAATTTTGGCATGAGGGAGATTCAGATATCTGCTTTTTTTGATTTCTTAATAGGACAGTCATAGTATCCATCAGATTCAGTAATTCATTTTTAATTTGAAAAATCATTTAATATGGGTAATGTTAATTAATACTTATAAGCATATTTTCTTGCTATTCAAATGAGCTTTAAAAATGTGTTGTATCATTCAGAAAGCAAATGTTGTATTTTCTGTTCATCCTATAAAATACCTGAGGGCTTTGCCAAAACACAGCCCTTTGATTTCATGCCCTGTGACTGCCCTGTAGATGAGGTCTTCTGGAACCTGATTAACAAAATCATTTTGGATAAAGTAGACTTCCTCCACATTTTAAGTTCAACCTGTAAATAATAATAGAAAGAAATAGTCATACATACCCCCAGAACTTTGCTGATATGATATAGTTAGATGATAGATGTACAACACTTAGAATTGTATCTTTCACAAAATACATGTTCACCCTGTTGGCTCCTTTCCCACCTCCCTGTTTTGGAGCAATATAATTTAATCAAATTCCTATCCTAAACAACATCATGCAACTCCACGTGGTTTTGCTGATCTAATTCCTAAATCACCAATGCTCTGCCCAAAAATACTTCTTTCACGGTTACGAGGTTTACTTTAATTCAACTAAAACATTTTATTGGGGTATAAAAACAGATAACTAATGAGAAACTACTGCAAGCACAGGGAACTCCACTCAATACTCTGTGGTGTACTAAATGGGAAAGAAATCCAAAAAGTGGGGATATATGTGTACATATTCACTGATTCATTTTGCTATACAGCAGAAACTAACACAACATTGTAAAGCAACATTAATTTGACTCAATTTTTTATTTCATAACTGGGGACCATCATTTATGTTACCAGTGAACTGAGATTTACCTTTGATTGGGTATTTTGAGTGTATTACATATAAGCCATTTTTTTCACCCCCTAAAGTCTATAAAAATGGTGACATTTTAATAATGTTCCCTTATCCTCTTGGAAAAGAAACTAACCTAGGTGAATATCTGTTTTGTTTATTTAAGTATTGTATCTAACTGGTAGTTCTTTATTTCTGCAATAATTTGTTGAAAGCTTTTGGTTAGATAGAACATAACCTTTAATTCAGCTATTGTTAGCACTTTTGTATGCCAGAGAGAGGTTCTGAAATTTTCAGTAGGCCGTGGACTCTTAATAGGGACTCTTAATTGTTCCCTTAGTACTCCAGAGCCATCGTGATATCTGAGTTATACACATTTCTTATGTATAACCTTCAGCTCAACATTGAAGTCAGGCATAAGGCATTTGTCCCCTACTTTGCACAAGAAGAGGAAGTGAGTTTTTTTTTTTTTTTTTTACTTACATGTTAAGGATTCTTAAGGGATTGGTCTTGGTTAATTAGCAATTAGTAAAATGAGTATCAAGCTCCTGATAAAATATTGTTAGGAAAATTGGGAAACAGAAGGTTACCCAAGCCACTAAACCGTCATTGGGGAAGAGGAGGAGGTAGGAAGAGAGGGAATCAAGGAGCTGGGGGTATCCAGAGCATGTCTGCTGCTCATGTCCTCCAGCATATTATCCCAGTCATTCTCTTTCTACCCCAAAGCACAGCTCTGAGGCTCCTGAGACTAGAAGAAACTCAGAAATTATGACTTTTGATTAAAGACTACTGAGATGCTCATATTGGAAACATAAAATGATAGTGTGAAAATAGATGTGCTCTTCTTTGTTTATAAAGGCAGCGTGATTAACTTGCCGTGCTGATGGCAGGTTTGGGCTGAACTGTCTACCCTGATGGAAGGTGTGAGTTTGCCATGCATGTGTTAAACTGTTTCAATCGTGTCCAGTTCTTTGTAGCCTGCCAGGTTCCTCTGTCCATGGGATTCTCCAAGTAAGAATACTGGAGTGGATTGCCATTTCCTCCTCCAGGGGATCTTCCCGACCCAGGGATCGAACCTGCATCCTTTATGTCTCCTGCATTGTAGGCAGATTCTTTACCACTAGCGCCACCTGGGAGGGTGCTGTCCATGCAGTGGAAGCAGATCTGAGCCACCTGGCAGACCTGGTCTCGTAGCTGGTGACCCTGGTAACCTGAGTGGGATGAGCACGATTAACATCACGTGTTAACTGACATGGGTCTTCACCCATGTGTTAAGGGATATGCAGGTAATGTTCTTCACACTTCCATACAGCTGAAAAACAAAGTGAAATAAAAATGTTTATAGCACATTGGCCAGTCCCAATGAATGAACTGTGGTTTGAGGACATAGAGGAGCTTTTTTCTCTGACACTGTAATGTTTTTACTTGTGGACTCTGTTAAACTAGAAGGTCCCTTCCCAAATTCCTTTGCTCACATTTTCTTCCAAGAGACTGAATTTGGGGAAAGATTGAGAAATGAAGTAAATTAGGAAACATTATAGATTAACAGTTGATAAGTGGAATAAGCATTTTTTTTCAGTTGTTTTAGATATTTTTGGCCACATTTTGATTAAATTTGTTAGATATAACTATATGTATAATTGGAATGGTATGCTGAATTAAATGAGCTTCAAATGGTGATATTTTCATATCAAATTCTTTATCATCATCTTAATTCTAATTAAGTGGCAGGTGAGTACAGGAAAAGCATGGATTTTTCAATGAAAGACCAGTGTGGCTTTGCATCTTGACTCTCCCACTTAATGGATTTAGTCATCTGATCTTATAACCAACATGGGCCTCAATTTTCCTTCTCTATAAAATGGGACTAATGCTCTTTATATCTGAGAGTTGTTGTGTGTAGAAAAATAAAACAATGCACACAAAAATATGTGGGAAATAACACATTCTCAATATTATCCTCTTTCCTTTTCCTTTCTGTGCCTCATTTCTTCTTACACAACTGTGCTTACAGTTTTCCATGCACAGATTCTCCTTGGCTTCTTCACCAGTAGGGAATATTTTGAGAGGGTGGCAGAAATCTAAAAATTCGTTGTTAAAAATTTTCACCCTAACCATGCCTTTCCATACTTAGAAGGCTCTAGTTTTCAACTTAAGATGATCCTAAATTCTGCGAGATTTGTTGAAATTGTGTTTCTATCTTGGTGGCTATAGCTACCCCATGATGAGTTTCAAGTGGTAAAAACATCAAATGAAAATGAGTTTAGGAATCTACTTTATAGACTGTTTATGTATATGTATTCACAAAAATAAAAATGAAGTGAGAAGGAAATGAAATATTATTGGTTGACTTAAAGGAGTTATCCTGTATATATGTCAAGTTTTTAAATCTGTGATAATTAGTGAGTCATTGTCTATAAAAACTTTACAAAGATTGTCAAGCTTATATAAATCACTTGTAAGAACAAGGATCTATGTGGTATCTATTACACCTGGTTTAAAAATACCACTTCCAACATTATTCAAAAAATGGGTGTGTGTTCATTATTCCCTAGAGGCCATTGTAAGCCCTCTCGAGAGATTTTTTTTTTTCTAGGACACTGTCAG
>SJXQ01004525.1:303664-348664 GCA_006408695.1 Aepyceros melampus | reverse complement strand
TATTTTTTCTCATCAACACAGTTATTTTTTATGAATACCCACTCTACTCTCAGTAAGAGATAGAGCAGTGAATGAATGACTCAAAGCTTCTTGCCTTCATGAACTTACATTCAACACTGTGAAATTTCCCTAGAGATTCCTTTTTATGCTTTCTTGAAAATATTTTCCTTCGTTTCTTCTCACCTAGAATATTCTACATGCTATCCACAATCCCTCATTCACAGAGATGACCCTGATAGCCCCTGAAAAAGAAACTGAAGAAATCAGATATATACTCCCTTACATTCCTATCACCTAACATAGAAGCCAAACTCTACATGTATCCATCTTATTTCTAACATGAAGAAAAATATATAATGCGATATACACATACATATGTGTATACACACACATATAAATGTCTCTGAATATATGCACTCCTCTGCTACCTTTTTAAAGACCTAATTTTTGCAGTTCTCTCTCTGCATCACCAATTTCTTCTCTCACATTATCAGAAACCTCTGGTGACCACACAGTCCCTTCTAGTGCTTCATGTCTCTGCCACCCTGCAAAGCATCATTTCTCTAAAAATTATCTATGCTCTATCTGTCCATGTTTTCACCTCCTTCCTATTCACTCTCTATGCTCTTCAGTCTGGCTTCATTTTTCTCCATGCCATTAAAGATACCCTTGTCATCTTTCTTTAGTTTCCTTGATAACAGATTCCCCTGGGGTTCTTTTTACCTTTTTGGTTACTTATTCTCAGTTTTTTTTTTTTTTTTTTTTCAGTGAGTTCTTTTTTCTTACTCCTTCTCTAAGTATTGGGCTTCCCTGATAGCTCAGCTGGTAAAGAATCTGCCTGCAGTGCAGGAGACCCCATTTCAATTCTTGGGTTGGGAAGATTCTCTGGAAAAGGGATAGGCAACCCACTCCAGTATTCTTGGGCTTCCTTTGTGGCTCAGCTGGTAAAGAATCTCCCTGCAATGTGGGAGACCTGGGTTCAATCTTTGGGTTGGGAAGATCCCCTGGAGAAGGGAAAGGCTACCCACTCCAGTATTCTAGCCTGGAGAATTCCTGGACTGTATAGTCCATGGGGCCTCAAAGAGTCAGACACGATTAATTCTTACCTTTTTGGTTACTTATTCTCAGTCTTTTTTCAATGAGTTCTTTTTTTCTTACTCCTCTAAATATTGGAGTCCTCCCAGGACCCATCCTGTACTGTAAAACATCCTGTACTGTTTTATCTGCATTTGCCTGCTCTCCCTAAGTAACTTCCTTTAGTCCTATAATTTTAAATGATGCCTACATGCTTATATCTCTGGTATTGACTTCTCCCATGAGGTCTGAATGCTTACTGACTACTCAAGATGTCTACTTGGGTACATAGTAGCACCTAGTCATCTCAAACTAAATGTATTTAAGAGAGAAGTCTTGACTTTTCCTGGACTGAACAATTTTTGTTCCCAACCTTCCTCATTTCAATAAATGGCATTGATACTTAGCACCTCAGAGCTGGGAATTCTCTTTGATTTCTCCCTCACCTTCATCTTCCAGTGTCACTCTGCCAATGCATTTTTTTTTTATCACATCCCCCAAAGATACTTCAAATCTCTTTATCTTTTCTCTGTCTCCATTGCCACCATCTTTGTCTACACTGTGATTATCTCTTCCTGGTCTACGGAAACAGTGCTTTGATGGGTCACCTTGCTCCCATTCTTACACTCTTATAATCTATTTTCTACCCAGAATCTACAAGGATCAGTTAAACCCCTAAATCAGATTGTGTAGCTTCCTTATTATGACTGCAGGCTGCCAGTATCACTTAGATGAAAACCTGAACTCCTTCTAATTCCTCACAGGACTCCATCCTTCCTTTTTGCATCCTTATCACATAATACTCACTCCCTTTTCCCATAGTATTTCCATAGTATTGCTCCCTGTTCCGAGTCTTAAACAGAGTGAGAGAGCTCACTGATGCATTTTGTTGCTGTTGTTTTTGCCTGGAATGCTCGTCCCTGCTCTCTTCACACGTGCCTCTTTCTTGTTTGTTCCTGAAATTTCCATCCAACTGTAACCATTACTCAGAAAGCCTTCTTAGCTATGCTAATTAAGGTAGATATCTTACCACACTCCTCTCACTCTCATAGTATGATTGCTTTCATTTTTTGAGAGAATTTATTATGAGCTGTGGTTATTTTGCTTATTATTTGAATAATGGTGTGTTGTCTATCTCTTCTAGCAGACAACAAGCTACTTGAGGGTGAGACTCATGTTTGATTTCATCTCTTCTGTATTCTCACCACCTAAAATAGTGCCTTTCCCATGCAAGGTTCACAATAAATATAGATTGAATAAAAGAATAATTAGTAATATCACCAGCAATTCACTAGTACAAGGAGACACGCCTGCAAGAGAGAAAGTAATTCTGAAAAGGTAAACATATATATTGATGACGGTGGTAAAAAGTATTGGGCTGAATTTTTCCTTCTTCAAGGAGAATTGCCTTGGTTAAAAAAAATAATGACTGATTAGCATTTGAATAAGTACACTACATTTATACGAATCAGAAGGCCGAGCTCTTAAAAATAAAATGAAAGTAAAAAAGTTTCAGAATGCTTTCTAGTGTATCCATGTATGAAAATGTAAAACTCCATAAGGCATCTCTTGTTTACATATGCAACTTACTTGGTAAAAGTAGAAAACACTGACTTTCAGGACAGAGCCATTCCATAGTCATTATCATTGCTACTTCTGAGATGGGAAAGGAGTGGGAATCCGGCAGGGAACAAAAAAGACTTCAGTTTTATCTGCAAAGTTTCATGCCTTTTATTTAAAAAGTTTGAGGCAAATTTGACAAAGTGCTAACATTCTGCAGTTGGGTGGGTTGATGCTTGTTTATTATATTTTTCTTTGTAATTAATGTACTTTCAGCATTAAAAACTAAACTTAGTTAAGGGCTTTCTATACCTGTCGTCTGTGGGGTACTTAAGGAATTGATTCATAAAATATAATGTCCTTGTATTTAAATCAGGGGTTAACTAATTCAGTTTGGCATCTATCTTTATGATTCTTGGGTGGGCTTCCTTCTGGCTGGCGTCTGTGTTTTTGGGTCAGACTGAGTGGTGTGGAATGTGAAAATAGGACGGAAAACATCTGCGCACTGACTCAAATATCTCTCCTCTGTTCCTCCAGGGTTGGCTCTTTTCCTCCTGACATAAGAGTGGCAAAAATAACAAATGTTGTTTATTGAGGACGTACTACATGTTAGGGACTCTTTATACAGTATCTCATCAACGCTCCCAGCAACTCATTGAGGTGGATATTATCACTCCTGTTTTTCAGGAGAGAAGACTAAAATTTGGAGATGACTTGTGCCAGACCATGCAGCCAGCAGAACAGACGATGGAGACAGAGGTCAGAGTTAAATTTATCTGACCCAAAACTGGGGATTTTCTCTTTTACAACTTTACCTATTTCTTTTTGACCAAAAATGCCTCTTTAACTTCTACAGTTTTCAAGTTTTGCTTCAAATTTAAAAGCTGCCTTCCTTTCATTCATGCACTTGGTCAATAATCTATCCCTTTCATGAAAGACATATTTAAACTGACCTGAGCGTCATCTTTAAGAGATGAGATGGAGAGTCATATTATTTAGTAGCCACCATCTCTGCTACAAACTGGAATTTCATGGATGAAAAACAGGATAAAAACAGTCAAGTTTTTATTTTAGTTACATGTACCCCCATACATGTGTAGATTTATGCATCTGTAATACAGACATATATGTATACATATACATGGGGGAGTGTATATGTATGTCTTAAGAGAGTTTGGTAAAAGATAGCAAATGAAAGTGGGGGGAATTTGGAGGAATAAATAAGTACTATTAAGAACTATACTCATAAAATTTTGGATTTGAGCTAATCAAGGCTGAGCCTTGTGAAACAGATAAGATTTGTTTTGTCATTCTAAGTAGCTAGAACAGTGTTTATGCCTATACATTTCTTGAGTGAGTGACATGTTTTGACATCCACCCCCCATGTGGGACTCTGTCCTTCTTCTCACTCATACACCCCACCACTAATTTTTCCATGCTGATCTGGGGTTGCTGAAGCCAACTTTCCAGTACCCAACCTAGGTACAGTTCCCACTCACCAATGTTCCCTTAAAGATGAATCAGCCTTATTGCTTCCTGGTGAGAAAAGCAAATTGGGGCAATTGCACCCATGAATGTGAAATGGGCAGTATCTTCTTTGTTGCAAGTAGCATATTTTCATTTTTCCTTCTATTCTCATATTTTATTTAATTTTTAAAAACTTTTAATTTTAAATTGGAGTAGTGCTGATTAACAATATTGTGTTAGTTTCACGTACATAGCAAAGTGATTCAATTTTATGCATACATATATCTATTCTTTTTAGAATTCTTTTTCCAACTAGGTTGTTATCTACTATCAAGCAGAGTTCCCTGTGCTATAGAGTAGATCACTGTTGGTTATCAATTTTAAATATAGAAGTGTACACATGTCAATCCAAAACTTCCTAACTTAAAAGGGTTGTCTCATTTGCCTCCCTTCACCTCCATGATAACTCTATGTGAGTTTCAGGCAAAATGACATAAAACAAAACAAAAAAAAAAAACAGAGAAAAAAGGTCTTTCTATGTGAGCAGGTACATTGCTGCTTTTTCTCAGTTTGTGTGTTAACAATTCTGTGATTCAGACCATTGTGTTGAACTCATATCAGGACACTGAGAAATACATGACCATGCTTTTTTTCTGGAAGAATGTATTTTGTCTTTCACTGATGATTGGAAATAGAGGTTTTTGTAATGAAAGCAGATAAACAGCATAGGTTAGAGATAACGAGGGCAGGCAAGAAGGGTGTGATTTCTTTTTAAGTTGTAGCCATGAAACTGAAAAAGATAAGGAATAAAAAAAAATTTTTTTTAATTAAGGTATAGAAATTATCAAATTGAATCAATGGAAAATAACACTTTACATGAACATATATAGGTGGCTGTTTTCTTTCATTTATAGCTGAGATGTCATTTTGTTCAATTCCTTGGAATGTCAGCCTTTAAAACATATATATGTATGTATGTATGGGCCAGAATAACAGTGATAGAAATAGCAATTGTAACACCACAGGCTTTTTAGAAGCCTTCTTAGGATTTTGAAGATTTTAAAAGGTAACAAAAAATCAATTTCATGGATATAGATGGCAGTTCTGCAAGTCATTTTTGTGCTTACCTGGGGGAGGGATTTGCTTGTAGAAGTTTTAAATAAATGATCTGCATGGAAAGGAGAGATTAGATCACAGGACAGAAAATTTGGGGGACTATATACATCTTTCCTGTAGCCTTTCTTTTTTATTCCCTCATAGATATGCTTGATGGTGACTTCGTGGTGGGAATAGCATGGATACGATCAGACCTTAGATTCACTTAGAAAGGTACATGAAGCTCTTCTCTATTGTCGGGTAAATTAAAATGCACTAGAGCCTATTAACTTTGGTATATTGGAATAATTTCTGGCAGTTTCTATTTTTTTTTTGGGTATCAAGTCCATTTGAGAGTAGTGGTCAGTCATGGTAATCCCTCCTCCAGTCTTGCTCATAAAAACTGATTTATCTTTTATACTTAAGTGTTCTGTGAATTGACTGATGGTTAGGTAAGATAATGAATGAAAAGTCACTTCTATCTGATATAGTTTCATTTTACTTTCAGCATAATATCTGGAGGTAGTAATTGTGTAACAGTAGCTTTTCAGGTATCTGTTTTTATTAAAAAATATTACAGTTGAAATGAGATGCTGTCTGGGATTTGCTTTAAAATACTCAAGGGAAAAAAGTAGCAGAAAAGATTAGAAAAATGTTGGTACTTAAATTTAGGCAATGACTATTTGGAGCTTTATTATACTCTCTATCTACTTTAGAATATGTATAAAATTTTTCTTCTGCATTCTTAGCTACAATTTACCTGTGAATATTTTTTTTTTTCTCATCAGCTATTTGGTTATCCTGAAATACCACTCATATAAGAGTCAGAATACTTGATTTGCTTCCTTTATACATCAATTTTCAGAATATTGTTCTATTTTCTAGGTATATCTTATTTTGGAGAGCAGTGAATTTTTGTTTCTTATTTTACTTGATTAAAAAAAAATATATTTGATATCTTTAAATCCTTGCAGTTATTATACATTTTGATGCCCAAGTTATCCCATCTTAGGTCAGTGGAAATCTCTTCAGATTGGCTCTTACGTCTTTTTGGCACAATCTCACTCGTCTCTGGTGGCTTTCTTGTCTTATAACAGAATGAGCAGCCCCAGAGTCATCTCATGCACTTTCTGTCCAAGAACTAGAATCTGTCATGTCGCCACAAGCTCAGGACATTTTTTTCTCAGCCATGGAGGTGTCTGCCTGTTCTAACTGCAGGGAGGAGCCACTGTGAAGGAAGGGTGTGCAGTGCTGTGCTAAGTCACTCAGTCGTGTCCACCTCTTTGCGACCCCATGGACTGTAGTCCACCAGGCTCCTCTGTCCATGCGATTCTCCAGGCAAGAGGACTAGAGTGGGTTTCCATGCCCTCCTCCAGTGAAGGAAGGTTAGACTGTGAATATTAGTTAGCAGAAATGGGAAGGTTTCTCTGGATGAGCTGCTGCCAGACATCATTGTTTATTCTTGTGGGTAGCCCATGCTTCTCACAGACGTCACTTATTATTACAGTAAGTGGCAGAGTGGTAAAGAATCTGCCTGCCAATATAGGAGATGCAAGAAATGCCGGTTCAATTCCTGTGTCAGGAAGATCCTCTGGAGTAGGAAATGGAAACCCATTCCAGTACTCTTGCTTAGAAAATGCCATGGACAGAGGAGCCTGTCAGGCTAGAGTCCATGGGGTCGCAAAAAGTCAGCCATGAATGAGCACACACAGCACAGTATAAGCCCAGACCAGCCAGCTATCTCTCTTTAACTTGCTCTAGATTTACTCTGGCTTACAAACAGAGATCCTGTTGGCCTCTGTATGTCTCCATTTCACTGGGTCAGTCTTTGCCCTTCAAATCTTTCTAGTGTCCAACTTTGCCCATAGGATAATTGGCTTCTCAATTTATATTTGGCTCAAATTCTTCCACTCAGTGTCTAAGATAGAGAGTTGTACTCAAACATCAACATCATTTTCTTCATCCATAAAATTGTCCTGGTAACTTTTTTGGCATAACAGTGATAGCTAGAACAAGAGTTATCAAGGAGAGCACACTTCTGATCAAGGGCTTTGCACACAAAATCTCATTGTCTCATTTCATCCTCACCACAGTCTTACAAAGTGGGTGTTACTTGTCCCCATTTTACAAGACCACACTGAGGCTAAGAGAGATCAAGGATACGCCTTTCAGAAGCTGGGAGTTCCACAGAGGACTCTCTGAAGCCAATGCTGGAAAATTTATCCACTGTTTAATGCCTCCTTTATCCTCAGGAATGCTAGAGATACAAAGGAATCTAAGACATGGGTTTTCTTCTCAAAGAGTTTATAATCCTAACTGAGAAAGAATCCTCGCAGGAAAAATATATCAACATGAAGAAGCATATGACAAGAGACACGTCATTGTTTCCCTTCCAATCCACTTAGCCCATGCTGTCAGATTAATTTTACTAAAACGCTTTTGTTCTCATTACCCCCCTGCTTCAAACTTCAGAGTTTCCCCACTGCCTTCAGGATAAAGTCCAACTTGCTTGCTTGGCATTTCAGGGATTCCCCAATTTGGCCCTTACCTATCTTCTCATGTGTGAAATTCCACTGTGAAGCTGGCTCGCTAACCAGGTTTCTAAGCCAAAGGACACGTCTGGTGCTCTATGCTTTTGTGTCCTAGAAATGTTATCACATAAAGGCATCCAAGTTTTACTTAGTTTCACCTTTTAGAACAAGATCCATAAAAGATGTGAAGTCAATTGTTGCTCTGAACCCTCCTCTGTTAGAATTCTCCATTGTAGCCAAACAGTAGTCTTATTCCCCAAAGGCAACTTCACAATTTCTGCCTTTGGGTCTTTGCTTATGTTACAAAACTTGCCTTGAGGCCTACATTTTTCCTCACCTGCCTTCCTTTCAGAGCCATTGGCATCCTGGAGCCTCCCTGACTTCTAATATGATGTCATTTGAAAGTCCTCACATCTTATTGTTTGCACCAATTACTACATAGAGTCTTAGGTTACCACTTATACATATTTATTGTATTTGGCTTTTTCTAATTATGAAAGTAACAAATGCTCAAAGCAAAAACTTGGGGATGTGCCAGGCACAATGGGAGAAAATTAATTACTGATAATCTCACAACTCAAAGATAAGCATTGCTAATATTCTGCTGTGTGTGTACACACACATTACAGGATGTATAACAACAATGGTATCACACTGTACCTATGATTTCATAACTTGATCTTTTCTGTTAGCAGAATTTCTCTGGTCAATAGTATTTAAACACATAAATTTTATTTTATTTTTAATTAATTAATTACTTGGCAGTATAAGGTCTTAGTTGCCCCACGGCACGTGGGATCTTAGTTCCCTGACCAGGGATTGAATCTGCAGCCTCTGCACTGCAAGGCAGATCCTTCACCACTGGACCACGAGGGAAGTCCCCCCATAGGTTGTAAACATCTTCAAAATACTTCATTATATAAATGTTCCTTTGCTTAGTTATTTAATTTTACATTAGTAGATATATTGTTTGTCTACTATGAAAGTGAAAGTGTTAGGTGCTCAGTCATCTCTGACTCTTTGAGACCACGTGGAGTGGACTGTAGCCCATCAAGCTTCTCTGTCCATGGTAATTCTCCCGGAAAGAATACTGGAGTGGGTTGCCATTTCCTTCTCCAGGGGATCTTCCCCACCCAAGGATTGAACCCAAGTCTCCCGCATTGCAAGCAGATTCTTTACCATCTGAGTCACCAGGGCAGTAAATATATTTTGGACTTCTTAACCAAATTTTTAATGTGGAGGAAATAAGAATATTTGTTCTAAAGGTAGACATACCTAGTTCAAAACCACTTCCTAGCTCTTCTCCCTTAGGCAATGATAATATCTACATTATATTTCCTCATCTTTGAAATGTTCATCAAAATACTGCTACATCACAGTTTTGTTGCAGGATAACTGGTCCATGATAAGTCAGTAATAAATGCAGGTTACTATAATTTCTACTTTTCGGCCTCATGTTTTTTCACCTATAGTGAAAGTGAAAGTTGCTCAGTCACGTCTGACCTTTGTGACCTCATGGACTATACAGTCCACGGAATTCTCCAGGCCAGAATACTGGAGAGGGTAGCCTTTCCCTTCTCCAGGGGATCTTCCCAACCCAAGGACTGAACCCACATCTCCCGCATTGCAGGTGGATTATTTACCAGCTGAGCCACAAGGGAAGCCCATAACTAGATCATAAACCCTTTATGGGAAATACTTTTATTTCCTGGGGCTGTTTATCGGTTTCCGGTTTGTCCCATTGTATTGTAATAGGTGGTTAACAGCTACTTGTTAATAATCATAACAATGATGCCTCAATAGTCACTGAACACTCACTGGGTAGGGAGTTGCTCTTAGTAATTGTCCTGGGCAAACCCCAAACTTCTATTGCTTCTCTAAAACTTTTCTTTCCCCATCCAAATGCTCATTTTGGTGTTAATTTTAGTTTTTCAATAATCCACTTTCCCCCTGTATTCTTTACATCCCAGTTGTTATGCTGATTAGCAGTTGTAGGTGTAGATGGTGGTCTAATTGCAGGATTTGGGAAGATCTATGCTACCCCCATGTGATGGTATTTCTAGGGTACTAATGCACGGCACTGGGAAATATATCTTTGGCTGAGCTAGCCAGTTCAAAAGCCAGCTTCACAGCAGAATTTCACACATGCAAATGAACCATTGTGATCCCAGTCATGAAAATTCATGGAATAGTGGCTAGTTCAGTGTGGATGACCTGTCAATTTGGCAGCCAATCATTTAGTTAAACATCCAAATTACTGGCCAGTTACTCCGACTAAAGCTAGTCTTCCTGTTTGTGACTGGGTTCTATGTAATCCTGTTAAAAGCAAGGACATTCCCTTTGGTTTGTGGCAGCTAATGTGTAGAAGTACCATGCAGCCATAGGACATGTGTCTGGCACAGTTGAAAAGTGGGCATTGTGAGAATGGACTATTTGTGTTACTACTGGATTTATCTTAAAATCCTAAATATCATTCATTGACTAACAGGCAAAGTATCCTGATTTCACGGGTGCTTCTATTTACTGTTTCATCAATTGTAAATAGGAGATCCTGTAAGAATTGCATCATCATCTTTCAGTGTGTGCTCACTGAGTTTGTTGGATCTATATTTCACTCCTTGGCCCAGCCTGTCCTGTCCTGTCAGGCAGTCAGGCAATCTGTACTCTCCAATCCAGGTAGAGTACTTAGAGCCTGGTAGACCTTAGGATCTGACGTGACCCACTCGTAGTTTAATTCAGATGTAAGATAATAGTATTGTTATGCTGGAAAGCGAATCTAGAACAGTAAATCCAAATCACAGACTTCATTGAAAATATAAGGAGCACTTCAGATTTTAAGTGGAGTGAAATGCACACAATCTAGCCTGAAAGTTCTAAGAGTTCAAGTACCAGTTGCAGCCCAGGGATCCCAGGAACCATGAATTTTAGGTTAAGATGCCTGCCCTGGGTGTGAGTGTGAGGAGCAGGAGTAGAGAGAGACAGAGGAGCAGCACAGAGATAGGAAAAAAAAAAAAGAGAGGCAGAGAAACACATAAACACAGAGACAGAGGCAGGTTGGAGAGAGACAGGGAGTATAACTCAGTTCTCTTAGTGGAGCTCAACTTCTCAACACTACGCTCAACTGGATTCTAATAAATGCTTTCCAACGTTTGTAATCCCTCCTTCTTCTGGTGAATTAAATCTCTCATGTGAGAGACACAACATATCCCACACCTGATGGTTTTTGACCTTAGTGCTGAGAAATTCTACAGGGACACAGATTTCATTTTAAAGGCAAGTATGTAGGCTGTTTGAAAATACAGTATTATAGGTTAAAGGACTATTTGACTTTCATGTGAAAAAGCCTTTTGTGTACACTGAAGACCACTGATTGAATAATTATACTAAAAACACTACTGATTAGGAAGCCTTGTTTCACATATTTTTAAAAGAGTGTTTAATATATGTTATCGTATTTTATTCTCACAGTAGCCCTGATGTTAGGTAGGAGAGAAATTGCAATATGTATTTCAAACTTAAAGAAATGGAAGCAGAATGTGTATAGAGATTTTCTGGAATTACAGATGTACAATAAAAAAAGGAACTCTAGAAACCAATCTTTGATTTTAGGCTGAATCTATATATCCCTGTTGATAGAACACCCATATAACCAGCATAAATCCTTTGGTTTCCTAATACAAAATATATGAATTTAAAATAGTGTTCTTGAAATCGGACAAAGTAAGAGAATCATAGAGATTTAGAAGGTAGGCAGTCCTAGAGATGAACACTAATCTGACCTCCTCATAGTAAGGATGAAGCCCTGACTCAGGACTTGAGACAAAAGCAGGACTCGAGCTGGCCTGAGGGAACACGCAGAGCTGGCAGAGTCTAATGCCGCGAGGACTTGCCCCTGCATTTCCTGCTTTCGTTGAACTAGGAAGAAGTGAGGTGTAAAAGCATCTATACTATGGCTTATGAATGATCTGGTGATCATTTTGAAATATAGGTGTGAGTCAAATCCAGTCCTCTACTTAGACAACGCTCAGAAAGTTTAAAATTCTGACAGAGTTTCTCAGAAATGGTTTTTATAGGATAATGTATAGTTCCACACATTCGATTGACTTGGGAACATATAAGGAAATATGACAGATTAACTGCTCTGCTTCTCAGGCTATAATAGAGACTTATAGGTTAGAATAGGTAATACGCATATCAAAGATGAATATATAATATATACATCTACTCACCCACATCCACACACACACACACACACACACACACACACAATTATGTGTAAGTATTTATAAAATTAGGTTTTAGGGGTATTTAAACATTCTTCATTTATTACTTGCTTTTAGGGAATTATTTAGCTATGCAAGATATCACCATATTCAGTATTTTTTTTAAACAATAAACATGTCTAGTCAAAGAAGGCATTAATGAAGCAATTCCCCAAATAAAACAGTCCATGATATCTGAGTTGCAGCAGAGAGAGAGTGTGGTCTTTGTAGTCTAATCAAGATCACAAGACTTGTTTTGAGCGTCTGTCATCTTTAATTTTACGGCACTTCATTTCAGAGTAAGACTCCAGGGTCACATGCAATTAAAACACAGGCAAGATTTGTCTTGTGAAATCTTAACATAAAAAGTAATGTGTTACTCCATTTTAACTTTTCTACTGAACTCTGTGAACTCACTAATTACTTTTCCCCCCTCTTGTCACCTTTTTGATATGACATGTATTTTATAGAGGAGATAGAAGTTTGGAATTTTTTTTTTTGTATCATGCATACGATTGAGGATAACAAAATTAAAACAGAGAAGAAAGAAATTCGTTTTTCAGAAATGCATTAAAAAAAAAGACATATGAGTACTCCAGCTTCAATTACAAAGAACCTCATTGATCGAATTCTAGGAAATAACTGTTAATCTGCTTAACTAGGCAGGTAGAAGTGTAATAACGGACCAACGATTTTATGCAGGCCAGGATGGTGAACCAGAGTTTATTCTCTGGGGTGCGGGGCAAAGGGGCTTTTATGTGATTGGCTGTGAAAAGTATTAAAAGCCAGCGCCAACGTGGAGATTTGGAGCGCAAGGAGGCTTGTTCCATCTTAGTGATCAGTAAATTGCATAGACCCTTATTAACCTTATTGATAAGGAGCTTAGGGAAGTCCCATTCAGGCCACAATATATTCTTCTTTTTGTTCTCCTGTCTCCGCCTGCGATCCCAGCCGCTTTGTAAGCAGAGCCTTTATGCTGCGCCTCAAAATTCAGCGTGAGTAGCTGCGCCTTTAAGTTACTGCAGCGGAAAGGCTTGCGGAGCAGCCCATGCACAGGGGCTCAGGGCCTATTGCGCGGGTGCTGCGGACACCTGGAGAATGTTTGCACATTTTGTGCTTAAAGAATCTTTTATATTGCTCCTCTTTCAATGCAGCTGGGGTCTGTAGGGATCAGGGGATTATTTTTGATACCTGTCGAAAAGAGTTATGTCTACACTGATTTTCCATCCCTCACTACTAATTAACCTTATTGTATACAGGAAACAGTCTATTTAATACCTGCATTCTTTCTGTAAAGCCAAGTAAAATGAAATCCACTGTGAAATCTAGTAGCGTTTGCCTTTTTGAAGTCATTTTTAAGTTTCCAGTTTTAGTGACTGTGACCTCAGAACTGATAGCTAGAAAAATGGTGAGCTCAAAACAATTTTGGTTTCAATTGTCTTCTTCACCCCCTCCCACTTAAAAGCTGCCTTTCACCTGCCACTTAAAAGCTGCCTTTCACCTGAACTTGGGAAGAGGCGTTAGGAACGGGCACCTCCAGCTAGACCATCGCTCCCTGGTGTATTCCTCATTGACCTCTCCCTGGAATTCTAACGCATCTCTTCCTCCCCTCATAGGCTGGCCCACGGTCCCCTGCCTCTCTCCTCAGCACCGCAGCACCTCTATCATTTTCCTTTCAATCAAGGAGGCTTGACTTTGACTGAGGGGCACATCATGACAGATTTGTGCACCCGCAGTACAAATAGATGCTGAAGCAGAGGAAAGAATCTGAATACTGAAGGGAATCCCATTAGTGGAATATTTGTGAGAGAAAAAAAGGTAGGGTCTAGCAATACAGAGCAGAAATGAAACTGTGCAAAATGTCACCAAATGATGTGGAAAAATCCACACTTCTTCAAGCATGCTGTGCAATATGGACTCAGAACACACTTTGCTAGTGATGTGAGAATGGTTAGCACAAGTCCTGCTCTTCAAATGTGAGTGTGCCTGTCTCAAATAAACTTGTCAGCTTAAATGGTGCCAGAGGAAAGTGTGGATTTTTCAGGCCAATGCTTTGTATTTGCCAGATTTCTTGGCTTTTGAGAGTTTCAAACATGGGTCAAAAAGTCAGTACTCTCTAGCATTTATCTGACACATAAACCCTATATTTGGCAGAGCAGAGGAGGTGAGTGGAAGATGGGGCTGGGTATTCTGGATGCCTGGACTTTTCCAGATCCAAATAGGACTTTTCCAGATCCAAACAGAATTTGCATACACAGTAGACTTGCCTGAGTCAGGTGAGCAAACGCATTGATCCTCTGCTGCTGTGCTTTTGGAAAGAAGTATTTCTTGTGCACTTAGACTTCAACAGAGCAGCTGAAGGCATGTCTGTTTGATGGTCCCTTACAAGTGGGACTAGGAGTCAGTACAGACACTGGTGAGTTGGGACTACATGTAACTTGTGATGACTAGTTGATAAGAAACACAGTGGTGGATCATAGTTGTATTTAATGTTGCTTATGTTCTGGGTGCTTGTCTTGGTTCACTCATCCAACAAGTGTACACTGAACACCAGCTCTGGGCGTAGTGTTACCTCTCTCCCTCACTGCTTTCCTAACACTCCTAGTTCAGCGAGGAGCCTTCTGCAGAATCCAGCTGATGGCTTAAGAATTTCATAGACCCTGAAGTCTTCATTTCAAGGATAAGATAGCAAAAATCAGCTGGATGAGTCTACAAGGGATGTGTGTGTGTGTGTGTGTGTGTATCTTCCTGCCAGGTCTCTCACCAACACAGCTAGACATTTTCATTTTGACAACACCGCTACAGAAAATGGTCATCTTTTTGGTGCAAGATGTTCACTGTATACACATCATTTGGATGATTCAGGATCGCTCTCCAGCGGCACGTTTTGATGCCTGCCTCTTTTTCAATTACATCTAAGAGGAAGACTGTTGAGGACCCATTTTTTTTAATGTTGCACAGGACTCCTAAAGGGTCAGATTTGATTTCAGTACAATATTAGGCAGTATGATATGATGGATGATAACAGGACATTGACAAATACAATCCAACACAGGATGATATGATGTAATGTAGAGTAGAAGCCACGCAAAGTACTTTCAAAAATGTTGGCTAAGAGGCTTCCATGCCCTCCTCTCCATACTGTAGTGACATGGTCAGTACAATGTAGGAAAATGAAATTATACATGAATATTAAAGTTATAATAGCAATAACAAAATCGAGATTTAGCCATTTACTCATAACAACAAAGGTACTCTGTATTTGGGGAAATACATAATATCCCTCTTATTCTTTCATAGAAATTAGTATGAAAGTGAAACTCTAACCAGGTGTTTTAACAGGGGAGTTATCAGGTACACACACCTGGGGTGTAATATTTAGGGTGCTTATTTGTTTACATTCATCATTTTTTTTTTCCCTCACTGAGTGAACCTATGGTATAGTCATTAAGGCAGGGGCCTCTGAAGCCGTACTAATTTAGATTCAAATACTAACCTGACACTAACTTCATGAATTTGGGTAACTTCATTATTTTTCCCCTCAGTTCTCTCAAGTATAAATCAGAAATAATAATTGTACTTCCTTCCATAGAGTTATGAAGATAAAATATAGCTATATTTATACAGTGCATTTCCTTAACAAGCACTCAAGACATGTTAGCTAATCAAAAATCAGTCATTTCAGGATGAGTTTCTCTTGGTGGTCCTCTGAGTGACCAGGGAGGCGGCATCACCTGGAGATAAGGGAGGGAGAAATCAGAGCAGATGAGATAGAAAGGACTTGATGATTATCTGGAGATCATACTGGAAGCAGAAGATGGGCACATGCATGTTCCTCTGACTTGGGTATAAGTTGGTCCAAATATCTTAAGACATTACTGTCAAATGTCAAATCATTGTCAGGATATCAGTATCATCCCTACCCCAGGCCCAGAAAAATTCCAGTGGAAAGGGGCCTGCTATGCGAGTCCTATGTCCCAGGACTCTTTGCACGGAGCAGTCATAATTCAGAGGTGGTAGGTGAAACTCAGAAATGCAATTGGATGATACTCCTTAATGTTGATTTCCATAGCTTTTGCCACTGTCTGAATTCAGATCTGTGTTAATAGTACTATGGCAATTATCTTCTGTCAGTGGTGCCTATAATTTCTTCCAGCTCCAAGGTCTACTTCATAAAGTTGCCAGGAAAATCTTTATAGCTCTGCTAAAGTCACTTTGCTGCTAAACAAACTTTCAGGGTCTCAAAATTGACTATGGACTTAATATAAAACCTCTTGTGTATGCCATCCAAGATTTTTTGGAGTCTGGTCCCAACTTTTCTTCTCATCATTTTCAAAAGATCATATTTTTAATTGTTACTCAATAAGCTGGAAATACATCATCTGTCTCCAGGAGAACACCTTCTAATTCCATGGTATATTACCTGTTTTAATATCCTTTACAATGGCAACCCACTCCAGTATTCTTGCTTGGAGAATCTCATGGACTGAGGAACCTGGTGGGCTGCAGTCCATGGGGTCACAAAGAGTCAGACACGACTGAGTGACTTTACTTACTTACTTACTTTTACTTACATAATTCCATTAGACAGTCTTAAGAAGCGAGATAAGGCAAGTACAATTCTAATTTATGAATTGAGAAACTGAGGTCTTTCTTGGTGGGTCAGTGGCAAAGAATCCACCTGCCAAGGCAGGAGACATGGATTTGATCCCTGATCTGGGAAGACCCCACACGCAGAGGAGCAACTAAGCCTGTGCACCACAATTACTGAGCCTGTGCTACAGAGCCCAGGAGCTGCAGCTACTGAAGCCCTCAGTGCCCTAGAGGCTGTGCTTCTCAAGAAGAGAATCCACTGCAATGAGAAGCCTATGCCCCACAACTAAAGTAGCCCCTGCTCACTGCAACTAGAGAAAAAGCTATGAGGCAACGAAGACCCAGCATATCCAAGAATAAAAGAAAGAAATAAATTTTTTTAAAAAATTGAAACATCTGGACACAGATGAGTAAATAATTTGCCCTGGATCTAAATAGCAAGTTCTCCTAAGTGCTTATTTCTTAGCCTGCTCATTTTCTGCTCTAATCCATTGCTCTGGCTTATTTACATATACCCACTGTTTGCTTCTTATGCTACCATTTTTTCTGGGGAGCTGGCTTTACAACATCACAAGGTTTAACAGTACTGTGTTGAAAAAAAGTGGAAGTCACTGGGCTGAGTCAGCTTAGGTATGTTTTGTTAAGTGCCCTTAAAAATCAATTTTCATGTAAGTTTCTGGCTTTACATGAAAGATCTGAAGGTCTGGTAGCCTGGTGTCCATATGCCCACGTAAGCAACATCAGCTTGAGCTGAGAAGTCAGCCCTTCTGTTCAGGGGTCCATCTTGAGTTTTCCCCAGGTGTCGTCACTCTTTAGTCACTAAGTGTGTCAGAATCTTTGTGACCCTATGGATTGTAGCCTGCCAGGCTCCTCTGTCCATGGGATTTCCCAGGTACGAATACTGGAGTTGGTTGCATTTCCTTCTCCAGGGGATCTTCCTGATTCAGGGATTGAACCCTAGTCTCTTACATTGCAGGCAGATTCTTTACCCTCTGAGTCACCAGGGAAGCCCTCCTCTGGTGTTACTACTTCCTAATACCTTAAGTCTGCTCTTTGCAAATCACTTACATTATTGGCTGGCCCTAGTAAGCAGCCTTGGTTTAAGAAAAAGACTCATCTAAATTTAAGATGATACATTTTAATTGAGAAAATAATATGTGATTATTATGTTTGAAGAAAGTTTTCTTTTTGTTGCTTTTTTGTATTGCGATTTAAATTTCCCAGGAGAGAGTTGATATTGTTTTGGTTTTATTTCTCTCTTTGACAACAGAACAATTTGACCCAGAACTGCTAGTGACAGTCCTTTTGGATGAAAATCTTGCAGGGCCTTTTAATTAGGAATTGACAGGGTGATTAACTTATAATTCACAAAAAATAAATGTGGAAAAGAGAAGTACAGGTCAATTTCTAGCTGTGTTAAACTGGAAGGACAGCACCATTGGCAAGTGATTGTTCCCTTTTAACAGCTTTTCTAATTTTTCTTAATTGGATCCTTTGTTTTCTAATTGGATAGAGAGAACTATCATATGGTTTTCAATTACTAACTGTGGCATGGTGATCCTGTCATATGTCATATACTAAGTAAAGTCAGACTCATAATATATAGGATGGAAAAAAAATACCATCTCCAAGAAGCTTTTTGTGTGAGTAAGAGAGAGAGGTAAGCTCTTGTTATCCTAGGTGGGTAAGGTGCTGCAGTGGGACACACTAAATAGCTTGATTTTCCAGGAACCCTATTTTAGAGTTCTGTTATGTTAAGGTTATAATTTCTTTAAAATATTTGCTCATCATAATATAGAAATGCTTCTGAGAATATAAGATTATCTCTTGCATTCCTGGAAAATGTAAAAGGTGTACACACATACATGTATAAACACAAACATGAGAAATGCCAGTGTCCTTTGTTTCTTTTCTGCCCACTGATGAATTTAGAGACTCTAAGAAACAAAGTTTCTCATTTTACAGCTTCCATTGGATCTCTGCTGCCTACAGGATAAAATCTAAATATTTTATTATGTCCTATGTCTGTGTGCTCAGTTGTGCCCAACTCTTTGTGAGTCTATGGACTGTAGCCCACAGGGCTCCTCTGTCCATGGGATTCTCCAGGCAAGAATACTGGAATGGGTTGCCATTTTCTCCTATAGGGGATCTTCCTGACAGGGATCAAACCTGCATCTTCTGAGGCTCCAGCACTTCAGGTGGATTCTTTACCACTGAGCCATGGGGGATGCCCATTATATCCTATGTCTGACTCCAATTCTGTTCTCCAAAATTTTTAGGCATGTGCATCACCGTGAGCGTCTCCCTTTTCCTTGGAGATGTTAAGTCTTTCAGCACTCTCCTCATGCCAGCCCTGCTTGCTAGTATGTCATCTACGTTGGGGGAGGGATTAATTTTATTCAGTTGATCAAGATTAAACTGAAAGGGTTATCTTCCTAGTGAAGCTTCACCTAATTACCTTAGGCACCATTTGCGTTTTGGTTCTCTGTCAACTACTGAACTTCCTAATATCTCTGTACTAACTTCTGTTCATTCATTCAAAAATACTTTTTGATCAAATCAACTGGAAAATATACTTTTTGAACATCTCTCTGTAGAGGTGCTGAAGCCTGGGTCAACGTGGTTACCAAGATGGCTGAGTTCCTAATCTGGTGTCGAACTGTCTCCCTTACTGGGCTGTGAAACTGCTGAGTGTATTAATATTTGCTGTACTTTGTGTTTGATCAGTACAGTCTAAACTTGCAACTGGCTCAGATAAGGTGCTTAAGAAATGCTCACCATCTTTTAAGGTCTTCATGATGGAAAATGGTGGTCAGTTTTTATAAAATCGAACCCCTTATTGAGGCAACCCAGTATACCTACCATCTTGCTTTTAAACTTGGAACAGTTGATAGGAACACCAGTGCTGCCTCTGAGATGTTATGGGATCTAGTGACCTTTCAGTGTAACTCTTTTTATACCTTTAGTGTGTATAAGTCAGAAGGGCACTTTGGCTCAGCACCTTGGAATGGTCTTCTCCCAGAAACCTAGTCTTTGATTAAATGTGCTTAGCAGGCACAGGGCACAGCTGGGGTTTAAATCAGGCTAACTCCCATCAGATTGGAAATCAAGAAGCTGATGCTTTTGAAGACTGTAAATCTGAAAGGCAGCAGAGGCGAGGGGCTGTGGGTCCCTGTTCCAAGCAGGTAATGCCTCTTCTCTTTGGGTCTGGGTGCTGCTTCTCTCTGGCTCTTGCTCCCAGAATTACTTTAAATATGGACACAGAAAGGAATAAGATTTTAACACTAGGACTACTAAACCTAGTCCTTCCTGCTTCAAAAGTAATTAAAGAAGTAATGAAAGTCTTGGAGGAGACCTCATTGAGAATATGGAATGCCATGGAAATGAGCACTTGAATGCCAGACTCGTTTCATGTCTCCATGTTTTCCTGAAAGACATAAGCACAATGTGGAATAAAAGAAGAGCTTGAAGCTGGCAAGTCTGTCAGCTCACTGTTACCAGCGACTTTACATCATGGGGTTCTGTCTTGTGTGACTTTCCTTGGCTTTGTGGTATTTGTGTACATCCCACTCGATGAGATCACACTTCAGCATTTATTGTGGTCACTTGTATTTTTGGGCATATGCTGACTTACTGGCGCCTTTGTCAAAAGGAAGACATTCAACAGGGGCGAAAGAAGCCTCTCCTTCCTCAGTCAGTGCCGTGGATGTGGGAGCTGTGTGAACATCTGGCTTTCTATTGAGCAGTTTCTCTCCTCCACTGTACACCCCATCCACGTAGACAGCCCAAGCCTTTGAGCTCCTTATTGCTCTAAGTGTTTGTTTTTGGGTCCGTGCTTCATGCATTTTATTTACATGCTTTATTTTTCATTTTATGAACAAATCAATAACAGACTTACTCTTTATCACACTGGATTAGTTTTATTTATTCCATTTGAATTTGATTAAAAAGTTGTCAAACATAAGTCTACATTTTTATCAGCAGAATATTTTCACAAAACCAGTATGAGATGTGTTCAGCAAGAACATAGTTTTCAAAATAAAACAATGTTTGATATATTCTAGGCAGTTACCCTTTTGTTTATCCATGACAACTGAAGCTAACCATCAAATGGATAAAGCCATCTAAGTCTAGTCAAGTAATCTTTGGGACATATTAAAAAAAAACAACTTAAAAATATCCTTTCTAGATGGATTTAATATAATTCACCAATAAAGCATCCTCAGAAGCATAATAAAAATTCTACATAAAATGACATAGCCAGGGAAAAAAAGGAAGATATACAGTTTGATGAAGATTCAAAATGGATGTTAACATTAAAAATGAGCAGGCATGCAGTTCTTGTATAATATAAAGATCAAAATTGCAAGGCACTAATTTTGCTTCTAGTTTATAAGACAGTATGTTTATGGGACTGCAAATAGTATATGTAAAAAACATATCAAATGGCAAATGTTCATTTGTCTTCAGAAAAACTGCCATTCTACACGTATTTGTAAATTTCAGCATCTAGCACCAAGGATGGCTGGACTAGATTTACACTTATAAGAGTGTTCTTGAAAGATGAGGTATGTCTATTTTGGTTGAAATCCTGATTTCTTTTGTTCTATTTAAAAATTACTCATTTGTGTCTTGCCCCCTCTTTTAGTTCTGCTTGTGTACCCAGGGATGTTTGAACACAGGCCTGAGGCAGCCACGGTAATGAAGAGGTTCACCTGTGTGGACACATACCTGTACTCTCAGTCACATTCACACTCACATGTCTGCACACACACAAGCACATGTGCAATGCCCGAGAGTCTCATTAAGGCTATTTTTGGATATGCTGTGTCCTCTGCACACTATTTTACAGCGTAGAGCATCCATAATGTATGCCTAGAAGTGCTGGAAGGCATAGCAGTGAAGGGGTTAAGTAGAAGACATATAGGCAAATATTGTCAACTATTTTATTCAAATGTTTGGAACTTAAACACAAAATCATCATTAAGTTTTCACAAAATGAGGCATCTGTCGCTTGAAAGGAAAAAAATATTTCAGAAATATGTTTACAGAAATGTAAAAATATTAGGCATCGAGACAGATGTGAACACACTCAGTAGCTCGTCTCGGCTGTCAGTCAGCTGAAGATCTGGTCGTACGCGCTCAGCATGAGCTCGGCGATCTGGTTCTGGTACACCATGTGTACCGCCATGTTTCCCGTCTCGTTTTCTGCGCGCAGAAGCGTGGGTCCAAACACAATCCCTAAACTCTGTGCGGACATGAGGTTCTTGGACGCTCTGGCCACTATCCTATGGAGAGAGAGAAAGCAAAAAGACCCATTGGAGTTTAAATAAAATTGTGACTGTTTTTGAATTGTAAAGTTCTGCGTTCTTGAATTCTTTTTCTTTCTTAAATTTCAACTTGAAGAAGGAAAGTAAGGGCAGGGATTGGCTTTGGCAAAACAGAGAATGTGACACAAGCAGAAACAATTTTAGATTTCGGAAAAACACCTGCCATAACATTATTTAATCTACTCCTTATGCTTTATTGTGTGGAAATAGAACTTATGACTTTCAGGGAAGGATTCTATCCTCATAGTACCTAGCCATTGTGGGTGCTCAAGAAATGTGGAATGAATAAATTACAATTACTGTGGCAGTTAACAAGATTCCATCTTTGAAGTGGCTAGAGTTAACGGAGGAAACAGGTGAGACATGCAGAGCACACGTAAGCAGCCAAAGATGCAAAAAATAGAATACAGGCATAATTTATGAGCAGAAACAAGAGCTGAAAAAATAATTGAATTCTTAGTGATTAGTGTGAGTAAAGTATTCCTGAAAAATGCTATTTGTACTCTGTTTTGTAGAAAGTGCTAAGTCGTGTCCGACTCTTTGCAACCCCATGAACTGCAGCATGCCAGACTTCCCTGTCCTTCTTCCAGAGTTTGCTCAAAACCAAGTTCACTGAGTCGGTGTTGCCATCCAACCATATCATTCTCTATTGTCCCCTTCTCCTCCAGTCCCCAGTCTTTCCCAGCATCAGGGTCTTTTCCAAAGAGTTGGCTCTTTGCATCAGGTGGCCAAAGTATTGGAGCTTCAGCTTCAACATCAGTCCCTCAGGGTTGATTGCCTTTAGGACTGACTGGTTTAGGGACTCTCAAGAGTCTTTTCCAGCACCGCAGTTTGAAAGCATCAATTCTTCAGCACTCAGCCTTCTTTATGATCCAGCTCTCACATCTGTATGACTACCGGAAAAACCATAGCTTTGACTGTACAGACCTTTGTCGGCAAAGTGATGAACATTTAGGTGTATAACAAGTATCCTCACCCCTTTTACTCAATAAAATACAGACACCTGTAGCATTTGCACAGGAAAAAAGTCCCACTGGAATCAAAGAAATGTTTGCCTGCGTGAGGACTGTGGAGAGGTGCAATACCAATGAAACATTAGGATGTGGTTTTATTAATCGTAGTGCCTTGCCTCAATCAAGATGGAACTCTTAAAAAGAAATTAAAGCCCCATCTTCTACCTGGAGGCTTTAAAATAAAACAAAACAATGCTTATTCTCACAATTGAAGCCTCCTTGGTTTTATATTAAAATTAGGGAGAGTGGGGATTTAGTGATGTAAGGGAAAAAAGGAAAGCATATGGAAGGACAGGGTGCTAACAAATACTGAACTCTGCCTTCTTCCTGACACCCCAACCCCAGGGCAATCTGAGCACAGAGGATAAAGGGAGGCAAAGGAACACTACTACATAGCAGTGGGGTCTCTATTCCCAGAGCCCACTGGAGCACTAGTTGACCTCTAGAGGACTCTGTGTCTGGTCTATGTGGACTGACCTAGTCTCCATGCATGGAGGCAAGAGGAAGAAGACTTGTTCCCTTTCCATTCCTCCACAAACCTTCATCTCAGGGCCATTTCTGTGAAAAAGGCCCTGCCTTCACTCTCCTGAAAGACACTGAGAAGGGCCAACACTTCAATTTGGGACTTCCCATAGCTCAAATTCCTGATCAGCAAGATGTCCTTGATTTGATCAATATCGATAATAAGAATTATTCTAAGCAATTTTATTTTACTTATTACTTAGGTTTAAAAGTGGAAGTATCATTGATTTTATTCTAAGCAGTTTTATTGTCTCACTTGATCCTCATAATAATCCCATGAGGTTGTTATTGTTTAGTTGCTCAGACGTGTCCAAATCTTTGTGATCCCATGGACTGCAGTACGCCAGGCTTCCCTCTCCTTCACTATTTTCTGGAGTTTGCTCAAACTCACATCCAATTCTATTATTAAGCCCTTTTTACAAATAAGAAAACTGAAGCCAAGAGTGGTGAAATGCCCAATGTCCCACAGAACTGAGGCTCAAACGCAGGCAGGCAGGCTGCAGCGCTCATGGAAACATCACTGCCCTGGTGTGTGTTATGGCTCCTATGCTTAGTAATTGGCTGACTTGTCTCTCTGCCATTCTCCACATGGTTATAGATCCTTCCATAAGAGGGTCTGGATTTTTATTCCACACTGTAGCATCGTGATTGACAGTCTGGTTACAATGGATTCATTGTGGGCAAAATGACTCTTAAACTTGGACTAAATATCAGGATATTCTGCCTCCCATTTTCACTTTTCTTCTTCTTTATATGAAAAGTCTTCATATCTGTGAGTAACATTGGCATGACTACATTTCTGGAAGGGATTCTCATATTTTAAAGTATTGGTGTGTTATCGGAGACATCAAGTTTAAAGTTTCTTTTGGAATATAGAAACTGCACCACTTGCTACTACATTTACCAAAAGTCTGTAATGATTTTAAAACATTCTCCTAACCTGGAGGAGGGAAAGATGGAGTGGGGCTATGCTTCCCTTTAACACGCCTATTTACCTTGGCTTAAAGTCTCTCTTGAGCTTCTCCCAGACCTCTTCATTACAAAAATCACTAGTAAGATTCATTGAGAAGGAAAACAGATTTTGCTCTCTTGGATTTAAAGTAATACCTTCTTTTCAGTGCTCTCTAATGATCTAGATGGGTGGGATGGGTGCGAAGGTGGGAAGAAGGCCCAAGGGGAGGGGATATATGTATACATATAGCTGATTCACTTTCTTGTACAGCAGAAACTAACACAACATTGTAAAGCAACTATCAGTTCAGTTCAGTTCAGTTCATTCGCTCAGTCGTGTCCGACTCTTTGCAACCATGCTGCTGCTGCTGCTAAGTCGCTTCAGTTGTGTCCGACTCCCAGCGACCCCGTGGACTGCAGCCCACCAAGCTCCTCCGTCCATGGGATTTTCCAGGCAAGAGTACTGGAGTGGGGTGCCATTGCCTTCTCCGCTTTGCAACCATACTCCAATAAAAAAATAAAAGTAGTATCTTTTTGGGGATACTAACTCCTTCATTGACTCTGCCACAGTAAAATAAGTCTGTTAAACAAATATGGAAACAGATAAGATAACTGATCAATTAACTGAGTAACTATTAGGTAAAAGTTGCTTTCATAACATTACCCATTGGTACCGATGTTCTAAGCTGATGAGAGTTATCTAGCAGAGAACAGGGCTTAGAGGTCATAGAGCATGAAGATGGTAGAATTAAAAGTAAGAAACTATTCAAATATGAAGGTGAATGACTGATATAGGGTCAACAGAGTAGAAGAGGTCCAGGAATCCAGGGAGACTGAAAAGGGAAAGGAAGAATATAAAGGCAGATAGACAGGGATATAGTGTCCTAGTTAATAATGGCTATAATTTCAGTCAAAACAGGAACAGTGATATTTGGGGTAGCTGGGAGCTAAAATTGTCTCTAACTACAGAGAAGCCTTGGAGAAGGCAATGACACCCCACTCCAGTACTCTTGCCTGGAAAATCCCATGGACGGAGGAGCTTGGTAGGCTGCAGTCCATGGGATCACTGAGTTGGACACGACTGAACGACTTCATTTTCACTTTTCACTTTTATGCATTGGAGAAGGAAATGGCAACCCACTTCAGTGTTCTCGCCTGGAGAATCCCAGGGACGGGGGAGCCTGTGGGCTGCTGTCTATGGGGTCACACAGAGTCGGGCACGACTAAAGCGACTTAGCACAGAGGAGCCTGGTGGGTGACAGTCCAAGGGGTTGCAAAGAATTGGACATGATTGAGTGAGTGAACACACACCCTCAAGGTGAGGTTAGAAATCAAGGAAGTCCAAGAGTAGATTACTGGAGGGGACAATCATGGCTATCAGGTTATGGAGGTAGAAACTGGAAGAGGCCTATGGTGTCTAGAGGAACTGGGGTGACTGGAGGGGCAACTCAGCCCTACCTGAAAGACACAGCTGGCGGGACTTGATCTGTGGGGAGAGTAAAAGGATGCAGAAATGGGACTAGATTGTTTATAAAGTTTCCCAGTGTTCTTTATATTTTTCCCATTCAGCCAAAGTCCTGGTCTGAGAATTCAGAGCAAGAACCAATCCAGAGAAGAAGCCAAGGCTGAGCTTCAGTGGAGTGAAGAGTAGGAGGCAGAGCGGCTGTCAGAGGCCCCCTCAGGCAAAGGTTTCTCTCTCTTGGCTGGTGGTTCGTAGAGGGAGTCCTAAAACAGATTTCTGCCAGTTCATCAGTTTCCTAAATTTGCCCTTTGTCAAGTGTTTATTCTGTGCTCTTCTCTGTGTGTAAATGCAGAGCATTCATTCCATCTCAATCTGTGTCATCTGTATCCATTTCTCTGCACACTTTCCATGTGATTTTAATAAAAACAGTTTCAACTCATGGGTACTTTCAAGTAATCCTGTTACAAGTAGATTTTACCAAAGAATATATAGTTCTGTATTCTTGTTATACTTGCATTGTTGCTAAGTCGCTTCAGTCATGTCCAACTCTATGCGAACCCAGAGACGGCAGCCCACCAGGCTCCCCGTCCCTGGGATTCTCCAGGCAAGAACACTGGAGTGGGTTGCCATCTCCTTCTCCAAGGCATGAAAGTGAAAAGTGAAAGTGAAGTCACTCAGTCGTGTCCGATTAGTAGTGACCCATGGACTGCAGCCCACCAGGCTCCTCCGTCCATGGGATTTTCCGGCAAGAGTACTGGAGTGGGGTGCCATTGCCTTCACTGCAGGTTAAGTTTTCCTAGCAGTTTGGAATTTTTTCTTAAGTTTGGGAAAATTAAGTACCTTGCAATAACACTTAGAGAAATCAGATGTAGTTAAGAAAGGTTAAGAAAATGTGGATGTATATTATATAGAATTCATACTATCTTGACTACTCTCTGTTACAAAATGTATGCTTGTGTGTGTATGTGTGTACTTCACTGGCAGTTTATGTTCTGTCAACCAATCAGTAGTTGGTATATTGAGAAATCAATCTATCTTTAGGTTAGAAAAGATGCTGAGGGTGAAGACTATTTGTGGGTAGAAATCACCAACTACTGAACTATATGATTCACATAGGCAAAAATATTCTCATATCAACGTTCACATTAGATTAAACCCTTTTATAGTAGAGGTGGTGATAGACATATCTAGCACAGAAGCCTCCCAAACTGGGGATGTTTGGAAAATGTATTCATGCTGTTACAGACTTCACTATTCAAATGCGAACCTACCTACTCTCTACCTCAATAGATTCTTAAGCAGTTAAGTGGTTAATTTAGGAGAACATAAGTAGTCAACCACAATTTCACAATACAGCTAGAATACTATCCTACAAAATTCTTCAAATCTCTCTCTCTCTTTTTTTTTAACCTCAAATCAATGGATCTAATACTTTCCTCTCTCGCTGTGGGGACTAGCTGTGCATTGCAAGTGCCATTATTTCTAAAGGCTTCAACTAGTAAAACATATGTAGAGGAGAAATATAGGCTACTGAAAGAAATGAAAGCCCAGAATGGAAAAAAAATGCAATCTAGTATCTAAGATGGAAAACTCTCAAAAACAGTAAGTTATACTTCCAGTAGCTTAAAATGCAGTTAAGCTGTACTATTGGAGGGGAGGATCTGATTCAGAAACCAAATACGTTTTTACTATGGGTTTGGCAGTACTTCCAGGACAGCTTTCACTAAAGTGAGTTCTGCAAACACCATCTCTGTGACACACTTCACAAAATAGCAGTCTGGAGTAAGAAAAGTTTGCAGAAAATTATATGCCATTTTTCCTTCTTGGAAATTTACAATGCACCATAATATAATACAGGCTCTGACAAGTCCTGCAGAAAACTAACCGTGTTCATCTTTGTGTAACTTAACACATCCCCTAACTTACTTGAACACTGTGGATCCTCTTTCTTGAGTGACAAGGAGGAGAGTATATTGAGACATGTTACTCTAGTGTGCTTTGCTAAGGATCTGCTAAATCTGAAACATCATGGATTTGGATCTCCTCTGCCACCCAGGCCTCAGAACTCCGTAGCAGCTAACTCAAAGAGATCGGACTGTGGTCACTTTTGGCAAGTTCCACCCCTCTGGTAGGGCCTAGATTTCATCTGGCCTTAAACTCCACGACAGTGTTGTAAATTGTGAGCTGCCATTTAACCTGTTTTCACAAAGAAATGAAAGGAACTCCCTTTTTAGGACAAGAATACTGGAGTGGGGCACAGCAACCCCACTCTCAACCCAGGGATTGAATCCACATCTCTAATGTCTACCTGCATTGGCAGGTAGGTTCCTTACCACTTGCACCAGCTGGGAAGCTCTTTGAGGACAAAACAAAGGTCAAAGGCAAAAAGACCACATCTGAATGAGAAAGGTGAAAGATTACTATACAGCAAATGGCTGGATGGTGAAAAGGTGTAAAAATATGTAGATCAATATCTGGAAATTCTTCTACACGCTTGTTTACTCACCATTAGTTTACTCCCAAGAAATAGTGAAGATACCTGATTCGAAGCAATGTGAGGAGCTCAGACGTTAGTGCCTGTGAGTGCTTCACTAACAGGAAAAACATCTTAAATCGCCAACTCTTTTAAAAAAGGCTGTTTATGAACACTGCTAAGCTTAAAATAGCTTGACAAGAATAATTATGATTTTATGAATTTGTTCACAAAATAGGACTTGATGTATATTCTTTACAAAAGAAACTCTTTAGCCACTAAGTAAAATTTAAGTTTATAAAATCTTAAAGTAGGAAGAATTCATTTTTCTGGCAAGAGATTAAAAAGGTGATGTACAGTTTACAGCACAAAAAGGAGAAGAAATGCCAGAGCTACTTTTTGTCGGGCCCCAATGGAAGGAGCAACAAGTCATCAATTTTAGATTATTTTAGAAACAATCTATAATCCACAGCTACAGATGTTGGGCCCCAGACAAAAAAATCCTCACAGACTTATGCTAGGTAAGTTTTTTCCAAAAGTGAGCTGAATCGCTAACTCAAAGAGATTTCTTATTTGCTGAAAATCATAGCCAAATGATTCAAACTGAAAGAGAGATTTACCATAAAACTCAAAATTAATGCTGACTTAAGAAGGCCAAAGCATTTAATGGTAGTCCAGCTACAAACAGATAGAAGGATGCAAACTTCTTTTTAAGTTTGTGCTTTGCTGTTATCAGAGTGAGTTGCAGAGGAAGTCGAAAGCCACAAAATTGCCTGCAGGACAAGCCTCAAGTTATTGGAGGTGTATTCCCTTCTCTATCTCTAGATTACTGTGATTTTCCAACACACATAACTTTAGGATGGTTTAACTCTAATGGAGAAAGTGCAGTGGTAAGTGTACTTTTGCCATCAGGTCACACCTGGCTTGTATAATACAGCTCATCCACTGTATGTGAAACGTTAATTGTGACTTTGACCACTTTCGTGAGGAGAAGCTGCTAAAAATAGAATAAATTTTCACTGTGCTCAATTTATGCTTCCTATGTGCTGTAACTACTTTGGGGGGGATCCATGCTAACCATATGCTTGCCTACTCTCAATCTGCACAAAATATACTGCCATGCCTACACTGGCTTTTTTTTTTTTTTTTTTTTAAGACTGGGGACTTAGTAGGAAGTCTATTTTTCCCCTTAAAGTCAGGGCTGTATGTTAGAAAAATTTTCAAATATTATAAAAGAAGATGAGCATTTACAAATGTTATTTGCATTTAAAACTAATATATTTCAAGGTGGTCATTCACTGGTGACTGTCACTTTTATATGCAAATTTACACATCAATGGCTTAAACTAATTGTAAAATCTTCAATTTTATACTTAAATATCCTATTATTATTATTTTCCAAAGTAAGCAAAGAATTATCCTCCTAAAAGAGAATTACTGCTATGTTCTGATATTTTTGCTTTTAAATTATCTTTGAAGCTATGTGTATAATAATTCTTTCAAAGTAAATTGTGGAAAAGGTACTTTATATGGTAGTTACACATTAACAGCTAACATGGCCTTATTCTTTACATTTATTGAGTACCCACTTTGCAATGATTTCATTGCAAAAGATTGAAACATTTTCAATTATTCACTTGTTTCATATTTATATTGATTGGCCATTACAAGGAAAGTCTAATGTATCTTTAAAGCAATACTCAGAACTATAAGAGATGAGGAATGACTAAAAAAAAATGATTAGCCCATAGACTTAAAAATGGCTCATTTCTGGTTGTAATATGTAGTCTATAAGGTGACAACAGCATGTATAAAATGGGATATCATAGCCAAAGCCCTTACATAGCAGATCATATCAAAAAGGAACACAAACAGTGGTTATTATTTGCTGAATATCCATTACATGCTAATCACTGTGCTTCAAATATACCATGCTTTTCAAAGGCAGAATTAAAACTCAGCTGTAATTTCTCTTGTTCTGATTAGTAATACATTCTATTAGAATTTGAGAAGTTAAGAAAAGTATGATAAAGAAAAAAAAAACACACCGATAACTGTAACAGTAACTCAAGGTAATCATTTTTCATACATTAAAATCTAATATTCAATAACCTGCTATTACTCAATACCTGCTAGGTGCCTGATGCTGTTCTGGATGTTGGAGATGATGCAATGAGTAAAACAGACAAAGTTCCTGCCCATATGCAACTTATAATCTAGTGGGGGGAACCAGACAAGAAACAATCCACTGATTAATATACAAAGTGATTTCAGCACAGAGGTACTTCAAGGAAGACTAAGAGAAGTGGTGGTTCTTCTACTGACCCTCGGAGACTCTTAAAAGTTCCTAATGGCCTAGATCCATCCCCAGAGAGTCTCTTTGCTAAGAATGAGTAGAGCCTGGCAGGCCGAAGATAACAGAGTCCTCAGATTATTTTTTTGGGCAGAGAGAGGTGGAAAGTGCTACACATAGCAGACAAGGTTCTCAGAAGTTCTTTCTAAGGAAAGGACACTTGGGCAGAGAGCAGCTTATGTGCACACACCACAGGAAGGAAAACTCCAGGCAGGGAAAAAGTTGGTAGAAAGCCCC
This sequence comes from Aepyceros melampus, assembly GCA_006408695.1. Classification (NCBI taxonomy): domain Eukaryota; kingdom Metazoa; phylum Chordata; class Mammalia; order Artiodactyla; family Bovidae; genus Aepyceros; species Aepyceros melampus. Next base: position 317,741 of record SJXQ01004525.1, on the reverse strand, counting down.
AGTGGTGAGGTTGTGCTGGGTGGTTCTAGGAATAGAGAAGAAGGTAGTATAGCTGAAGGCTGGGGAGTGAGACAGATAAGGTAGGAGATGCTGTGGGGAGGACTTAGGACTTAACAGTGAACAGGTGTTCATCCTTGGGTTTTGAGCAGGAGAATGACACTGACAGCATTCAATATACATGTATAAATTATTTATATACACATTCAAGAAAATACTTTCTATATAATTTTGTGGCTAACATTTTTCACTTCTGTCACGAGCAGTTCTCATGTCGTATATATGTATTGTGAGTTAGTTACTCAGTCGTGTCCGACGCTTTGTGACCGCATGAACTGTAGCCTGCCAGGCTCCTCTGTTCGTCGGATTTTCAAGACAAGAATACTGCAGTAGGTAGCCATTCCCTTCTCCAAGGTATCTTCCTAACCCAGGGATCAATCCTGTGTCTCCAGCATCTCCTGCATTGGCAGGAGGGTTCTTTACTGTGTTGGAGAAGGAAATGGCAACCCGCTCTAGTGTTCTTGCCTGGAGAATCCCATGGATGGGGGAGCCTGGTGGGCTGCCATCTATGGGGTTGCACAGAGTCAGACACGACTGAAACGACTTAGCAGCAGCAGCAGCAGTGCCACCTGGGAAGCCCTAGGTCTTACATATGTGTGTGCATGCTAAGTCGCTTAAGTCATGTTCGACTTTGTGTTAGCCTACGGACTGCAGCCTGCCAGGCTCCTCTGTCCATGAGATTCTCCAGGCAGGAATACTGGAGTGGGTGGCTGGGCCCTTCTCCAGGAGGTCTTCTGACCCAGGGATCAAATCTGTGTCTCTTATGCCTACCTGCACTGGCAGGCAGACTCTTTACCATAGCTTTTACTAATTATCTTATATGGGATAGAATGGTTTGTACTCTATGATTTCTTAGTATAAATGTAATTAATATATTAAAAACCCTTTTTTTTCTATACTCATTCTCCACATTTTTGGAGTATTTCTTTAGGCAATTGTTTCCAAATAGGGGCAACTTCCCTACCCCCACGTCTCCCATGAGGCATTTGCAATGTCTGGAGATAAAGATTGTCATGACTGGATGGAGTGGAGAAGGTGAGTTGCTATGGCATCTGGTGAGTCAGAGGCAAAAGATGGTGCTAAACATTCTACGAAGCATAGGACCGTCTCCCCAAACAATTTATCCAGCCCAAAATGTCAGCATTGCTGCTGTTGAGAAACTCTGCAGTAGTAGAAATGTAGCAATTAGATCAATGGTTCTGAAACTTTACCATTCATGAGAATAATTTGGAAACTGGGTTGTATCACAAATCACTGAACTTTACCTGCAGACTTCTGGTTCAGCAACTCTGGGGAGGGACTTGAGAATATTACACTAGTCACAAGTTCCTTGAGAGGATACAATTGGTCTGGGACCACATTTTGAGAATTCTCACTAGATAATTAAGTTAAGGGTTTTCTTTCCTTAAACCATGATAATGTGGGATATGTAACATGACAATTCATAGTCCTGATAGCATTATTATCACTTGATTTTATTCTTCTTAAAATAATTGCTAACTTGATAGGTGAAAAATGATCTATCATTGTTTAAAGTTAGGATTCTTTGAATTTAGGAAATGGGGAAGAAGTTAAAAAAGAACAGCAGTATGGATTATCTCTTCTGTTAATAACCCTTCATATCATCTGTCTTTTTCTTATTGAGAGCATATAATTTTGTTTGTTTCATCCACTTAATTATTTTGTATAACAAAACTAACACATAGTATTTAAAAAGTGTGCTAATCAGGAGCATATAGAATGAAAAGGTCAAACCTCTGTTTTTCTAGTCAAACTCCTTCAGGACAACTATAATTAACAGATGCGTGCTGCTTCTGGATGTTTTTCTATTTATCTATCCATCTACCTGGGTTTCCCTGGTGGCTCAGCAGTAAAGAATTTTCCTACCAATGCAGGACAAGTTTGAGCCCTCAGTTGGGAAGATACCCTGGAGATGGAAACGTCAACTCACTCCAGTACTTTTGCCTGGTAAACCTCATGGACAGAGAAGCCTGGTGGGCTAGTCCATGGGGTCACACAGAATCAGACACGACTTAGTGACTGAACAACAACAATCCCTTTAGTATATATTTTCTTAAAAAAAAAAAGAATGAGATAAAAATATATAATATGTTATAGTACAACTTGCTTTTTCCCCTTTAACTATATATCATGGGAATCTTTCCAAGTCAGTACATTTAAAAATACCTCATCCCTTGAAAAATGCTATTACATTTCATAGTATGAAATAATTTATTTAACCATTCCCTTGCTAATGGACTTTTATGTCGCTTCTAATTTTTTGCTGTTACAGACAATGCTACAATGAGCATACCTGTACATATTAGATTTCTGAGTTTTTTTTGTGTGTGTTAAATGGCATAATATTTCATTACTTTTGTTGTATTTATATTCTCTCAATTATATTTTTCCTTAATTTTGTTTATTTATGTTTTTATGTGTTCATATCTAGCATTATTTCTTTTGGAATTTCTATCATTATTTTTTAATTATAATTTTTAATCCATTTAAATAAATCAGGTAATTGTCATCAATATTTTTTGCTAGTGTTTTAAAATGGTGTCATTTTTGGATCCTCTAATTCATCTCAGTGTATTTTACTATATAAAGTGTGAAGGTAATCTCTATTTTTTTTCAATAGCTAGCTGATTGCCCCACTAATATATCCTACAACTCACAGACAAAAACACCTGGTATGTTTTATTCTGGATGATTTGTGCTTGTATTTTGCATTACCATTTTATTGTTTAAATAACTGTAACTTTGATATACACTAGGATATTTCCATTTTTTTTCTTTTTCAGATATAAAAGAAAATTTTCAGATGGATAAAATGAGCCTGAGAAACACTGAATAACTTGATCGAGATCACATAGTTAAATGGCAGCAATACCTAGATGAAGATGGAGATCTTTATTACTCTGGGAGACAGATCTTCTTCCCACAAATAACTAAGAGTTGAGAAATCAAGAGGTTTGAAATCAAGGGGTTTCTTAATGATGAGGCCTGAGACCTGGGGTAGATGTGGAAGGGAAGTGAGTCAGAAAGTCTTGGGTGACATATTTGACTTTTCATCACCTGTTCACATTCAAGGATATATTTATAGAGATGAAAAGGATTTCAGGTGGAAGAAAAACCAAATTAATACATATGGTTCCCCTTAGGTGATTTCTGTTAAGCTTTCAAATGGTTTTAGCCATTCACATTTGACCATGTCAGCAGTAAAAGAAGTCTTAATTTGCCTATTCCCTGAGCTCTGTTGATCTAGCAATAACCATGGATAATATCATCATCCTGGGAAGACACTGCCCTGGGTTTAAGAGAGAAAGGCCAGGAAATATATGACATGTTGGGAGTTCAGAAATGAAAAAAATATAACACTGTTTATTATTCTTTACTTGGAATTTGTCCAGTAAGGCAGTTCAAACACTAGTATGTGCTAGTAACAGTTTATACAGAATATTGGGGGTTGTGCATGGATCAGCATTAATTAGGCCAAGCAGAGTAAGGCACCTAATTATAAGACATTAGTGGGAAATATGGAACTTAAATATTTGCCTTATGATTTTAGATAAATCTAAAAGGAATATATACTATCAATATGCAAAGTCAGAATTCATCAACTTCTTTTTTTTTTTTCTCTTTACATAGGTGAAGAGAACAGCTATTCCACTAAGGGATCAACATCAAACCTTCAGCAGTTTTCTAGAAAATTGTCTCCTAGTTTAAGAGGTTCCAGAAGAGCTGAAAGAAAGCCAGTTGTAGTCTGTGTGTCAGCATTCAGTTGTCCACACTTAATTTACTTTCTGAGGGAAAATAAATGTTATATGCTTTTCACAGTGACTTGACTCCAGCTGCACAAGTTGAGGCTTCAAGGTGAGTGTGTGCATTTGAGTGACAGGCTGCTCAGTGACAGAGGACAAGGACCGATGGTATTTTGCTTCAGAAAAAAGGACAGTTAGGGCAGCTGTGATGACTGAATGCAAAAAACTAACAAAAAAACTCCGTGAAATGGAAGAAAAAGTCTATGTTTCTCTAGTAAATCCAATTCCTGAAATTGACCCACAGACCAATTTCATTCCTGTGTGAAGAATTAGAGTTGTGAAAATAGATTAGTCAGCTTCAAAAGATTCACATTTATTACAGAAAATTTAGAAAACGTAGACAAGTTACAATAGAAAATAAAAATCCCTCACAATTCTGTCATTTAGTTATTATTAATATTATTTGGTATAGATTTTTCTAAATGTATACTATAAAAATAAGGGGACTACCAAGGTTATTAAATATTCTACACATAAAAAGAACACAAGTTCTCCATCAGGAGGCATTCAGAGATGTTCCAGATTCCCATACTGGATGGCAAATCCAATGATATTTAAAATGTGGTTTGGTTTGGGCTTCCAGATTAATGATGAAAGAATAAACATTCTGGGAAAGTCAAAGATGACGCGGGATAATATATCATAACTGAGGTTTCTTCTCTACTCTCGCTTATACCTTTTTCTTTTCTCCAAGATTCCATCAACAACATTTTGTCCTCAGTAGAGGGATGGTACAACAAAAGAGCAGAGAAAATGCTTTGGTTTCTTTGTGAACTAGGACATTTGAGTTGCAAAGGACCAGGCCTTGAGGTTTCAAAGGCTTAAGTGCCCTGGACTTAGAATCGGAATGATGGCCTAACCAGTAGATTGGAAGGTAGATGAAGAGCCAGGTTACGACGCTGCCAGACAACAGAAAGATTTCTCTGGATTGGGATGAGAGTTAAGAAGAGCAGAGACTTGGTAAGGTCCTGTGAAGGTGGCTTGGTCAGGAACCCTTCTATCCCTCTTCCTGAGGACAGGCTGTGGGCAAGTCCGAGGATTCTGAGATCAGACAGACCTCTATTCTCCCCTTGGAGCAGACCTAGGGTTAGAACAAAATCTCAGCGTTCTTCTCTGCTCAGTGTTATGTGACAGCTGGATGGGAGGGGAATTTGGGGGAGAATGGATACATGCATGTTTATGGCTGAGTCCCTTTGCTATTTGCCTGAAACTATCACATAATTATTTGTTAATCGGCTATATTCCAATGCAATAATAAAAATTAAAAAAAAAACAAAACCTCAGAGTTCTTCATGTTAAATGTATCAGAAATAGTTAAATACAAATTACTGCATGGTGTATCTACACAAAGATGGCAAGATAACCCTCACAGTGTCTGTTGGTGACCGATACCAGACCTGGGATTGGAAATTAGAGATGAAGACAAACAACCAGAAGGAAATGAAGACCATCCAGGACAGGTGACAAAAGCCAGACACTTTCCACCCTGCTTATCTGCTTTATTACCTTTCTCTAACAGAATGTAAACATCTTAAGGACCAGGACTTTGTTTCTGTTTAGTGCTATATTCCTAGACCAGGATTAGTCTTTGGCTCATAGGTGCTCAACCAATACTTACTGAAATACTGTATAAATTGATGCTCTCCCTGCCCCCCACCAAATGCTTAGGCCAGTCTTAGCCCTCCAGAACTAGAAATGATCCAGGAAAATGTTTAGAAGTGTCTAGAAGACACTCTGAATTGACTAAATTTAAAACATTTAGAAGAATGGGCCTCAAATAATTCCTGGTTTAAGACAGTCCTGCCTTCCTATCATCCTACTCAGAAATGATGCCCATGGGAGCTCTTCTCTGTCACAGCTGTGTTTTTCTGACTCCCATCTAGATCGATACATACTAGGTACTCAATAAATATTTGTGGACTGCATAAACATCTGAATTCTGGTGAAAAGAAACAAGCAAAAAAGGCCTCAAAAGGGATTAGTTTTGATTTTGGTACAATACATTTGTTTTTACATCAGAATGGTGAGAACATGAATGTAGAGATTGTTAAACAGACATACTATTTCTTGAGACCTAGTTCAGGGCTTGTAACTATGCAGGGTACCTTTCTTTCCCACATATTATCTGACAATGAGTTTTTAACATGTACCTGGTTTGAATAAAACTGATGAGAAAAGTTTAGAATAAAACATAATTTTTATCTGATTTATACTGTGGATGGTTGAAGCTAAAGATAATGACACTATTTTTCCTGACCATCTGAAATCTGACCATCACACTGTGTTTTAGGTAAAATGCTTATATCTGCAGAAAGGTATGGAGAAGGCTATGGCACCCTACTCTAGTACTCTTGCCTGGAAAATCTCATGGACAGAGGAGCCTGGTAGGCTGCAGTCTGTGGGGTCGCTAAGAGTCGGACACGACTGAGCATCTTCACTTTCACTTTTCACTTTCATGCACTGGAGAAGGAAATGGCAACCCACTCCAGTGTTCTTGCCTGGAGAATCCCAGGGACGGGGGAGTCTGGTGGGCTGCCGTCTATGGGGTCGCACAGAGTCGAACACAACTGAAGTGACAGCAGCAGCAGCAACAGAAAGGTAAACTCCTTTAAATATATATAATACTTGGTTTAAATATAGAAACTATTTATTTTGCCTTTATACACATGAATTTGTAATCTGTAGTGTGGTGGAGAAATAAATTGTGCAAGTTCCTGCATACATCCTTGCGCACATGGATGTTGGGCTAACTCATGTGTCTATTGTCTGTAATCACCTGTGATGACTCAGATCTGGACCTTTTCATTCCTCTAAGTTTCATCTGCTGTTATCCATGCTGAGTTTTCATTCTTGCGCATACATTTTATTATAATATTACATGTTAGTAATAAAATGTAATAATAGAGATAAGAGGGATTTTGAATTTAAAGCATTGTATAAATATAATGTGCTATGATTATTAAATATTAAAGTAATTACTCCTATCCCATTAGAACTAAGCCGTGTGATTTGTGTGCTTTTAGTGACTAAGGGGTGAGGTTAAGGTAACCTAAGATATTTTTAAGTGTATATGAACCAAGCATAAATTAAACAAAGTGACAGCCAGGCTGAAATAATGTAAGCAAGCCCAAAATGAAACATTTCAGTGAACTCAAAATAGAGTAGTGTACTGCTACCGACTGTTCCCCTATCTTGACATGCTGACTTAATTTGGCATCATGAAAGAAGAGAAAAGGATAAAGACAGAGACAAGGAGAAATGGAGAAATGAAGATGGTTTTAGAGTGATCATGACCAGGCCATTCATATTTCTCATATAGCCTGGAAACAATCTCATACTTATTGGAAGATGTGACCTTTAAATGTTCCTTACTTGCAAAAAGACAAATATTCTAGAAGCTGGGTATTAGCTCTTGGAGTCATCTGTCCTGCCTGCTCTTCAAGTGGAGGTTACTGCAGGGGTGGGGGGTGCAAGCTGTAGATGAGCAAATGTGTTACTTATTCTTAACATTTGCAGACTTTAGAGTAAGCTCTCTTTGACAGCTCCCTGATTTCTTTAAAGTAGCAAATCTCTAATCAGCCTAGATATGTTAAAATGTGATTTTTACAGAGAATTGACCTGAGTTGAGTACTTGAGTTGAAATGTGTATTTTTCGCCCTCAAAAGCTGACTTGGAGGGAAAAAAAATCAGATATTCTATGATATACTTTGCCTCAGTGACAAGATGTTTTGGGGGAAATCATCCAAGCTTGAAATAAAATCTTTATTGAAAGTAATTCTACATTCATGCCAGTCAGATACATTGTAGGATTAGACCGACTATCCCAGGGGAAAACGACGGTATACGCACCAGGCAGAGTTGGTTATTTGGACCTCCTGTCAGTTCTTAACTTCCTGACAATGGCTGGAGCATTCACGACTGCTACAGCTCTGTTTTCATCTTTATTTTGAGAGAAAGTTAATACACTTTACCTTAACTACGCCAAATGTACTGGAAAATAACACAGCAATAAGATACACCCTGCCTACCAAGTGATATCTGTATGTAGAAAGCATTTAGCTGTGATTTTAAGGAAACAAATACAAAGCAGCAAATGACAGGGAGACACTTTATTTTTTCTGCTTGAACTTTTAAATTTTTCTGGCAAAGTCTCCTGTGTGCTGTCTCAAAATCAACATGTATACATATTTATGGAGCCAAGGAAATGACTTTCATTGACAATTTCCTTCAAATGCCACGGTGGGAGGAGTCCTTGAAAATGATCATTACTAGAATAATTTGGTTATCAATGGTATTTGGTGTCAAAAAGTAAGACACAGGTGTACCAGGTGATATTTGGCTCCATTTAGAGTCAACTACAGCCTAGGATGTCACTTTGTAAAAGTCATAGAATTGTTTCTTTGGATATAATTAACACTGTGGCTAAAAAAGAAAAAGGCATAATTTCAAATTTAGGTTTATATTCTGATTCACTGTGAAGGCAAACCATAATTGCAGTTCTAACAGACAGGAAAAACATGACCCCCAATAGATGCTTGATAGTAACCATGTTCAATTTAAAAACTCAGAACTTAATTTCATAATTCTCATAACTTTATAACTTTTGGTTATATGTTGTAAAAAGCTTTGCTTTCATGTTATCAAAGAGTGAAAGCAAAAGGGTGAGGTGGCTCAAGACCCACAAGTTTAAGAAGACAAATGATGACCTACTCTCATGTTAAAGAAAAATGACAACATACTTCCCTCAACAAAGAAGTCTCAAGGTAAAAAGAATATGCGTTCTGAGAATCAATTTCCTTCCTGAGTAATGAACTGGTTAAAAAAAAACAAAACTTTGTTTTTAAATCTAAAATGCTTATGAATGTCCTTCAGTGGGTGAATAGATAAACTGTGGGACATTCACATTGTGAGATGATGGAATATTATTTGGCAACGAAAAGGAGTGCACTATCAAACCATGAAGAGATCCATTTAAAATGTATGTTGTCAAGTGAAAGAGGCCCATCTGAAAAGGCTATATGATTTCAAGCATCTGACACTCTGCAAAAGGCAAAATCTAGAGAGAGTGAAAGATCAGTGGTTGCCAGAGTTTGGGAAGAGGGAGGGATGACTGGGCAGAGTACAGAGGAGTCTTAGGTAGCAGAATTATTCTGTATGATATAATGGTGCATACATGTCATTATATGTTTATCAAAATCCATGTAATATACAACATTAAGAGTGAACCTTAATGTAAACTATGGACTTTAGCTAACAATGATGTATTGATGTTGGCTTATCAATTAAAACAAATGTACCACACTAATGCAAGATTTTAATAACAGGGGAGATTCTGTGGTTGTGTGTGTGTTTTGGGGAGCAGGGGGAAGGGGAGTGGAGAGTATATGAAAACTCTCTGTACATTCTATTCAGTTTTTTGTAAACGTAAATCTGTTCTGAAAAAGTGTGTGCACGAATGCTAAGTTGCTTCAGTTGTGTCTGACCCTATGGACTATAGTCCACCAGTAAAATTATAAAAAAAGTAAAAAAAGAACAAAAAGGATAACACAAGCTGCTGCTGCTGCTGCTAAGTCATTTCAGTCGTGTCTGACTCTGTGCGACCCAAAAGACGGCAGCCCACCAGGCTCCCTCGTCCCTGGGATTCTCCGGGCAAGAACACTGGAGTGGGTTGCCATTTCCTTCTCCAGTGCATGAAAGTGAAATGTGAAAGTGAAGATGCTCAGTCGTGTCCGACTCTTCGCGACCTCATGGACTGCAGCCCACCAGGATCCTCCGTCCATGGGATTCTCCAGACAAGAGTACTGGAGTGGGGTGCCATTGCCTTCTCTGATAACACAAGCAGATTGCATTAATTCAGGGGACTGAGGTTGATTCCCTGCTTGCCTATTTTTATGGCCACACACATTTTTAACACAAGCAGATTGCATTAATTCAGGGGACTGAGGTTGATTCCCTGCTTGCCTATTTTTATGGCCACACACATTTGAATTGTTTTGCACTGTGTGTCAGTCACCATATCCAAAACCATATTTAAGCCTGTCTCTACGAGGAAGCCTTTAAGAACTGTATTCTGATCACTTCGTTATTTGCTTTCTTGGCATTTAAACATCAGATTGTATTACATTGTTGTTGACATGTTTTATTTTTATCTCTAAGTTATTTCATGCACATATGTTTTATCTCCCTCAATTAGATTGCAAAATCTTTGAGTTTAGGTGGTGTGTTACCTTCTACTTTACTTCTATTTTCATTGCAGTAGGAAATTTGGGTATTCTATACCTTCCTGTTATTACAAATAGATTTTGCTTTACAGGTCACTGGCAGGTTAAGTTTTTTCTCACCCAGATGCATTTTTGCTCCAACAGAAAGTGAACTGAACTGAACAAAAATGAGATACTCTCTAATACTTGTCTGGCTACAGTAAGAGCCAAGCTATCCACACATACTCTTGTTAGCTGCTTTCTCTTAAGTCCAGAAGGGCAAGTCAAGATGATCAGCGAAGACCTTGAGTCCTTTTCCATGTCAGTCCTTTTTCCCTTTCTCCTTTCCCCTGTCTTCTCTTTTTGCTTCTTTTGAAAAAAAATAACAGAGGATGACTGGAGAATAGAATTTGGAAATATAGCAATTTAATGTAACATTTAGAGGTTTTTTTTGGAAAAGAGAATTCAGTAGGTGCAAAATATCATCCTTGGATGCTCTGTTTTCAAAGGTTTTTATGAGGTAGTGTGAAATTACTTTAGGTTAAGGTGTCAGAAATAGAATGTAGGAGTTATAAGGATTGTGTTGATAAGTTTTGCTTTTTTTACAGAAATGTCTACATCATCCAAAGGATAAAGAATTGACTTAGAGTATTGTATAGATGTCCCTGAGGCCTACTGACCCAGCACACCATAGGAACCTGGAGAAAAAGGTGATTCAGTAAGGTTTTAGCCTCATAAGAACACACAGTTTAACGACTGGGTGGAAGATCAATGTGTTCAAAGACACAGAAAGCCTGGTTTCTTCCCTGCCTCCACTTTTTATTGCATGTAGGACTTTGGGGATTCACTTAACCTTCCTCATCCCCAGCTTCCTCTTTTGGAAAATCAGACAGTTAGGCTGGAGGGGTTCTAATTTCTATGTGCACTAAACCTGTTGTTGAACAATTTAACACATGCATGCAAAGTTTAAACTCTTTTTTTTTTCCTTCCTCAAATTTGAAATGATTGGTAAGGAAAGTTGACAAGCTCAGAAACACATGGTAAGCATAGTTCTCAACTGCAAAATAAGGAAAGCCTAAAATTTAAGGGGTTGTAATAATATCTTACCTATGTACGTATATGCCTTACATATAATTGACACATACAGGGTATGTATGCATATCTTTGGGCTTGGTCTTCCCTGGTAGCTCAGCTGGTAAAGAATCTGTGTGAAATGCAGGAGACTCCAGTTCGACTCCTGGGTTGGGAAGATCCCTTGGAGTAGGACATGGCAACCCACTCCAGTATTCTTGCCTGGAGAATCCCCATGGACAGAGGAGCCTGGTAGACTACAGTCCATGGGGAAGCAAAGATTCAGACACGACTGAGTGACTAAGCACAGGACAGCATGGATATCTTTACTATAAGACATATATTTATTTATTAAAATAAAGATTGAAAGAAAAAAGCAGACTTAAGGAATTTCTGAGGAAACAGACACAAGCCTCCTGTTCTCTTGGAAGCATAAGGGTGTGTCTGTAGTCTGCATTTTTGTTGTCATAACACCTAAAAAGGATTGTGGCAATGGACCAAGAGACCCACTCTGGCTGAGATGACACACAGGTTTGCTTTACCTGGCTGATGGCGGCTGTCTGCTCTGTGGGGAATGACCCTGAAGCTGAAAGAGCAATATGATCAATCAATAATGTCTACGTGGGATTTGGATGAGAAATGGTGGTGTATGTGCCAGGAATGTGCCATTCAGGGTAAGAGTAATTTCAAAAGGAAATCAGATACATCTATAGAAGTATTACAAAGCCTTCCTAAATGAGAAGGAATCTGGAAACTTGAGAGGCAAGCTGCTAGGAGCATTTGAACCAAGTTACCCTTAAGTGAGTATAGAAAAAAAAAAAAAGGGAAAACTATAGCTGCATAGAAGTGTTAAAGTAGACGAATAGTGACTTTAGATATATTGAGATTTAATTTTCAAAGATAACTATTTGAAAGACATTTAAAGAAATATATCTATAATGAGATATAAATCGGTAGTCCTTTCAAATTAGAACATAATACCTGCTTCATTTTTTTAGAAGAAATTACACAACATATATAATCTGTATTTTAAAAAACCCAGTTTCCAATGGATGTATATTACCTACCCTACCAGGATATTTTATTACCTTATAATCATCAAAAGATGAGGTTTTCTGTGGTTGTATGTGCAGACTAAAGAAAAAGTCACAGAAAGGAAAAATCCAGTCTCTCAATGGTTAAAAGGATCTACTAATGTCAGTTGTTAAGTAGTAATTTTATTAAGTAGTGATAATAGAGGGAAGACGTACAAGGCTTCTAAATAGCAGAGGGTCAATGGATTCTATTCATTTTGTGTTTATACATTCGTACCCTGCATGGCGCCTCATTGCAATGCCTTATCTGGGAGGATTACTAATATGACAACACTCCTGATTTATAGAAGCCCAATTAGGTTAAACAGTTTGATTCATTTCAATTGGATAAAAAAACTCTTGTTGAAGCTGAATTCTTGCTTTGCAATGAACACAAACTCACACTCATTATTACTTATGGTGCTTTTCTTTATGGATGAAGTGCTTTGCAGCCAAGTAGCAGTAGTCACCAGCTGATGACCATAAGGAAAGGCAAACACTGTCAGTAGAATAACATCCTTAGCCAAGTGTTTATGTTGGATACATATACAATACATAACTGTTCTTAACTAATGATACAAAGTTGGCCTCCCCAAGTTTCTCCTTTTGTATTATTTCTTGCCACCCATGTTTTAAGCAAGATTTTCTCAGGACCTAAGCAGCCCCTCACCAAAAGTAAGTTCTGCTTCTTTGCAAGCTGGATTTATTCCTTCTAGCTTCCAAGTGAATATCATACATCATATAACTGAGTTAGTTATACATACAGTTGTGCTGATGTGACTATTCATGCAGTTTTCAGAGGTGGTTCATTTAGGTACAGAGTATCTTAACAATGAAATGATGTGGATAACTTGGTGTTTTTTAATGTTTCCCCTTAAGATCCTTTGTTTCTTTTTTCCTTCTGAATCTATTGGTTTATTATATTTTCAATGAAAACTTTTTTTTTTTCCTGTAGGCAGGGAAGACGTCTAAATCTTCCTATTAAGGACTTTATTTTCTTTCTTTTCCTTGCTCCAACTTTCCTTGCTTTAAATGTTCTCTAACCTACAATTTGGAATTTTCTCTTCAATTGGCTGAAGTAATGTTTTACTGGCATTCCTCTGGCCAGATATTCCCTTGATACATTCAGCACCAAGCTGAAAGACCTGGCAAACTGCTGGGATCGACAGAATGAGGCATTGGTACATTGGGAGCGAGGTGAAGCCAGCTAGATCAGAGGGAAGTTGATGCAGCCCAGAACATGGCTCTAGGGGCACAGAGAAGCTACAACAAAGAGTCAGCACAAAACGCCAAACAACACAGGCTGGCAAAGGCTACAGCCAGGGGATGAGCCATATTTGCAGGAACAACATGGCTGCTGTCTAAGACGACGTGACAATCAGCAGGAACATCTCGGCTCGTGACCCTGGTATCAGGCCCTCCAGTAGAAATTTCTGCTTCTGTTTTTCTAAACCTCAAGTGCTACATGGTAAGCCATCTTCTCTCTGATAAAGCAGCTAATGTTTGTTCAGCCCTTGCTTTGTGCCACTCAAGTGCATCATTTTATTGTTTCCTGACAACAGCTTCATGAGAGCTTTATGAGCATTATTACTCCAGTATTCTTGCCTGGACAATCCCCATGGACAGTGGAGCTGGGCAGGCTACAGTCGATGGAGTGGCAAAGAGCTGGACGAATGACTGAGCACACAAAGATGAAAACCTTGAGGCTCATGGATGTGCCCTGTGTCACACAGCAATGGAGTGTTGAGATTCAGAGACAGGTCCTCTGAGTGCAGACTGGGAGCTCCTCTTCTGTATTATCCCTCTGTCCTCCTCATACTTCACTGGTTTCTCTGTTTGCTGTTCTTCCCCC